>LQNK01001119.1:44360-82387 GCA_001586405.1 Phoebis sennae | reverse complement strand
ATGATTAATTGATATGTTAAATTATTTTATAGATTAGCAGATTTTTTTCTTTGTCTGCGTCAGGCCTAAAAGGGGTTTAATTTAACACTAAATGTTGAAATCAGCATTAAGAACGTTGCTTATATCTAAACCTTATAATTCAAATGGTACACTTATAGCTACTTAGTGACTAACTGACTAGTTTCAGAAACCGGCTTCCAATTCCCTCGGTACGTGTTACGCATACGTTCCGTAATTTCTTGATAACTTGTCATTGCATTTTGGAAGTCACTTGCAGACCCTCACCTCAATTGATTACGGATAACTAGCACCGGTTCTAACTAGTTAACAGTTAATTTATGGTAATTATACAAGCTTGTCATGTATGACACCAAGTCATAATGTGTCCTACGAAGATATGGTAATTGTTGTTAACTAGCTCTAACTGTCTTGTTTTTCCTGAATTTACTATTTTAGAGATAAAAATAGTGTAGTGCTTATCTATAGAATCTTACTTGCATAAAGAGATTTTTTTAATGTCTTAAATTACTTCCTATGAACAAGCAAAAATAAATATTGCTTCTTTAAAATAAAAAAGAAAATATTGATTTTCGTCTTTACATTCATTTGTGTGTGGCCATTTATTAGAATGAAATAATTACAACGATAGATTTTATGACATATAAATGCCAAATAAGTAATAAAAATAATGAAAGGCATAGACGATTCTTATGAAATTGTATATGCAACATGTAATTTGTTGAATAGTTGAGAGTGGGATGATAAAGCTTTGTATGATAATTGTATGTTGCGTGATAGTACAAAATCATTAATTACGCAGTAATCGTCGAGATTCTTGCAAAATCTATGATCGGTAGCCATGAGATTATTTTAACAAACATGTCGATGGTTAATTTGATTGTGTAGAGTTTCTAAAGTCACGAACGCACGTATCTCAAGCAAGATATGTGTTTTCCATGGTTGATGGAAGACCAAGAAAATGCAGTTAAATGTGACTGCATTCTTTTATACTTAAAGTAAAGTCAGCACATAAAACATGACATTAAATAGGTAAAAAAACAAAAGTGTTTAATAAAAAATCTTTTCAACAAAAGAGGTTATAAACTTCCTCATACTGGAAGACACCAATTAACTTTATAGCGGTATGCGTGGCTACTTCAATTGATGACAGGTACGTCTTATAAACACGTATGTTGGCACTTGGCCGTCATACGATGTGAGGTCGCATAAATATGCAATTATACTCGTAAATATCTTACGGTATATGTCTCCCTACAGTGTGCATAGACAGATTGATAATTACTTCATCTTAAAAATGTCTTAATTAATAAGTTTGTGATTTTTTAATATCGAAATCGATTTAAATATTCGTTTGCGTACAAATGTATTAGGTACATTTGTACACAGGCGTCCGTTAAGTTGTAAACATCTAATGTGAAATTGTACAATTGTTGTTATAAACAATTCTTCCCTATCAGGAGTTCATTTTAAATAGGTATGTTACTTTTTGCGTTGTATAAAATATTTACTTAGAATATAATTAAATAAAACTGGGTTAATTACAATCATAATTAAGATAGGCTACAATGTTATCTTGTAAAATAACCTTTGCCAAGGTTTAAGAAATTTAGGATTAGATATTTAAAAACTTATACAATATATAAAAAAAAAAAAGAATGTAAATAAAATACTTTAACATACTGTTTTACTAGTCCGTAGAATGGAACTTGATTGACATACAAAGAATGGAAAAAACGAATATGAACCAGTGATAGACTATCCTATTCAAAACAAGTCTGGATATAGCATCTGATCTGTAAGTACAAAATCTTCACGCATTCCCGATTATCAATAGGAATGCGAAAAGGCTCTATAAATACCCAGGGCGGTATGCGTCGGCGCCTGCCGGTCGTTCACCGACCCTAGCATTGTGCACAACGATGTAGGACTATTCCACAGACTATACAGGACTGCTCTATAGTCTATGTAACCTAGGTACAGACTATATAGTAATGCATTCGCTTCGGCCTTTCAAAGGGAATTTTGTATTACGAATACAAATTGTTCCTTTTGGAATGAAATAAAACATCGATTTAAGTTTATAAAGAGGCGGCTGGTAACTTTGAGACCAAACGATTGTGACAATAGTTACTGCTTGATTTTACAATCAGGTACAAGCTTCATTTAGAATTTCAAATAAGACGATATATTTATATGTATACTCCTACACCTATACTCAATATGGTCTTCCACCAACGTACGTTATATAATATTTTAAAAGTGAATAATAGTATAACATACGTTACTTAACTAAGTAGGAGATCAGTATTAATATTTTTCTTTTAGAACGCTATCGGATTCCGTTACAAGCCAGGGAAATTATTTAATCTATTATGAAAAAATACTTTACGCAAGCTGTGTCATTTATAGTCGAGGTCAAGATAACACAACTAAACAAAATTACTTTTAGTTATATACTAATATAGTTTGTAATTTTACAGTTAACAAAGGGAAATGCGAAAATGATTACAGTGATAAATCCCACTTATTCTTCACTTAGTATATTGCCTGTAATATATTTGTAATCGAGGCTGGAAAACACGTAGGTGGAAATAGGTACCTACCACTCACAAAATCGAAGCAAAGTGAGTCATTTTATATCGATACCTTGTCTATTTATAATTTGAATCGAAATTAAAAGCACCAAATGGTATGTTTATCCTTGATTCTCACAGTTAAACTATATTGTGAGTGTAGCTTCCTTAATATAATTTGAATACAAAAATTAAATGTAAATAATTATCTGTGCAAGGCCAAACGTGCAGAGGCTATTTAAATTTGATTTTAGAACGTTCATTTTAGCATGTTGTGTCCAAAAATATATTATTATTTGTTGTTATCATTAGGGCTCATCAAAACCTACTACAAATTTGACTCCATCTAACGATGTTAAACTTAGATTTAAACCATCTCTATAATTTATTTATAATAATATGTATTACGGTAATTCGTTGATTATTCAATTGTATCATTATGTTACCTAAATTGTTTCATTATACTGAATTTTGAATGTATAAAATCATTATTTATCAATAATAATAAAGGCTTATAAAATTCCTTAAATATATTGTACAGCAGGTAATACTAGATGTATTAATATGTATTACATAAATTACCTTCACGCACAGCGCAAAATTAAATCCAAAGAATTTATTTTCGATATTCCGCGTCATGTTAACACAGCATATAAATATATTATATCACCCTTCATAAAATAGGTATACATTCAGTACTATAATTTGTAATTCAATTCTCCTCACATCGTAAATCTAAACTTGCACACAAGTGTACAAGTCAGATAGACTTCAGAAAACATGTGACTAGTCATTTGAAATTAAAATAACCTACACATAGTCTATGCTGATACCGCGTCACCAAATGCAAATATCACTTGTATGTAAACGTTTTCACTTTCCTTCACATGTACTGTTTTTGTGCTCACGCAAAGATAACTTTTTATGGCTTTTTTTTAATAGCTTGTTGTTTTCATTTCATCCTGTTATAAAGATGCTCCATTATTCTAATTTCTGAAAAGGAATACATTTTTTTTAGTTGGATAATGGGTAATTCTTATAAATGAGTAAAGGAAACTAAAGGAAACTTAGAAGAAATGGCTTCTAAGGAAATTGTTGTGATCTTCGATTTAGAAATTCAAGTCTTCTGCCGAGATGCCTACCTATCTTAGAAAGAATAAGTTTTTGTATAGTGAGTTATATCCCAAAAATAAATTTTACAGCAAAATAAACCAAAATTTTTTAATTAGGGATTTTTATTTTTAAAATCTTGAAATGTGTACAGTTACTATTTTTTTTTGTATTATAATTTTATTGTATTGTAATTACGCAGAACAATAATTTATGTGTAACACAATAAATACGCAGCAAATGTTTAACGCACGTTAGTCAGAGGTTTCGTAAATGTAAATATTATTCATTGGGTCGGAATGTCGCTGCGATGCAGGATGTAGCGGAGAGGAAATCTTTAACTTGTTAGACCCTATTTCTAAATTGAATACCGTGATATCCTGTTAATAATATTTTGACAAACATGAATGTTTCGATTGAAAACGATTAAATGTTTTTAAACATGCTTATAATAGTAGAAGTGAAGAAGTGTACGTAGGCAGTGCGGATTTAAATCCTTCTAGTATTGAGGATAATGTACAATACGGTTGGTACACAAATAACTTTATATGGAAATAAACCTACTTATATAGGAAATGTTTTAACGGTAGCGTCTCAGAATACTTTAAATATTAAACCCAAACAGTTGTTGACGTATAGTAATATTAACTAAATATGAGTTTGTACAATGTACATACAAAATAACACGAGACAAGTTTTTGTTCAGAGAAAATAAAAGATACATAACGCTGTTCTTGTATATAAACTTTCCTTTTTTCACAAATTTCAAACTACTTCGGTGAAGGTATTTTTTCAAATGCGTCTATAAATTATATCATTTTAAAACTTAGTCATACGGGGTGAAAGAGACAGCCAAGTGCGAGTCAGAATTGCGCACAAAGGGTTCCATACGGAATAAATTATATGCCATATTTTTATACTATAGGTATATTATTTTATGGTATAATAAGATTTGGTTCCCTACATATATCAAAAATTAATAAGAGACCAACTATACAGAGATCCCAAAAAAAAGAAATAAAAAATATACATTGGATATCAACCCAGCCAAATTCTTTAGTTACGCTGCATTTCACTGTCCATTAAATATCGGGCCAGTCCAATATCTGACCAATTTCCTTCCTAATTCACCCGTGCGTGCACACTTCCTAATAACGATTATTTTATAACCAATGAACATTAAACAATCCATTAACTCTAAATGCCGTAAGAAAGTGTTATATAAATACACATAATGTATTAATTATTGATAGCGATAGATCCTCTTAATGACATATTTTTATGATTGATGATTAATCATAAAAATATGATCTCTCCTCTTAATGATTATAATTTAAATGTGCATCGGTCTAGATCCGTGGCTTTCGAATCTTAAGTTTCTAATAATAATTAATTTATAATATGTATAACGCTATAAAATATTGACGTTCAGAAATAGAAATAAATTGATTTATCCTATCCAAAAAATATTTCATTTCTTAACTTAGTGGTTCTTCAAATAAAAATAATTAACTACCTACATTTATTTTATTTCTGAGCAAAGTTATTATAATAAATGTAATAAAAAACTAAGCAAAATTATTATTACCGTAGCAAATTGTTTAAATACTTACGTGCATAAGAACATTATCGGTATTCATTAATAGTTAGGTACCATTGACAAGGAAGGAAATAATAAAATATGCTAACATTTCTATGAAAAATTATATTGTGTTGATCAGGTAAATATAAAATGACCAACTAAAAAATCTAAATGTCAACATGTAATTGATTGCACAAATATTAATTTGAATATTTTTACAACATCGAAAAATCGTTTAGTTATGACGTTTTGATGTTCGAAATTCATATTTTAATTGATTTTTACGAAATCTCTTCAGCGATACAAATTTAGAAAGGGTACGAAATGGCCAAAAATCACAGATTAAATAGTAACAAGTTTTTGTTTCAGAGAAAACAAGTGATCGGTTTGACGTTTCACAAAAGAACAACATAACAAAGCGAGTTGTGATTGCGAACTTGTCACAATGTAATTCTTCACGTACGAGTTAATTTTACGCATAACTCTGGAACCAATTACGTCACGATCTTATACTCAACCAAAGGCGTATAACAATATGAATGAAATTGCCTTGAATTACAAATATAATGAAGTGAGTCGACACTTGACATATACTTTCATTTGACGGAATAGGAAAGCATTACTGACTTGATATGATAATAAATAGCAACAAACTAGGCACATACATTTAAATAGCTTTAGAGAAAAGTGAGTGATTGCGCACAATAATATCATATTATGATCATTTTTCACACTTGACAGGGTAATCCTTTTAAAATTTGTCGATCGGAGTGCACGTTACAGCTATAAACATTATTGTAGCAGAACGTAATTGAGACTTCAAAGTAAATCTTGCTATTCTTATTAGTATCTATAAAAGAAGAATATGCTTATGGGTTTGTTATTGTTGTAATTCTTCTATGTAAAGGCTTTGTGATATTTTGCTCTGATAAGTAAAAGAAAGAGTCCTGAGAAAGAATTTCACAGGAATAGGGATGCCGCCCTTAAGATTTCATAAAGTTGCCTAATTAAGAAATGTGCTTTTGAATTTACCTAAAATTAATATGGTTTTCATATGGATTAAACAATAATTATTTAAGTTTTGCATTAAGACTTTTTTTTCTTATTAACTACAATATTACTTTTTTGTGCAATTGCCTATCGCTCTTGATATACATTTGATAAAGTAAAAGTATCAAACCGTCTAATTTGAAGAAAATGTTATAGTCTCATTGCTATTACAATCATAAAAACAATTAATTTAGGTCAAGATTATCATACGCACGTTTAAGCAATATTTCTGTTAGCTTTGGTAGTCTTTTTTGCGTCTAATATGTAACGCATGATATTAAATATTATTATAAAATATAACGTAAAGCTGTGGAAGGCCAATTAAATAATATTTTATTATGCACAAAAATGAAGGATGAATAGTGAAAAGTTTCATAGATCAAAAAACTACGTAAGGCCTTTCTATAAAATTAAATAATTGCATCATAATTTTATTAACCAAGAACTAAACTTTTGTAATTAATAATCATTTTTTCAATCAATTACTCCACACTTTCTTTGATAAAGAGTAAGTTAGAGAGAAAATTATAGTGTTTTTATTTGCTTCGGTGAATTAACTCCTTAACGCTATTCCGGATTAATGGCAATAGGATTATATAACAGCTGTTTCGCAATTAAATGTTTTTAGAGAAATTTTATTTACCTTTTCAGAATTAAATGAAAGCATTTACTTGCAGCTTCATAAATTATAATACTAATGCGACCATTTTAATTTGAAAGTTCTTAGCGAAAATTAATCAGATTGAAGTGAATAAATTGAATAAAATATATATTAAATTTATGTATTCATGCGCTCTATCTACCACTTACAGTTTTCTTATTCACTTATTAATATTTTTTAATATTTCGAAATGGTTGTAGCCGTCCAAAATAAGAAATAACGGCTACTATTTAAATTGAAATCAATAGCGTTTCCTGTAGAAACAATGTATGTAAAATGTAAAATTATGATCGGATATTTTGTTGCAGAGTTGCGTATAAAGTTGCCATTTTTAATTTAAAGGTAATTAAAAATGTATTGATTAGAAATATTACAAAAGCGTAAATATGATGACACAATTACCTTGACCTCGTGTAACCTCGTGGGAAGTAATTCTGCCGCCGAATGATAAATATCTCTTTTCCCACTAAGGCATTGTAACACTTAGCTGAGGTGTGACTTAGATATTAATGCAACGTGTAGTACTTGCTTGCATGTACTTAATTGTCAGTCATTAATTCATATGTTTAAACTATGCCCAAGAACTATATGGTAATAAAGTTTGTGACTTACAATCAAATAATTAATGAATTACTTTTAGAGATTGTGAAAAGTGTCAAGAAATCGTTGCTTTCTTAATCTTCTCTAATAAGTAAATCCGTCAAAAAAGGTGATCTATAAGCATCCTTCTTTCATTTTCTGAATTTGAGCAAAACAAACAGCTACATCATAATTTTGTTATAAGTTAGTATAAAACAGTAATGGACCACACAACGCTGTCTACTACCGAATGCTGTCTAAACCTAATTTGAGGAAACCTAAATAAAGCATATTTCCAAAATAGACTGTGCGTTTTCCTTCAGAACTCCTCCTGTATTTACTCCCGTAAAACAGGACATTCTAGCATTTGACATGCCAGAAAACCAAGCTTTTTCACGATCTCTCTTTAAATTTCATGATGAATCATTTTCAAACTGATCAACTATAGCGTACACCATACACACACATATTACGAATGAATTTGTGTACAAGTGTACAAAATTTGAGCAGTCCGAATATGGAAAGGTTATGATTGCCACCGTTATGTTACGGTAACCCAAACATAACAATAACTTAAGCTATTATTCTTTATTCTCAGTGCTTGAACTGTCTGCGTCCACAACTTAGCCTAGATTTAAATTATTTTTAGACCAATTCATATCCAGCATGTCTACAGTGAGTCAGTTATATTTCATAAGTATATAAATTATTTAAGTTTTTATTAATTTTATTTCAGTTTTCATGAATGAAATTGATACCAAAAAGTCTGGCTGAAGTTTACAAACTGAATTTTATCAGGACGTGTTTGAATATTCTTAGAAGTATGTAAAATGCGAAAAGACATGTGCGATATATTTGTTCAGAAAAACCCGGATTCTTTTGACAGAGCAAATAAATAAACATGCGGGTCATCTGAATATTAAGTGACCATGATCATCCGTCCCCGATTTGTTACTGTTGTGATGAGCGCAAAAAGAGATTACAAGGAAAAGAAGAAGGTTTAGAACACAAATAGGTGAAGTATTCAGGTTTTTGTTGGAAATTCTACGTTCCTACCTACGTTTTAACTGTAACATAATAGAACCCAATATTATGCCATCGTTATATCAAATCTAACCAAGGTTCGGACCAATTGGCAATCCTTCAATTCTCCATTTTTTCACATCGCTTATGACACTAAAGACCGGTACAATTCAACGCCACATAAATGCAGTGATGCGAATTCCAATGATTTAATCGATTACGCACTATTTGAGACTCATTTTTCACATCTTGAAGCGTGTCGAAGCGACTGTCACGAACCGTTGTTTAAACCTACATCAACCCCATATGTTGAGGCCGATATTTACTATGTACTGGGCATATCGTGGAACTAACACGTTTTAACCGTAATAGGTATAACTGTTTTAAAGTAACCGAACTGTATTCGCTCACATAAGCGTTTCTTACGAATTCCAAATTGTTTTAGACATTTTAGGTTAAATAGTTTACGCTTAGATATGATAAGTATTGAATTATTACTTATAATTAAATTTGCTGAATTAAAAATTACACACAATTTTGGAATAGTACAGTAGTTCAGGTTGCTTCATATTTAATGGTAACATTAACAATTATTAAAAAAATAATATAAACTAAAATCGCAATTATCAAAGAAAATCATCCGACATAGACAATATCTATTGTATATTTCTTAATTTATAATAGATCATGGTAATATCTTTTGAACTATTCGCTTCGTCTTCGTGTTATACGATATAGATATAAAATCGTCAATTTAATCGAAAGTTGATGAAGCTTCAACATGGGTGAGAGCAAATAACCTTGATTCTCGAAGAAAGCGCCCGGAACGATCGACGCGACGCCAATTACATGCAAAACGGACGCATTCTTACTCAGAGTTGAATGCAAATGATTCAACCTGCGGAATTTCAACCCGAGAAACGTCTGAATGTCAAGATTATCCGGCCTTGTTTAGGAAACGCGGAACTTTAAACTATTTACGCGACATGAATGTTGAACTAATAAACATGATGTGGTCCATTTTAAGTCCTAAATATTTAAAGAAAATTAGTAATAGCAATACTAATTGACAGCTAGTTGATTATTCGCATTTTATTTAAAACACTTTACAGCTATTCTAAACAGGTTTCTTCCATTACTCATAAATTACATTGCCTCCAAAAATATGGCAGAACAAAAGTAATTCCTTTCCTTTTACAATTTGTTTGTAAATACCTAATTAATACTACGCTCAGATATTCACTTCAATGCTACGATGATACATATTTATGCAAATAATGAGTAACGTAGATTAAATATTAAAATACATTCAATGATATAATAACTGAATCAATACTTTGCATAACTAGTATTACTAACAATGTCTTGAATGAACATATTGTATGTAAATTACAAACTTTACGTTCGGGTATATGATAAAAAATCTTTTAATAAACGAGTCCTTATAAATAAAAGGTATATTCTTACAACGTAAAGTATAGTTTAAAGGAGCACGTATGAACGAATTAAAAAACCAACCTAAGTTAAAAGTAACAGTACTTTTCACACACATCATTATAATTTTAAAATTAACTAGATCTGGTGTGTCTCTGTTCAAATAGTAAAGAAACTAGATCATTATGTGAAGTAACAGTTGGTATGCATTCCTTATAACGGTGCCTTCGATGAGATAGCACGTGTACATATATAAGTCAGTAAATACTAGATAGAAGTATACTTTGTAACACAAAATTTACATCGGTTGTCGGCTTGTTTAGTCTTGATAAAACAACAATATGAAATGTTATAAAAATAATGCTTATGCTTAATATTATAAAGAGGAACCATTTGTCTCTTTGTATGTATGTTTGTAATGTTTTCACACAAAAATTACTGGAGTTATTTCAAAAATTCATTCCCCATTAGAAAGCTGCATCTTCATTCTTCACCGAGTGACATAGGCTATATAACATTATACTACGGAAGCGAAACCGCACGGAATAGCTATAGCAGCAAAAACTCTGGGCCTTTCGTCAATTATCAAAACAATGGTATGAATTAGGGATATTGGAGCGCCAACAGCCCAGTTTTGTCAAACAATATTATTCGTATCCTAGGTGTTTTACTACACAAACACAATTAACCAAACCTTGTTAACTATGGATATTAAAGTTTATGGTCATTACATTCATTGATTAAAAACTGTTTACGTCCATAGCTACGCATTAAAATTGTACTATAAAAGACGTACATTCATATGATGCATACCGTGTACATAGGCAGGAATTTAATTAATATAGGCAGTATGTTATTTATCAGAAATGCTTGCTTGTTTATTATTAGTATAACCATGGCTATTTTTCTTTTAATGGTATTGCTTCTGTGTAAAAATCGCAAAATGGGAAACTCTTTTTTTGGTGGAAAATTACATCCTTACAAAAAATAAGTTCTTTGCAATCTACTTCATAATTTTTTATCAAATTCCATGCATCTCAGATTGGTTGATCGATTTTTAATAGATCCAAATTTTAGATATATTGTCTGAGTGAAAGTGTTACATATTGAAAGCATTTAATGACGAATGATACGAAGTATTTCACTGGGAATTGGTTGGTCATATTTTTATGGAATTCATTTCAAAATCAAAATTTTCTCTGCAGTTATAAAATATTTTTTATAAATCACAAATCGTACTAAAACAAATACCTGGGAGATTTTGTTTCGAAAAGAACGAAACAACAATCATAGTGTCATTTACTCTTTTTAGTTGCGAGTTGCTACCTATCTTAGTTCTTATTTTATCTTTTTATTTTTATTGATTATCCCATTAGGTCTTTCCTGAGCATTATAAGCCGTAACAAATCTGCCCCACTGACCGAAATTTTCTACTCCATGCTTTGAAATTATGCGATAGTAAACCGATAAAATATTAGCAGAAATGAATCGAATCGTTAATGTAGTCTGGTTTTGGTTTATCAGAGAAAATGAGTCAGCGTGTCTCATTGGATCTCGGTAACGAATTACCGTTTATATTTACTGTTAGTAAAATTGTGCTGAATGTGTAAGTAGTTAAGTACATTCTTGTTTATGTCTTAGTATAAACTATTTTAACTATCAAAAGAAGGATGTTTGAAGAAGAGTTTGGGAAGATATAGTTACGTTTGTGTAATATCAATTGCAATGGTATAATCAGAATAAAAGCAATACATTTAAGTATTGAGAGGTTGTTTTGAATAAGAATATGTTATCACGATTGAGATTATTGGCACTTGGCATTGTTTCTATCATATAGCGCAATATTTCACGTTAGCCAATTATCTATCTAGAGGTCTAAACATAAAAGCGAAACCGGTTCAAATTAGGTTGGTATCGACGCTAATCTCCACTGGATCATCCTGATAACATGAAACAATGGTCGTTCCGTTTCGGCGCTTCTTGCGCAGGCGTTGCGCGTGCCTAAGTGTTACCACATTCGCTATAAATTGCTATATCCATAAAAAATACTACAAAATGTATGATAACCTTAATGAAACCTTCTAAAAGTTACAATGCTGTAAGAAATTATGTATTAAATCAAGGTACCGAATTTTGAAGATAAAAAATAATCGTGGAACCATAGACAACGTTTTCGTAACAGATAATTTATTCGCTTTTAACACTGTTTTGTTTTTACTTGATATATTTTATTGATCTATTGTTATTATTGTAAGACAAACAAATCTTGATTTATAATGGTTTTGACAGACATATATTAGCCATTGTTTGTTGGTCGAGGTTACAAATCGTGCGAAAAATAAATAAACGAAAATAAAGACGTGCATTGTCTTTGTGAGAATGACGTGGAAATAGTTATATAGTCCCGTTAATATATGTGTAGGTACGTATTTAATATTCATAGGTGTATTTCAGTGTGGATTAGAAAGTTTAAGAATAATATACTATTACTATGGAGCATTAACTTAGCATCATACCGCAGTTCATTTTATTAGAATTTATAATACAATTAGAAGGAAAATATAAAGTAGATTATACAATTATGAAAATGTTACGTATTATATCATACTTTAATTAAGTATATATTTTTTTAATTTTAAATTTTAATATTATTTCTTTGTTCGTCCGCATTGAACACGACTTCAATGCTAAATGCAGTATACGTTTTTATTGTTTTCATATATTAATTACTACCTTGAAACAATAAGGATAATAATTAATAATGGAAAATAATAATTTTTTACTTAATTTATATTCGATTTTACTCATTAGAAAAATCTACCATAGAAATTTGAAAATCGAATACAATTAAGAAATTCG
Organism: Phoebis sennae; assembly: GCA_001586405.1. NCBI lineage: Eukaryota > Metazoa > Arthropoda > Insecta > Lepidoptera > Pieridae > Phoebis > Phoebis sennae. The sequence continues at coordinate 69,495 of LQNK01001119.1, read as the reverse complement.
AAAATGATTGTCGCTAGCCCGTTTTTTTTATTACCCAATCGAGTGGAAAACTCGTTCCGTGCCCAAACGCGCGCTTTTGTTCAAATATTTGACAAATAATACGGAGAATAAACGGAAATGCGTGCATGTATGGTTTCCGTTATGGAGGTATGAATTTAAATTCCATTAATGCATTGTGAATTCATTAGAATTTAATGTTTTAAGGTTAAATGAATCTATTTATGTAATTTATTCATGCTTTATGGATTGTTATTGATGTGCAACTTAAATACGATTCTTATATTGTATTATCTAAGAACAAGGCAACAATTGCCACCTGCCGATATACAGTCAAACCTGGATAAGTGAGAAAACTCTATAAGTGAGAGTAATAGCCAGGTCCCGTCATTTTTAGCTCCTAAAACCTCTATTAGTGAGAGACAGAAACCTCGATAAGAGAGAGTCGTTTTTCCCTCATGGACCTCTATAAGTGAGACTGCTACTTATCTCTACCTCTATAAGCGACAGTCAAGCTTTGTTTTTATTAAAGAGGAACTATAACTCCAATATAAATACATTCATACATCCATATATACAGGCTAGCTAGATGCAATACTTTTGGCAACATAAAGATTGACAAAAATCTTTGTTACATACAAAAAAAACTGCAATACACGCCGCGCACAGTAGTAAATTGACGAGTTACAGGAAAACAATAAAATTACAAAAGCAGAACTCGAACGAAATTGACGGATTATTTTAAGTGTAAATTTATTTAAAAAAAATACATACAATATGTACATTATACATATATGTTGTGCATATTATTAAGCACATAATTTTTATGATATCACATATTTACTACGTTCGCACTACTTGCTATGACTTGTTATTGCTGCCTACCTCTATAAGAGAGAAAAACTAACCATGAACCTGCATTAGTGAGAAACTCGGGTTAGTGAGAAACCTCTATAAGCGAGAATAAAATGGTGGTCCCTTCAACTCTCGCTTATCCAGGTTTGACTGTATCTCCAATTGACGAGCAATGAAAGAAGAACATTTTAACTACTTTTAACACTACCACACCTAATATATCGAAACGAAGTAACTTGTAATATAAAGAAAGCCAATTATTTTCACGATTTCGGTTTTAACCAGTTTCATGTTCCGGTTGCACAAAAGGCAATCATAACCATTACATTATGCACCGAAAGAATCTCATATTCACTTTCGCGGGTAAATCTCACCTAATCTGAATTACACATATGTTACAGTTATATGGACTATTGTAAAGTAAACTAGTTTTTATGTGCAATGAGCTCACACTTTCAGTTGACATTCTATTGTTCAATCCAGATGCATTGACTAGACTTGACCTATAAGCGTATTTAGAAAATATTGCCAATTACATATATTGACTTAGATTTATACATTGGAGAATTAAATCTTACACATCATGACAACCTTTTCTCTCTCTCTATACTCTAGTCCAAGGGTTTCCAATCTTTTTCGATCCACGACGCACTTACGACTTTAGTTAAATGTTTAGACGCCCTAGCTTCAGGGAGGTGAGTTATAGTTTCAAATAGGAGAAATAAGGGGCAGATAATTGGGTCGCATCAAATCGAGGAGAAGTATTGAAATACTCGCGACGCCCCTCTATACTTCCTGCGACGCACAGTTTGCGAACATCTAGTCTAGTCTATTAGTTTTCTTTCATTCATATATTCTCTCAACGATTTTCCCTCACTGGTCAGCAAAAGCTCATAGGAGAGTACTGATGATACAGACGTACATACATAAATGCGTATCTACAAGAAAAATGTCTATAATTTAAAATACAAATTACATTTATGTAATGTCATACTGAACATTATCGTATCGTACTTGATAAGTGTTGAATGTTGATCAGAGCACGTTTATAGTTGAAACGCATTCAATTATTCAAGAGTAACTTCGGGTTATAAAAATGAAGACTGATAGTAAATGTTGTCTTACAATATTACAAGTACTTACTTACGTATATTTGTAGAGATTGAGATTAGAAGAGTAAGATGTTTTATCCAAGTGAAGTTTATATGCACCTTTGTTAGCTAAAAGATAATTTCCCACAAGTATTGAATATAATTAAAAAGAATTCCCTTGAATACTCTTTCTAGCCGAAATACCTTAACGTTACAGTTATTAACGGTTGTATAGCCCATCGCATCTAACTGTAACCCATAGGTACTACGTTCGACCAACGGAAACTATTAACGTACTTAATAGTAAAACGATGACAATTATCGAAATTGTCTTCCAGGAAACTGCACTGATACGTGAAGTGATATTCACAGACGAAGTTTAATATTTCATCACCGTAAATTGGGAAATACAAACACATACATCGTTTATTTGGATCGCAAGAAGTACATATTTACACTTAAGTCGCGTAATAACAATTTACATTAAGTAATTTCCGGACTTAACATTTTTAACCAAAAGGTGAAAAATCACTACGAATTATATTTGTCGTTTTAGTTAAAAATATGGTCCTTTGTGATGGTTTTCTTTACCTTACCTTCACTCAAGTGAACTTGAAAACTACATATAAAAGGTAGAGCAAGGTATCGTTGCTACACAACTGTCTTTTCAAAACGAAGATGTTTATCAGATATACACATTTGCGTTCCTATCCGTTAGCTGGGAAAATAATACTTCCTGAAATTTTAGCAGATTATGGCTCAACTCATAAATAACTTATAATTTTAACCATGAAACGAATTATAGTATTTATTAGCGGTAGTTAACTACACGTTAAACGCCAACCGTGAAGGCGACACTCCTATAGCCTTGCATAAGTATTGTTTGTGAATTATTAGCTAACATCGGAGGTCGCCTACCGAATACCGATGGATTTGAACGTGATTATCATATTACTTTTGATATTTGTACGTCGAGGAATTGATATGGAATAATTGATTGTTCTGACCATAACAATGGTTAAGTAAATACACATAACGCTACTTATAATGTAAATAGTCCAATTATTTAGTGAATTTAGCTTTGATCAATTTTCATAGAGCATATTCGTAAGTAGGCAATGTTTATAAATGTCGTGAAGCTTTCTATATTTTAATAAATTATCTATAATTAGACATCATTTGCATATTACTAACGCTAATGATTATTATAAACTAAAATTAATTTTCTAATCGACCTTCGTAATAAAATATTAGAAAAAATTAACAAATTAAAATGATGGACCTCGAGAGGCGGATGGTAGTTTAGCTATTGATGAATGAACATTACAAAAGATTTTGTTGCAGTTAATTTCTCAAGTACGTCTCCAAAGCCAAATCGAAATATAAAATACTAGCGCATCCCCGCGGCTTCGCTCCCGTAGCATATTGTTATATACAGTTATATAGAGTTTTTGAGCCTGTTCATTACAACCAAAAAAACAAAAAAAGTTTTCCTCTTTATAATATTAGTGTAGATGATAATTTGATACAAATGCATACTAAGACAAAATTAAACTAACAATACATATATTTGCAGGAATCATCGTCGCACCAAAAGATAATTCTTGGGAACAATTTTAAACCGTATTTTGTCTCTACCGTGTATAATCTGCTGATCATCTCTTAGCCAGGTGATACCACCGTTGAGCCATTATTAAAATCATAGTTGTCATGAATCATCGGTTATGATCTATCCGAATTCCGATATAATCTTCTACTAACGATAATTTATGATGCGCATATCAATAGCTTAATGTGATTGCTGTGTGTTAACGTTTAACTGGGCTTAGATGTGGGTTAAGTCAAGGCGAAACGAAATGAGAATATTATACGATGATAATAGCTATGAGTATCTCTCAAGCTGTGAGCATTATTAAAGTTTCGTCTCCCTATTTGAATTAAAAATTTAAAGGTTGAATAAAAGTTAGGTTATAAGTACAAATATTTGTGGAAAATATAACAAAAATATCGAAGTATTTAAGTAGTATATAGACCCTGTGCTCCCAATATAAAACATCTTTGCTATATTTCTGTAAAGATAATTTGAGAAATAGTAACTAACGAGTATCATCTCCTATCTGGAAAGCAACGCCCACGTAGACGTTAATTGTTTACTAGAAACATTAATAAAACTTTCATTGATATAAATTGTATATAATTTATGGACCTATTTTCCATGACTTATCGCGAACACATCAATGATTCACGTATGAGATGGGCGATAAACTGATAAATGTGCAGTTATTTTGACACATACACGCATTGGAGTTAAACACAGCCGTTTCCAATGAAATTTGTGATAAAAAACGCAGTTTATTTTACATTTGCGATCTATAAGATTCAAAAGAAGGTAAAAATTTAAGGAGACGTCACACATACGTATAATTTCTATAGAGTAAAGACAATTCGCAAAAGAGTAACGTTGGGAAATTCCTCAATGCTAGGACGGGTAATGCATCACAAATCGCTAACAACTACTTGGCCACGCTCGCATTACATAATGTTTATGATGATGAGACAAAAAGGCTCCATATTGCACGCCGCTGTCATTTATGTATACCGTTAAACATAGTGTATACTTATCCTACTAAAGATATTATTAGCTTTTGAAACAAATTTAAGGGAATTTATTTGCATGATCGTTAAAATTTAGTTAAAAGCAATTAACACCGAAGTAAAAAACTGGCAAAATGTTAAGGAATTGTAAAATTCTTAACTAGATACCTACGATGCGAAAACGTAAATTATATTTTTAATACCAAGGTCTATCTACAAGATTGCAATTGGTGAAAACTTAGGTAGCACAAGAAAGTGATGGAAATATTTATAACAACGAAAAAAATATTTTCAATTTATTCGTGGGTATTGTACAGAAATTCCAATCAAACGTGAGTGCAATTATTTTTGATTGATTAAGAATATTTTATTTCAGCCTTGATATACAATTTCATTTCATAGAAATGTGATGCATGAAGCTTATTCAACTTTCTTTCAATCAAGGTGTCATATTTTACAAGATTGAACATTATATTTCCATGAATGCAAAGAAAGAGGTCTTTCTCAAAAGTTAATTCTACTTTAAATACGAAAGTTTGTGAGGATGTATGTATGTTACTCTTTCGCGCAAAAACTATTGATACCGATTGTGACGAAACTTGGAATACATATAAAGATAAGCGTTCAAGATATAATATAGGCTACTTTTAATCCTGGAGTTGCCATGAAACTGCGAGGCTATTAAATAATAACTACACATTTAGGTACAGACCTATGTGTTTTTACATTTTAAGCTACAGAGCCTAAAATGTAACTTTTCGTGTTAGTCATATTACACGATCTCCTTTTCTTTAAATTTCCACATCAAGAATTAAGTAGAACGTTTACACCATACATACACCCAAAAAATCTTGATTGCTCGATTTTTAGTTTATTAAAGAATATGAAAGTAAGCCTAAGCCTATAGAAACTGAAAATAGTTGTTCCAGTTGTCAAATAATCAGAGAATTTTGTATGTTCGGAAACCTCACTACATGTGTAACAAACTAAAGGCTTTACCTTTTTATAAGTTCAGATGTCCTTAGGCATTTGGTCTATTTCAGTAATTTCTGCAATTTATCCTCAAACATCAGAACACCTTGCGATCCATTAGCTTTCAAGACGTGACTCATCACATCCTGAGGTCGTTACCGTGCATTGTTTTAGCCTTTTAAAGTCATTGTAACCCAGGTCAAAAAACCGGATCCCTGGCCGCGCGGACTATTTTCCAGCGTCTTTGTAGATGTTAAAAAACATGTAACATCGGTATTATTACGTAACGACCAATGATTTATTAGCAATAGACATGCGATAGCGTATACTTTTTTCGGTTCTGTTAATCAATTTAACGGTATTTTTCAAAGAAAGACTGGAACATTTTAACCTATTGGATATAAGGAAGAATTTTATATAATAAATATAGTTTTACTCTGCTTGTTAATGAATGAAATTTAAAGCAATGTTTTTACTAAGTTAAAATTTGTGTTCCGTGATAATAAGGTCGACGTTTAACGTTTTTTTCCCAGAGAATACAATTTTGTAGAACATACAGGAAACAAATCGAAAATTCTCATTGTAAGTGGGGGTGTGATTCATTGTTAAATACTTAATACTAGTATAACAATGAATTAATTATAGATTTTAATAAATACATCCTATAGTATTAAACCAAGGGTATAGTCACTTAAATAGCTCTCAACGCATCCTGATCCCGGGTAGGTTAGGTTTTAACTATTTTTTAAAATACTTATAATAAAAGTTTATAATAAGTATGTTTCGATTACACCTTGATCTATAATAATAAGACTTGGAAAGATAGTTTAAAGTTTATATATTGGAATATTTATTTGCCAAATAAGACTATCCTTCCTTCATAGTAATATGTGAATAAAAACGATTACAATACAAAGGACTTCACAGTGTTTCAGTATAGGAGTGCAATATATTATCAAATTACAAGCTTCCAAGTAAAAGTAGCAAATGCCGATATAAATTACTCGTCATGAACTTTGGTAACATAACGGTACCTTTATACTGCGTTCCCAGTTGCATTACGTCCATTATATTTAACTAGAAATAATAGAACAATCGAACTGAAACTTACACCTACACAAATATAAGGATATGTGACTTACTTGGACCGGCCAACGGGACTACAACTGATCACACTCACAAACACTCACTGAAAAGTATGAGATATACACAAGCACCAACGTTTTTCATAGATTATAGATATTTTTTTTAATAAATTCGTTTAGTTCGTTCGTTTTGAGGTTTTAGTTAATGATATCAGGCCGCACCGCACCGACAGACTGTGACCGAGGTTGTATCAGCACTGAGTCAGTGACACTGCGCAGGTTCCGTCCCTTTCTACACCACCACGTATATTAATATGAGTGAGAAGGATAGAAGACGATGGAATGTGCGAACAGAAGTGTGCTATAAGTGTGGGTGTGAGATGGCTTCGCGTAAGGAGGGAAAGAGAGGCAAAATTTGTTTAGGATTTGAGATGCATGGTGCGACAACAATGGGTAGAAATGTTGGAAAATTGAGGCTTTTGATGTTAAGGGAAAGCTTTCGCGAAGCTATACATAAAAGTATGGATATCGAATTAAAACAAAGAAGGTATGGAAAGGTTTGTGATTTACACTGAAATATACTAAATATTATAATTTTTGTATGTATAAAAAAAGCTGTACTGAGAGTAGGCTGTATTCATTTATTTCAAAAGAATAATACTCATAGAAAATTGCACAATCAATCATAATTAATTTTCTCATTAAGCACTTAATGAAAGCTCCTAATGTGCTTATAGAAAATAATTAATAATACGTATACATTAATTAATGATTTACCCTATCCTAATATTCGATCATAGCCTAAAAAATAAAGGCTTCTCCTTAAAAATATTTTTAGTTGTTTTAAACAAATAAGAACCTTCTTCCATTGCAATAAGCTTCAAAATTCTTTGGCATGAATATTTAAATATGAAAAGCAAAGTCAGGTACAGGTAATCGCGGCAACGTCGCACCATACAAACGAAGTTGGTGCGATTCTGAGCTAGTGTGCATTCGATCTTATACCCAGAGGCTGTGTTCATTATTTTCTTTGATAAACTTTTTTTTTTATTCCGGAACAAAAATTTAAATATGATAGGCAGTGATTATACTTTAGAACTGTGCAATGTGTATCATTCCGGCCAAGTGAGTATGGAAATAAAGAATTTCGTAAATACAGTTAATCTTTGTGGGAACTTGTAGCGTATTTTACTAGCGATTTACTTTGAAATCGCCCACCGCTCTAAAACCATTCTATAGTCTTATAGTATTTAATAATGAGATAAAAGCACTATAAAATTTGAAAATAATAAAAGGGTAAACATATGCTCACTGAATAACAACGGGAAGTAACCAAAAATAATTCGGGAATCGCTCCCGTTGATGTCTTTTGTAAGATTAAAAAAATTAAAGCTTTAATTAAATTAGCTGATTCTTTATATTTTGCCATTTTTACTATGAAATCATCTGTATTATCAATACATAATTTTTATATTATTATAATATTAGTATGCGTTATTGTTTACATACAGATCGAAACCAAACATGATACAGAATGTTATTTTCAAATCGCACTCATAAATTATTATTGTCGAGTGATTTTGTAAATCTCATAGTTTGTTTTTGGAAATAAACAGAAACAATACAGAGAATCAAATATTTTATCCTTGCTACCATATTAAGCTACCATTTTTTTAAACTATCGTTTGAGAGGGGTTTAAACTATCGTTTAAACTGACTCCCGAGTCCCAACAAAAGCTAATTCGGGAGTCAGGGTCTATATTAAAATAAATGTATATATATATTTATTATAAACTCTTATTATTATTATATTCAATGAATTTAATGGAATTACTTTATTTATTTCCAGGTGGAACCGGGCAGCTTTTTCCAGCGACTGACGGGTGGCGTGAAGACTGGAGTCATCTTAAAAGATGTTTCCTTCATCACGCACAGTGGCGAGGTCACTGCTATCTTGGGATCAAAAGGTATACTAAATTTCTTGGAACTAAACCTTCTTGACTTTTTACATTTTTTAATGTTTATTTTCTTTAACTTAATGGATCATCCATTGTTTCCAAAATTTGTACAAAATATTTTTCTCACAAATGCAAAATAGCACAGACACCAGCAGTAGGACTTAATTTACTTCTATTGAATTCTGATTTGCTAATAAAATAAAAAATCTCAATTACACTTATACTTGCAAAATATCATTTTACGTATGTTCTCAATTGGACCTATGGACCTGGAATCTAATTTAAAATTATATAATATTTTTGAGTGATACTTTATTCAATTAAGGATTTATTTCTTGGTGTGAGGAGAAACATGACCGCTAAAACGTCTCACTCCCCCTGATGAATGAGGACCTCCGAATCAGTCCGAAACTATCGGTTTACACCGAGTTAAAACAGTCTCAATACAAGTAATTTATTACATATTTCACAGGCAGTGGTAAACGTGCTCTTCTTGACGTCATAAGCCGACGCGTGCCTTCCAAGGGACACATTCTTTTGGAGGGAGTGCCCTTAGAGGAAGATCATTTCAGGAAGTCGTGTGCTGTGGTGAAGCACTCCACTAAGTTGCTGCCGGGGCTGACTGTTCAACAGACCTTGTCGTTGTCTTTAACTAAGGTATGAACAATCGAAAAAAATACTAAAGAGTTATTTGTAAGGTCATATAGATCGTTAAAAATAGGTACTTTAAAATAATATCAATTATATACTCAACTGAATCCTACGTATGTTTTTAAACACTTCTCAATTAATAGGATTTTAAACTTAGTCATCAAAAGTGGGATGCACTCTATATTGTGTACAACAATTTTTGACTGTTTTTTTTTTTCAGATTTCGGGATACCTAAAATCTTCAAAAGTTAAGCAAGTGATGGCTGATTTAACATTATCTCAGGTATTTTTCTTTACTGTAATATTGGTTGCGACATAAAAATAATTTATTATCAAATACATGATTTTTTCTTAACAGGTAGCTCATAAATGCGTAACCAGTTTAACTAAAAGCGAATACAGAAGACTCGTCATAGGGGTCCAGTTAATACGAGATCCAAGTAAGTATGCATGCAATCCATTTTTCTTGGACTTTCTTTAGCTATTGCAAATAGATTTTAATTACACAAAATCGCAAACTTTATTTTCTATTTATTCAAAATTTGATTTTGATGAATTTCACATTGTTTTCAGTAATTTTGCTCCTGGATGAACCTACATGGGATTTAGATCCATTGAATACATATTTGGTGATATCGATTCTATCCAACGTAGCAAAGAAATATGGCACAGCAATCATTCTCACAATGGAAAAACCACGATCAGGTAAAAAAAATTTCTATACACTTACAGTTACTTAAAATTATGTTTCTCCTCCTATTCTTAATTCTAGATATATTACTGTCGTATAAATGATTTACTGATTGTGATATCCAAAATTTGTAAGTAATGTATTTTTTTCTTTCAGATGTCTTTCCCTTCCTAGATCGAGTTGTATATTTATGTCTGGGAGACGTTGTGTATGCTGGGCCAACCAGAAATCTCTTAGATTACTTCGGCAGCATCGGATTTCCTTGCCCGCAATTGGAAAATCCCTTGATGTATTATTGTAAGGAGCACTACTCGAATGTCATTTTGAAATCTATTTCGTTTATATTGTTATACCTTTTTCTAATCCATCATCGTTCTTTCAGTATGTCTATCAACAGTAGACAGACGATCGCGGGAGAATTTTATAGAATCGAATCATCAAATAGCAGCTTTAGTGGAGAAATTTAAAACAGAAGGACAAGGTATCATGCAGGGCAACCCTGCGGAACACAGCCGAATTATAAACCCAAATAAAATACAGATGAACTATGGAAAACCTGGTGGAATAAAGGTCATTTGGGTATTATATTTGTAAGTATCTATAAAAAAAGCTTTACTAGAATGTCTTTCTTATACCCTTTTACAAATAATATTGTTCTGTTACAGGCGAATTCTTCTTTCGATATTTAACTTCAAAAAGAATGGAATCAAACAAATGTCTATGAGGCTGCTATCTTTACCATTTTACTTTCTAATTTTGTGGCTATTTTATAACGAAGCGAAGGTAAGGAATACATTTTTTCAATTGCACGTGAATGACAATTTTTTTCCTTATAACAAAATGAACATTCTTTTTCGAAGGATTATCAACGGGCGTTCATTACAAAAAGCGGTCTCATATTTAACGCGATGATAGGAACATATTTCATCAGTATTATGAATACAATCTGTTTATGTAAGTAAATCATTTTATATGTGAGTTACGATATTAATATATTTATTATAAAATCATTGTGTTCACCTAATTTTCTTTTGATACAGTAGATCATTTATTATTTTCAGATGGTCCATATAGAACTCGATACTATCAAGAATCTCAAGAAGGTCTTTACAGCGGCGCAAGTCTGCTTTTAGCGTGGAATATGGTGTCCTTGCCATTTTCTTTCTTGACTACATTCGCATCTGCCGCTATCATTTATCCGTAAGTATTTTATTCCATTAAATAGATTATTTATTCTAAGTTGAATTTCTTCATTTTTAAGTTGGGTTAAATAAATCGCCCTTGGAACTGTGTTTTGAAAGTTTAGGTATAGTTTCTTCATTCATAAAACCCAAATTACTTACATTTTTTCAAATCTTTCCTCTTTAGATATCTATACTTCTACACAATTCTGATTACATCAAGATAGCTTTACAGTTTTCTGCACGAGCAGAAACAGTATATAACGTTAAACTTTTTTTTTCAGAATACTAGGCGACATCACAGAAAGTATGGACTACGTATACTTCGCATTAATTTTATGGTCCTGCTACATATACGCCGAGCAACAATCATTAGCTATCATGATGTTCGTTAAAAACAGTTTAATTGCAGGCATAGTAAACATTTATATAGCTTGCATCTATGTTATGTTAGCCAGTGGAGTACTCAGGTAAAAACAAAACTTGATGCAACACCAAAAAAAAATTACCTCAATTTGTGATGTTTGTAAAAACCTACACTAAATCTGTTTTCAGATCCTACAAAGGCTACGAAGATTGGCTATTCTACCTGACGTACATTACGCACACGCGATACGCTTCAATCTTCCTCCACCGAAATGTATTCAAACAACCAACCTTCAACATCTTGCCTTACAACGACGAAGAAAACTGCACATCGATCACCAACCTCATTCAAACCTCCGCAAACTTAAACACAAATTCAAATGCAAACTGTAGATACGCGAGTGGAAAAGCATTTTTGACAGAACGATTTACCGCCAAAAACTTTGCTGGTGACATTTATTTGACAGGAGACTTCAACCCAGATTTCAATTTAGGCGTTTCGTTTGCCTTCTCTGTGGGCATCATGGTTTTCAATAAATTCTTATATCTCATACCCTTACCCGGCTATATAGTGGATAAGTTTAGAGAATAGATTGTATACAAAGTGTAAGGCCATACAATGCACAAGAATAGGTTTTGAATTATCATGAAGTGGCATTTTGTTTAGTACTGATATGCTATGCTAAATTCCAAAAAACTGAAGCTTTTAGAAACTGATATCAGTCCTAATGAAACAGACATGTTATCAATGTCAAAAATGTTGAATGGCAGTAGACATTCAAAATAAAATCATAACTAAAATGAATCCCAGTTTTTTTGCATGCACATGGGATAAAAAAAACTAGCAGATTATTTTATTCTTAATTCTTATATTTAAAACAATACTTATGTGAATATCTTATGTATAAAAAGACGATTTAAAACAAGTCCAATTTTGTAAAATTGCGATAATAAATCCATTTAAAAATCCACATAAAATTAGATTATGGAGATCAGAAGTCTGTGATTATGGATAACTGTATATAATTGTCTCAGTTTGTGTTTCACTGTCATTTTCAGTGGGTATTGACAATCCATCACCTAAAAAAAGATATAATATTTATTATTTGTTTAAAATATACACAATTATAATTATTAAAAATAAATCGTAAGTTAATACTTACTTCCATATAATACAATTGTTTTATTAATTTTGTTAATTGTGACCTGAAAATAAAATGATGAATTAATATCTATTATAAGAAAAAGTCCTTGATCTCATTGTTTTGTGATAAAGTGATGCACTCAAAACTGACTGTAATACTACATGAACCAACATATTCTAACTACTTTAATCAACAAAATATTAATTAAAAATATTACATTATTTTTGAAACCGCTTTCTTCTTCCTAATCCTTATCTTAATAAATTACTTTGTTAGTATCAACATTGATTACAATGAAATCATATTAAAAAAAATAAATGCTTATTCCACCCAAATTAACTCAGCCAGCCAGTGTTATTTCCAAGACATGTTGGCAGCCCAAAAAAATTTCTCAAGTTTGATATTGTGCTGAGTCAATAACATAAAAACATGTGTATATAAGGGATCAAAATCTTAAAATACTCTTTGAAAATTTTAAGATTGAACATGAAAAATTAAAACCTATGGCTAGGATTACTTCAAATTTCAGGAAATTAAAACTGCTGCAAACAAACAAAGAACATTAAGATTCTTTTTGATATTAAATAACACAATTTTTAACTCAATTTAATAAACATTATTTTAAATTATTAAAAAACCCGACATTTCAAACACTTTTGCCACACTTGCAGTAAGTGTATGCAATACCAGGTTAATAATAATGGAAAATAATGAATAATAAACTGAGTTAAAAATCCTTTAAAAACTATTTTATTTAATAACTTCCTATAATAATTAAATTATAATAGAAAATACACACTAGGCTGAGAAGTATACTTACAGGTGATAAAACTATTTCTCTATATTTCTTAAGATAAACTTTCAAAGGTTCAACATAATTATCAAAGCCCAGTGCATTCATAGCAAACAAAATATCTTCTCCGTTTATTGTTTTGCGTTTTTCCATTTTGCAACGATCACTGGCTTCACTTGTTATAAATGAAACAAACTCGGAAATGCATTCCTGAATACATTCCCTGGCATCTTTTGCTATCTGTAAAAAAAATAAAAACTCTTCAATGCTGAATCGAATAAATCCTACTTCCTATCCTCCCAATATTATAAATGTGAAAGCTTGTCCATCCATGTTTGGATGTTTATGTGTCAATGGTTGATGACATTTCATACACAGATAAGCTATTAGTTGAATAAGATGATAGTATACTTTTTTCCAAATTTAATTCGATTGAAACCACTGGCAGAAGCTAGCTATGAAATAAAACAAACAAAAAAATAAGCATCATGCAGTTCAAAGAAAGTAAGAAATCTTGGCTTTTGAAAGTTCTTCATAGTTGTGAACACAAGTTGGGTTAAGTTCAGTTAAGAAAATCATAGACTTAAATTGAATTTCATACATCTGGTAAACATAGTATTTAACCCACCTTTCCTTTTTCTGGAATGGCCCTTTTCATAATCTTAGCAATATTAGCTATTGGCAAGAAACGATCTTGTTCTCGTAAAGGAATATTTTTATAACCACTGTTTGAATCAGAATTATTGCCGTCTTGATCTGAAAACAAGGCCAAATTGTATAAATTCATATCGTACTTTATTAGGAAGGTAGAGAAATATAATGCAGTGTTATTTATTATATTGAATTGTTATTTATTTAATGTAACAGTTTTTAAATATTATTTACCCAAGCAGTCGTCTGATTTTACAACATACGTTTCTTCTTCAACGAGGAATCCATTATCGAGTCTCACTAAGTCGCCGCCAAGTTCTTCGCCTTCCATTTTTCATAGATTTCACAGGACTCGTATAGTATAAAAACTTTAGTGCTATCGTGGAGCAATGTTCGGAATTAAAAAAATAAAGAATATTGGCTAATGAAACAATATTTTGTTTATCGAATATTCGATAACAACGTACGGTACATGTGTAGTTTTTCAATGACAGGTGACACATGGATGACAGAAATATGACAATGTCAGGATGGCGTCACTGCTTCTTGAAGTTGCCATTCAAAATAGTTTGAATAAAAAATAGTACAATAATTCTACACGATATCGTCATCTGTATATCATCTCAATTGTGATTTTGCACTCTTTTAACCGACTTTCAAAAAATGGAGGAGGTTATCAATTTGACCGTTTTTTTTCTTCAATACATTCTGGATGTAGCATTTTTAGCTACTACGAAATTTAGAAAAGAAAAATTGAACGACTGAAAGCTAGTTATGCTATGCATCATGTCATGTTATGCTTTGATACCTCCTCTATACATCAAGAGACGCATCTGCCGATGGATTCGTACGAAGTGTCCACACAATAATGTGTTATAAATTATAAATTTATAATGCATCAGTCGTTTCTCGTTCTCGAAAACGTAGGTAATGCGCTTTTCGAAAATTTAATAATGGACATCGAGGCCGTATTCCGTAGCCGCTCTAGCAAATTATATAAATACTTAGTACTTTTGAGGAAAATATACATAAAGATATACAGAATAGTAAAAATGGGAAAGGATGGAGGTGTTGAATATAAAAAATAATAAATTTAAGTCAATCAGTGCTCATATTTGCCATTTTTATCAAGAAAGAATTATTAAAGATTCAAATATAAAATGTCGAAACCATTGATACTTATAGTTGTTGATTCTATATCAATGGCTTCCTGATGATGTGATGAGGGGCCCTAAGCCTTACTTTAAAATTGCGACTGAAAAACTTGTATCCATTGCTCTCAATAAATTAAAAAAAAGTATTGCGAATTGTCTTGTGAATTGTCATTAATTGTCATAATTTATGTTCTTTTGATCTATTTTATAATAGAATCCGTAGATCTTAAATTAAAATAAAATTATTTTTATATTAAATCTATAGGACGTCTACAAGTAAAATATTAATGAAGAACGAAAATTATTAATTAATGAGGCAAATGATAAATATGTTTAAATAAGGTTATAAATTTTGAGCCAAAGTTTAAACGTATAAACAACTGAAAATAAACGTCGAAAATACTCAAAAACATACGGGAATTTATTATATAAAACCAAAATGGGTGTACCAAAGTTTTTTAGGTATACCAGCGAGAGATATCCGTGCCTAAATGAGTTGGTTAAACAATACCAGGTCAGTTATTTTTCTACCCTACTACGTGGAATATTTAACTGGTATGATATAAGATTAAGATTTCTTTCATTACATTTGAATATAATAAAGTTTTTATGTTGATTTCAAGTTTGATAATGGTGTATTAAATTAAATTTATGTCATAAGTTTGTGATTGTAGGTCAAATATTTTGAGTCCATAATGTATGAAAGCCTAAAGCCCTTTTAATAATTATTTGTAAGTGTTTATATGTTACATTATTTTAGATTCCTGATTTTGACAACATGTACTTGGACATGAATGGTATCATTCACAATTGTTCACATCCAGACGATTCAAATCCCCATTTCCGGATTACTGAAGAGAAGATATTTAAGGATATTTTTCATTATTTAAGTATATTGTTTCAAATTATTAAGCCCAAAAAGTTGTTTTTTATGGCCATTGATGGAGTTGCTCCCAGGGCTAAGATGAATCAACAAAGAGGAAGAAGGTAATTTTTCTAATAAGATCCTAATAATAATATCATGATTGTCCCCACTCCTTTAAATATTATTTCAGCCCAGCTGCTTTTACTTTAAAGATAAAGAAAATAATTAAAACACAATTCATCAAAGTATATTAAACTTATATGTGGTTTTATAATTGATATGAATAATTTACAGAAATACATATTATATATACTATTTATTTCCACAGATTTAGATCAGCCAGGGAAGCTGAACAATTAGAAGAAGATGCAAAAGCAAAAGGTTAACAATTATATATTCATTAACAGCTTATATTAAGCAAAATTTGAATTTTATTACATACTGTTTCACACACCAACATAGCAAAAATGTACTAAAAGAATACAAAATTTCATTTCTTAATAAAACGGGTGGATCTCACAAAAAAAATTGTAAAAAGTTTTACTTGTATGGACTTGTTCTTTCATCTTAATTAAATATGCATTGGTCTAATTATCACAAGATGCAAGTATATTTTAAAATAAATAAAATAAATATTTTAAAATAATTTCTATTCAATAATTTCAGGTGAAGTGCTGCCCACTGAAAAGAGGTTTGATAGCAATTGCATCACCCCTGGAACAGTGTTCATGGCAAGATTGCATGAACAACTGAAGTATTTTGTTAAGAACAAGATGTCCACTGATCCACTCTGGTCTAAAGTGAAAGTTATTTTGTCTGGGCATGAGGTGATTATCATTTTATTGAATTTTAAATAATTCAATAATAAGTCTGCCTCTAATATCTTTTAATAAATTTGACCTATATCTGGTTGATAAAAACTCTAAATGAAACAAATTTTTCATTCAAAATGTTGAATAGTGAATACATTTAACTTGCATATCTTATCATTTAATTAGTTATATTATTTGAAAATCAGTCAATTGGTTTGTATGTCACTAGTTTACAAATTAAATATTTGAATATTTCAGACCCCAGGAGAAGGAGAGCATAAAATAATGGACTATATCCGTTGGGCACGCTCTCAGCCTGACTATGACCCCAACACAAGACACTGTCTGTATGGTTTGGACGCTGATCTTATTATGCTTGGGATGTGCACACATGAACCGCATTTTGCTCTTTTGAGAGAAGAGGTAAGTTACCAAGAATGTATAAAATGTTCTAAGTAAAGTATTTTTGTTGAAGAATCTTTTAATAAATCAACCAAACAACTTTATGTTATATATTTGAAAATGATTTATCTAATAGTTTTAATGCAAATTTTCAATCATCAATTTAATTATTATTTTTTACAATGCGCCTTAAGCAAGCAATATTAAACCTTTATTTTATACATTTATCTGTTATTCATTATTGCTGTTGTAGGTTAAATTTGGTAAAACAACACAAAGAGCAACTAGCCCTGAAGAAACAAATTTTTATTTATTACACTTAAACCTACTAAGAGAGTATTTAGAGCAAGAGTTTGTTGGTATTAAGGATAAGCTCCCATTTGAGTATGATATAGAGAAGATAGTTGATGATTGGGTCCTGATGGGATTCCTAGTAGGGAATGATTTTATACCAAATCTTCCTAATATGCACATAAGCAATGATGCTATGCCTTTGTTGTATAAAACTTATACAACTGTTTTGCCAACATTGGATGGTAAGTAAAGGAATTTTTGTAAAATTCAAATAAGATAATTGCATAACATATTTTTACGATAATTCTCTGTGAAAAAAATTTATTATTTTTAATGTTATGGATAATTACAATTTTTAAAAATTTATTTCCATAGGCTACATCAATGAAGCAGGAGATCTGAATTTAGCAAGATTTGAAGTATTCATGCAAGAATTAGCTAAGATAGATAAGGAAAAGTTCCAAGATACATATGCTGATCTAAAATACTTTGAAATGAAAACTGGCAGGAGACCAAATGCATTAGAAAGAAAAGAGGTAAAGTTTGTAAATTATAAAATAGTGTTTTTATAGGAATAATATATTGTTTTTTTTGGAATTGTTAATTCTTAAAAAAACGTCTTAATTGCATGTGCCATGGGAGATATTGACAAATTGTGTTGGATTGTCAATCTAAAAAACAACTTGTGTACCACTCACACTCACATTCTGGCAAATTATTTATTTATTTTATTTACATAGAAATCATTAATTGAAATATCTTATGCATGTTTGTTTTGTTAGTAACAATATCATTGACCTTGAATTATAAAACAATTGTATTTTTAGTACAAGCCAAACAATGACGACACATTCAATGTGAACATAGATGACATAAAGGCAAACAAACCCGATGATGAATTGCAAGCTCTTATAAATGCTACACAAGAAATGGTAAATATTATTCTCTTTATTGCAATAGATAAGATCTTTCTCATTAGCTATCTGTCCGGACTTTTAAACTAGCTTATGCTATTTAAGAAATACTTTTTTAAAGGAATGTAAATTGCAAGCTTTTAAGTCTTCATGAATCAGAGCGAAATATTTCGAATCTTATGTTTGTGTATTGCATGTTAAAAAATTACTTTTCTGCACTATATATGTATGGATAATTTATATAAGGAAAAGTATAAAGGTAATCAATAAATATGATTATTACCTATTGCATTACAATGCACTATTTGTAAGGGATTATTTATGATGAATTGTGATTTTGAGGAAAGAAATAATAATTTTAAAATTAAATTTGTAAGTTATTAATTCCTGGAGAGATAAATTTTCATAAACATAATGTAAATATTAAAGTTATTTTAATAAAAGTCAATTTTCATATTTTTTAATGTTTGCATGTATTTTTTAGCCATTCTTAAATACTTAAAATTTCATAATTTAGTTTTTAGATGATATGATGGACAATGATGATGAATATGAAGAAACAAGTGATGGTAAATAGAATACATTACATACAAATATGTTTGAATAGTGGTTTTTCTTTAAATAAAATCCATTTTTTTATTTTCAGAGGAAGCAAACATTGAAATGGAGTTTATACTGCACAAAAAAGATTACTACATGAATAAATTAGATTATTCTAAAGTTACTGAGTAAGTTTAAAGTACAAAAATTGTTAACAAGTAACAATTTAGTTTAAATTAGTGATATATCCCAAACAGATTTAATTGTTTTCATGCCCTATCTTTTCCGCGTGATATAGGCTACAATTTCAGTAAAATTATAAAAAACTATTACCTTCCTAGAATTACACTATCTATTCGAGAAAACTATTCCTTTCAGTACTTTTTTAATTAACTGTGTTGATACAGATAAGAAAAACTCGGCTGGTAGACTTTATTTTATAATATGAAAAAAATAACTTGTCTTATAAACGATATGATTGTTCGTTCGTTCGTTCGTTTCAGCCTAGGTCGTCCACAGATATGATTGTACAATTTATTATATAGTTACTCTTTTAAAATAAACCACATATTTTAAAAGAGTAACTATCGAGTTTCTTGCCGGTATCTTCTCAATAGAAGCGACTTTCCGAACCGGTGGTAACTTAAAAAATGACTATTCATAAGTACTTTGTAAAAAGTTTACATGAATAAAAATATTTTATATCCTATTCTATTCTATAATAAAGAATTACCTACACATAAAATGGTTAAGAAAGAGGTTTTATACTCATATAATTATGTATTCAACAGAGAAGTCCTCGCAGACCAAGCGGAAGGTTACGTGCGTGCAATACAGTGGAATCTGTTCTACTACTACAAAGGCTGTCCCTCCTGGTGTTGGTACTACCCTCACCATTATGCGCCTTACATATCCGATATTAAGGGCTTCAAGGATTTGAAGATTGAGTTTGAGCTAGGAGAACCGTTTAAACCATTTGAACAGGTAAGAATTTATGTATTTAATGTGAGATTAATGTTACACGTAATTTAAGTTGAATCATCACTAACTGACTGGCTGATTGGCCAGGAACGTTGACCAAAACTGCAA
Source organism: Phoebis sennae (assembly GCA_001586405.1). NCBI lineage: Eukaryota > Metazoa > Arthropoda > Insecta > Lepidoptera > Pieridae > Phoebis > Phoebis sennae. The sequence goes on along the minus strand of LQNK01001119.1, from coordinate 49,394 downwards.
AATCCTGGCTTCGCACGGGTTTTGTACTATATTTGTTTTTTTTTATGAGAATTATCTACACTATTTAAAGAGGAAAGAATTATTTTTTTTATTGTTTGAATTGAATAGGCTAAACAAAATTACAGGTAGTAGTTAATATAAAATTTACCTGGCCCAATGATAATCGAAAGTTAAGTTATGCATCTACATACTATGGATTAATTTTATTATGACATGTAACAGTGCAACATTAAATATAATTATTGGTAATGATTGCCTGTAGAAGATAAAATTTTTCAAAGTTGCCTGATATTAACAACAAATAAGTAATTTAAAAAAATACTTATATCCGTCAAAAAAAGGATCCCCGAGAGTTATAAAATTCTACTCTAATTTCAGTTACTAGCAGTGCTTCCAGCGGCCAGTAAGCATTTGCTCCCAACCCCGTTCCATGATCTGATGACAGATGAAGACTCTCCCATTGTACATTACTACCCGATACACTTTGAGACTGATCTCAATGGAAAGAAGAACGATTGGGAAGCTGTTGTGCTTATACCGTTTATTGATGAGGTATTTTGTGTAAACTTTTGTGAACCAATTTGGAATTTATTTATTAGCCATACCAATAGTGAACACAGAACAGTAGAGTAATTAAATCGAAACATGAATACAAATATTGTACAAATTGCTTTGATAAAATTTTAAATTTGATCTATTTTCGCTACAAATTGCTTTGGTAAAATTTAAAATTTGATTTTTTTGTTACTCAATAATATAAATGTATTGTAGTCAAATAATTTGATAAATTGTGACCTTATTGAAATTCTCCTATAGTAGAATCATTAAATTTTTGTAAGTTGTTAGTTTATTTGTTTAAAAATTCTAATTAAAATTTAAAGAATAAAACTAATTTTTGGTAAACTAATATTAAAATAACAAGTTGTTTTTAGACAAACCTCCTATCAGCAATGGCACCATGTTATCAAAGGCTCACAGAAGAGGAGTTAAAGCGAAACACGCACGGACCCATGATGGTGTATAATTGGTCACCTGCTAATTTAGGTTTGTTACATGTTAAGATTTAACTCTAGAGATTAATTTGTGTAATAATATATTAATAACAATTCAAAAAATAAGCGTGTGATGTTCTGTTCTTACAAACAGTGATAATGTTGACTATTGTTGTAGATTATCAATCTTTAAGTTGTCTCCATTTAAAAGTCGTTATATCTATACTTACGCATCGTTCACCGATGCCTACCTTCGTATTTGCTGTATTTGACTTACTCACGCACAACCACTACGTTCTTTCTTTGTTTTTATTAATTCTGTTTGTAGCGTAGTGCGTACGTACAAATCGTTATGTCCACAAGTTTAGTTTTTAAGGTACCAAAATGATTATTCATTAAATTTTTTTAAATAATTTATTAACCGATTGTGTCATTGATTTAGAACCTAAATATTTGGACACACCTTGAAAAAAATCCCTGTATATCAAAGTCTAACGGCCGTTTTCAATATTCTATCAATCCCTTGTTTTGCTCACTAAAGTCAGGCAAATGTATCTATTTAAACTTACTTTGATTTCAATATCCTAACGACGGATACATTTGCTATTGTCTATCTATTGTCATATAATCTGACAACAATCTGTCCATAATCAATGATACATTATTGAAAATGGCCGTTAGTCAAAACGTTTATTTTCCATATGAAAATTATTATTTTTTTTATTTTTTATAATTTATAATTTTATTGTAGGGGTAGCCACAGCTCCCGAATACTTCCCGGCCATACAGGAGAACCACGCAATAGAGCAGACAATATGGCGGTCAGAGTTAGAAGTGCCGAGTGAACAACTGCGACGCGGCATGTTGCCCAACGCGCAGCGAGACTTGCTGTTCCCGGGCTTCCCTACTATGAGGCACTTGAAGTATGAGGTAAGAGGTTTTCTAAAGCACAACATTACACTATTTTAATAAATTCTAGGATCGTTACGTGGGACACTTGTAGTATGAGATATGAAGGCGTTTTTCTAAAGCACGACAAATTCCAACAGGGACGAAATATGTGATGCTTAATTTTTAAGTGACAACATTTTTTGAACGAATACGACTTTGGACAGTGTGTTTCATTCGAAATATGAGATGAAATTCTGTCACGGATCAGACAAGTTTTAAGTACTTAGTGGAAAACTGTAATATGTTAATGTATATCCCACTTCTGATGTCCGTTAAAACATATTTAAATTTAACGTTAGATTAAATTTCTATATCTTATGCCCATTATCTGCATGAATCCCCAATTTCCTATCTATTATATAATTTAAGAATTGTTGATAAACACCTGTTAACAGCTTTGCATATATTTATCTTTTCACAGACGAAATTGAAGAAGTGCAAGGTGAAAGTGTTCGATCAGCCATCTCGCAACGAAAACATGATAGTGAAGATATTGCCAGAGGAAGACACCAATCCGCCCATAACAGACGTGGCTCAGAGCCTACTGGGCAAGATCATATGGGTGGGGTGGCCTCATCTTACTAGGGCTAAGTAAGTAATTTATATTGTTTGCTTGTATGTAACCGTTTAAAATATTTAAGATTTTAATATTTAAGATAATACTTTGAAAAAAATTCAAAGTATTATCACACCATTATCTAGTGTCCACTGTATAGTGTCCAGTACAATCTTAATTTTACAGAATTATTTATACAATACTAGTGGCAATGCCATCATATTATGGCAAACTTTGAAACTCTCATCTGTCCTATAATCATATCTTGAAGGTTAAATTGAACAGTGTTTTTAAGCTTTAATTTTGTATAGATGAGTAGGTTAGATTAATATTAATAATATTAAATAATAATTAATTAATTAATTTTCCTGGACATATAACAAAACGCCATCTAATCCCAAACTGAGCAAAGCACATACGTAAATTAACACTCAGACAGTAGAAAATTAAAATGTTCATCACATCATAATTTTCTACTCGCGGGGATCGAACCCACTCCCTTCGGCGGTATAGACTATTGCTGTATCAACTGCGCCAATCGGGTCGTCAATAGATTTTTATGTTTTATATTTAAATCTATTTTTCAAAAAGAGTAATTGGTATGCAATATGTATGTTCTATAGATACCAAAACCATGGTTAAAAAAATTTTTTTCTGTTTGTCTGTTTGTCTGTTTGTCTGTTTGTCTGTTTATCTGTTTGTATGTGCGTCAATCACGTAATAACCACTGGGCAGATTTTTATAAAATTTCACATGCTGATAGACCAATATTAGGTGCTACTTATAGACTACATTTTATTTAAAAAAATATATTTTTGGGGTGGCTCTCCATACATGTAAACGGAGGGTAAAAAAACAAATTCGCGAATACAACTTTGAGTGAGGTTTCATTAAAAAGGTCTTTAAAAATGATATCGAGGTTTCTAAATGCGTTTTCTGCTAAAATAAATATTTTTTGAGATATACGCTTCTAAAGTCGTAAAATGTCATACCACGTGACAATGTGAGATTTTGGTTGACTTGCGGTTATGTCTTTCTATACTCTTAACGTATAGATACGGTAAAACACTCAATAAATACTCAAAAACCTTAAAAAATAACTAACTCTCTGCCCGCGGCTTCGCTCGCGTGGCTCCTATTTTCTGTATTTTTAAAGAGGCGCGCGCTCTGTGAGATTTTGGTCAAACCTATTTCCATAGAAAATTATAAATAAAACTATAGACATGCGCATATATCACTGGTTCTGCGATCGTATTTTTTTTAATTTTAGTGGTGCTGCTCTAAAAATACAGAAATTAGTAGCCCACGCGTGCGAAGCCGCGGGCGGAAAGCTAGTTTATTATATACTATCTTATGAATTTTTAAATCTGGACAATTTCCCCTACATGATAAAAAAACATTTTCTCATTACAGGGTGGTGTCAGTATCGAACGACAGTTGTCGGTTGCACCACATAGACAAACAGAACAACAACGTGAACGGCGTGCAATACTCCACGGAGCCCAATGTTGGCAACATGCACAAGCAGTGGATCTCAGAACGCAGTACTGTTATAGAGCAGTGAGTGTTGATAATATTTTTTAAGATAATATTTCTTGTAATGATAAATGATATAATATGTGATAAATAAATAAATAAATTTTACTTTGACATTATTTGTAGAGGAAGGTTAGAATTATACAGTCAAACATAGAAACATAGAAAAGTAATAAATTAAAAGTAGTAAAAAAAAAAAAGTATCATCAATAGTATATAATAGATGTAGAAAACATTTTTCAAATTCAAATTTTTACAAATCAGCTTTTTCAAAGGTGTTTTGAAACGTCACATACATATTTTATTTTTAATTTACCATCGATTCGAAAGGCAGTGTTCAAAATGCTTTAACAGTAACCATTACTGTTAAAGCATGGAAAAATATTGTCACAATAAAAGAAATATTCATTGGAATTAGTAGTCACTCGATTAGTAGTCACATACTACTATAACTTTTCGAAAATATTTTATGGGTGTTTTAATTATGTAATATCATGTTTTAAAATAATTTTAAATTTCAGCAACATGAATCGTTTGGGAATCGATCTGGGAGATGTGAATGTCATCGTACATGCGATAAATTTAAAAGGTACTGCATAATTTATATCAGAAGTAATATGCTTCTTAACTTCAACTTCATTTATTTATTCACTTTGTAGGTACAATAGTACGCTTAAAGCTAGTCCATTACAATAAAATAAATATCATTACACACATCATACATTGAAAACATTCATTAAATTCATTAGTCATACATAATATTACAATAATAGTCATTGTCCCAAAAATTTACATTACATTACAGAATTGAATTTGTCATAATATCAACATTAATTATTACAAACATAATACAATTATTAATAATTAAAAACAATAAAGTATACTCAACAGTATTATATTATAACTTTATGTCCCATACATTTTTGTCATTAATGTACTCATTAATTGAGTAGTAGGCTTTTTTTATTAAAGTATTTTTAATAACAGATTTAAATTTTG
>LQNK01001119.1:0-44066 GCA_001586405.1 Phoebis sennae | reverse complement strand
TTACTTCTTTTGTATGCATTGTACGATTTAATTTGTCAATGTGTGAGTTTGGCGACATTGGTTCTCATACTAAAGAAGCACTAGGGCACTTCCACTTGTTTTTTCTATTCCGTGATTATATTATTAAAAATAAATTGACAATGAAGGGTCATTATGTTTGCATCCTTAAATATTTCTCTCAGCGATATTCTGCTATTTAAATTAAAAATGGCCCTGACAGCTCTTTTTTGTAATATAAATATAGTGTCTACGTCCGCTGCACGACCCCATAGTATAATACCATAGCTCATCACACTGTGGAAGTAGCTAAAATATACCAGTTTAGCAGTCTGTACGTCGGTAAGCTGTCTAATTTTTCGCACAGCAAAAGCTGCAGAGCTAAGACGATCTGCTAGATTATCAATATGTTGACGCCATTGTAGTTTAGAATCTATTGTAATTCCAAGAAATGTAATACCTATTATTATTATTCCGATTATCACTTATACCGCAGTGAGGAATCGTTATGAGGTGTAGGATGTTGAATGAGATAAAATATATAAAACTAGCTGCTTCGCGCGGCTTGGCTCCCTTAGCATAATGTTTTATAGTCTATGTTGATCGGGGTTAATGTGAATATTAGTTTATATTCAAATAGTAAAATAATTTCTCAAATCGTTCCAGTACTTTCAGATCCTATTCAATTCAAACATACAAACGAAAATCAAATTTTTCCTCCTTATATTAGAGTAGATAACACATAATAATTTTTTTTTGTAGGTTACAAGTACATAATCCAAGACAATACACGCATGGTGATGGAAGAGGAATGGTGCGAGAGGCCTTGTGGTTATGCACTTCAAGCTACAGTGGCTAACGCTAAGGCGGTGATGCTGCGACCCCCCGCGAAGTTCCTCACCCCCGCTGAAGCTTACCCTCCCGGCGATAAACTGTTCCTTCTCACTATGGGACAGTATTATGGATGTCTTGCTGTAAGTTATATATAAATGGATATTAAATTGACAAGTTTTCAAGCTCATTACTTCGTTGGTTGTGATGTCCTATGGTTATAGGAACAATAAAATAAAAAAACTAAAATATCAATACATAGGCATAGAGCTTAACTCGCTCCACGCTGGGTTACTTGTTTCGAGTGATAGTTGATAATATATTGATTTAGGTGCACCTTCACTATGGGACAAAATTATAGGTTAATAATAATAAGCTTTTATTAGTATTCTTATTAGTACATCAGACCTTAATGGTTCTTATTTTAAAGTTGTTGAGAAACTTTGAGTTCTGTCTGTATTATGATAAAAGTACACTCTGTGCATGTAATACAATATAACCCAGATTTTATTTTATTTTATTTGAAGGAACACCAACAATATTGTATACAATATTTTTCATGAATCTCTGTTTCTGAAACAATTCTTGATTTTTTTTTGTAAAGTTTTATTCTCAAGGAGTTTATTTCCATAGGTCGTAGGCTCGGAGGCGATTCGTTCGGGTCGCATCAAGGTGTGCGTCCGCGAGTGCGTGGAGCCGGTGGCGCGCCCGCACTCCGCCGCCTGCCCCTACCGCGCCGCCAACCACGCCGCCGCCGCCTGCGGTGAGTCACTATCTGAAATGAGTTCACCAATGGTTGCATCTTTGACTACAGATCGAGAGGTCTCGGGTTCGATTCCCGGGTGGGGCCATAAAAAGAGTTATTGAGATTTTCTAATAAATAGTCGCAATAGCAGCCCTAGTCTGGAAGTTGGCGGTGTTGGAACACCCCCGTGCCTCGGAGAGCACGTGTCGCCGTCGGTCCTGCCTGATCTCTCTCCGGTTGCGCCGGTATGCCGTCCCATCGGATTATGAGAGTGAAGGACTAGAGAGTGCACTTGTGTTTGAGCACATACTTGTGCACTATAATATCTCCTGCGTACCTGGCTGATTTCTGTTGAAATTGGCCACGATGACCGCTGTCGGTCGGGGAGGCATTATTTTACATTATTAATATAAGATGTTTTCATTAGGTATTTCGGCCCAGATGTTATCTCGCATCACCGGATCGGTGTTAGTGGTGCTCGGTGTGAGGAACGACCTGCCCACCGAGACGCAGAACAAAATCAACATTGGACTCAATTTGAAGTTCAATAAAAAGGTATGTTATGGTTCCAATTTAGTAAAGTACCTACTTACTTAGGATCCTGTTCTGAATCATCTTTCTAATATAATCCGATAGAATTTATTATCATAGTGGGGTTGGAGTTAAGGTGAATTTTGAAGGAAATCCCTTAAATATTGCGGAAAACACAATATGGATTCCATGTAGTTAAAACTTTAACCTGAAATTTTAAATGGGCTGCTTCAACGCACCCCCTTATATTAAATGTTCATATATGGTAGAAGTTTATTACAGGGTACTAGGTGTCTATCCATATAATTTTCTTACGCGCTCGAGTAAGTCACCTAAATTCCCTTCACGAGCTCCAAGAGAGAAGAGTTACTTCCCTCTTAGACTAAGATTGAATTTAGGTGACTTACTTTAGAGCTCAGCTTTAAAGTAACTATATGCATGCTGAGATTTATTAAAAATCCTCTTATGTTTTATACAGAACCAAGAGATATCAGGCTACACGCGTCGCTGCAAAGTAACAAACACGTGGCTGTACTCGGAGCGCTGCATTGACCTGGTGAAGAACTACGCGAGGAAGTTTCCAGAACTATTCGACAGGCTCACCTTTATCCTGAACCAAGATGTCTTCTTTGAAGCTGATCTGTGGCCTGATGCGGTTGGGTAAGAACGGTTTATTTGATTCCTAAAATACAAGAGAGAAGAAGGGCCATGAGCCGAGAAAGAGTGAAAATGAAAAATGAAATGAAAAAAACTTTATTTGCAACATTTGTGTACATACATGGTGATTTAAATATAGAATGAGGAAAATACATAATATGCACACAACTGTCACAAAAAGGTCCAACCTCAGCAAAATGTTGGCTACAGGCAACCAGCGCTGGTCTTGGAGTGGGAGTCGGGAATTGGGCCAAGCTCGCACCGGTATAATTACCACCCCCCCAGCAGAAGACCGGCGTGAAGCAGTATTGCACTGTGTGAAGTACGGTGAGCGGGTGCCCGGAGGCCTGTATACCCATACCATTCCTCTCCCGTTTTGTTCTACTCCTGTCCCAACTTCCTATCATTAATCCTCTCCTCCCCCTCCCCTTCCTTTAAGCCGACAAGGCAACTGCAACACTTTTTATGTTGCAGATGTTCATGGGCTGCGATCAGTCACTTAACATCAGGTGAACCGCATGCCCCGCTTGCCTGCTATAACATAACATAAAAACGAGCCTTTCACTCATGTTTAGCTCCAGTTTCGAGCGTTACGTATGAGATCCTGCATCTAGGATTTTTATATATCAATGGAATAAATGCAAGCATTAAAGTTTATTTTACGTACAGTCAAGCGAAACCGCAAGAAGCCCAGAAATGGTTGAAGTCTCAGCCGCACAGCAGTGCAGCGAGACGGCAATGCGGCTCCGAGGCCCTGGAGCCCGAGGAGATGAGGGCCATGTGGCTGGACCTGCACCAGCAGCTGCAGCTCCTCAAGGCGCAGGAGAAGAAGGTCACGCTCTCCGTCAAGTGGAACCTGCTCTATAAGGTGAATATCCCCTATATTCACCTTTGTATCTTTTTGTTTATTCCAATAATAAAGATGAAAAAAATACTTTTCATAAAAATACTTCGCCTTCTCTCATAGTCTAGATAAAGGAGGTTATTAGATAGTTTTATTGAAAAGTGACCTGCTTTGCGTGTTGTTTCATAATTTTCACCCATTCTAATTACGACTCTTTCTTTTCCTCATTTCGTAGTTTCCGTTAAAAAGTAATTCAAGTGTGTTTTAATCTGACTAAGGAATTTTTAATGTTTGCAGAACTATTTATTTTATTTTTTTTTCTCTTTGTCATGATCTTATAGCACTCCCTTATCCATGATTTTAATTTAATTATATTTATTTTAGAAATTGAACAATTTTATTATTTTTCTAGCCTGAACTCCACGAAGGCAACATCCCCCCGGATCCCAAGGCGGACTTCAAAATGTACGACCGCGTTATTTGTGTGGCTCGCAACATCACCGTACCTCTCGGAGCTAAAGGCACTGTGACCGCAGTGTACCAGCCGGCGGATGGCAACACCGTGCGATTATCTGATAAGATGAACGCTACACCGAGCTACCAAGTCATGTTTGATGAGCCCTTCGCTGGAGCTATGACGGAGGATCTGTTTGAGGAGGCTAGGTTTTATAGGTAGGATATATGATAATTTTAATTCAAGCCAAATTCAACACCCCCAAAACTTCCATGATCCCCTGATGTAAAAGTGGTCTGGCTGGTAAAATCATCTTTCCTCTCGGCGCTAAAGGCACTGTAACCGCAGTGTACCAGCCGGCGGATGGCAACACTGTGCGACTGTCCGATAAGATGAACGCTACACCGAGTTACCAAGTCATGTTTGATGAGCCCTTCGCTGGAGCCATGACGGAGGATCTGTTTGAAGAGGCTAGGTTTTATAGGTAGGATATATGATAATTTTAATTGAGGCCTAATTCAACACCCCCAAAATTTCTATGATTCCCATGATTTTCAAAATGTACGCGTGATCTGCGTAGCTGGTAACATCGTACCTCTCGGATGGAAAAGTACTGTAACTGCAGTGTACCAGCCGGCTGATGGCAACACTGTTCGATTATCTGATAAGATGAACGCTACACCGAGTTACCAAGTCATGTTTGATGAGCCCTTCGCTGGAGCTATGACGGAGGATCTGTTTGAAGAGGCTAGGTTTTATAGGTAGGATATTTGATAATTTTAATTGAGGCCTAATTCAACACCCCCAAAATTTCCATGATCCCCTGATCGAAAATTGGTCTTCAAATGTTCGCGTAATTAGCGTAGTTGGTAACATCATCGTACCTCTCGGATGCAAAGGAACTATAACTGCAGTATACTAATCAGCTGATGGCAACACCGTCCCATTTTCCAACAATTTGAATCCCAAGCCAGGCTAAAATTTTATGTCCGAAGAATCGTTTGCGGGCGCTATGACGGAAGATTTATTTGGAGAAGTTTGTTTTTGTATTTAAATAAAAAAATCAAAAATTATAATTTTTTTTGTTAGACATAGCCTGAATTCAACAATAACCAATAAGATTAACACCAAAGCCTCATGCTCATGCTACCTGAGGTGGCTAAGTTTTATAGGTGGGGTATAGTTTAGGTAAATAAATACAAAAGTAGATGAATATTCTTATCATATAGAATAGATTATCTATTTAATTTCTGTTTTGTTATCTTAAATTTGATCACATTTTCCGTTCCAGGATGTTACCCACGAACATGCTGAACATATCGTACGGGCGCAAGTTGCGCAACGCGGCGGCGCCGGACGCGAGCGCGGAGCCGCAGGCGTGGGGCCTCAGCCAGCCGCCCGCGGGACTGCGGCCGCACAACTCACACCACTCAGCCTTCGCCAGCTACAGGTAAAAAGGTTTTACGAAATCAACGAGTTCGATCTCTGGTTCAATGAAATATTTTTTTTAAATCGAATGAAGCAGTTTTTTTTTCGTCAAAATGGGCATCGAGACTCAATTCAGTATTTTTTCGTTATTTTTTTAAGTTTTCTTTAAGTCTATTTCAAAATTTACTCTGTGTTTAAATCCAATCAAGTCAATGGAATTTGCTAGGTTTCAATGAACTCAAAAGCACGCTAACCAGCGGTTTGCTTACCATCAAAATGAGACACTATCCGTCCGCTAAAACATATAAGTTTATTGTAACTATAACATAAACATTTGAAATGCTTAAAAGAACGAAGAAAAGATAATATTTTTTTTTCATTTAAAGTCCACCGAGAGATATGAAACCTCCAAATCAAGCACATAAAGCTGACAGAAGCAACGCCAACATGCCTGTGAATACCAACAACGCACTTCCCAAGGTCAGACATATTCTTAATTTTAAACGTTATTTTTCTCGCGACATAAGTTAATACTTAATTTTTTAAAACAAGACTATAATGTATTTTCCTTTAAGATAGTAATAAACATAAAATAGACTTTTAATCAGGGTCCAGCTACGTTTTTCAATATTTTGAATTCATACAATACAGAATACTAAAAGACTATCTTACTTTAGTAAGAGAAACGTTTCAATGTTTTGTACCTACATACATTTCGGCAGTTTATTTTTTTTTTGAGAAGGATAGTGAATGTAAAAACGGATACTATTTAGTATGTTAATTATATTTTATTGTGCTAATATTGAACGGAACTCAACTATTTTACAGGACGATGCTACCTCGCTTTTGAGGAGCTTACTGAAAATAAGCGAAAATGAAACGGACCAAAGCAAACAGAATAAAGTGAGTATACATATTTACAATTTATGAGTTATTGTTTAAAATTATTTAGATACAATTTAAAATAAACTCAATTTTAATAACAACTCCAGTATTGCTGAGCAAGAATAAAATTCATACAAAATGTTTTTTTTTTTCAGAACAACCGCGAACAGAATGCAAATTGGCGAAAAAATAACGAAAAGCAATCTGTACCCTCACCACACAGGCAAGTTTTTAGTTTTTACAATTTTAGAAATTACTTTATGGAAATATAGTGAAATAAAGGATATTTTAATGTATTTACCTTAGATTTTTATAAAAATAAATGATTAGTTTGTGAATTATTTAAAATTCAGTCAAACATAAAACAATCTTATTAAGTACATACCTAACAATTTATAGTAATAAATATATAGTATGTAAACTAAAATATTTTTTCTTGTTACAAGCAGCTTTAATCAACCCTTTTGGAATTTATTTGCTGGGTAAGGTGTCATTGTAAAGTTTATTCAACAAACATGTGTATTTAGACTTTAAGAGTAATTATTGCAAATTCACAGATTTAAAATAGAGTAATATTTAAAGATTGTGTTAAACATGACGTCTAGTTCATCCACCAAAAAAATTTGGCGTTTACCATTGTATATAAGTATTCAATTTTTTAATTGTTAACAGAGCGCATGCGCAACAAAATTGGCGTAAAGACACTGAGAATCTGTACCGACCTCCGGCGCCCTACAATGAATGGGCAAACAATTATCACAAGGTGAGTTTATTAATGAAAATATTTCATTTTGAATCATAAGATGACTAGCACAGAGATTCATACAAATTATTCCAAGACAATGTTGTAAAAATCTCTTCTCTATAAATAAATAATATCGTTATCAGACTACAATAAAAAGTTCATATTCATTTCATTACACATTATTATTGGAGCTATAAAATTGCAAGGTACAATTACGGTTGCCAGTGCAGAGTTGATAAAATTTTTGGGTGACTGGTCTGGTGTCCATATGCTTTAGCATGTATTCGACTATTGGTATATTAGTTGGCACTCCAGAGTGCGACTTGGAAACATAATCTTGTCGTAACGCGACTTTCTATTAGGTGAACTCAAGAGTGACGTCTTGACTGGCGTAGATGAATAATGTCTCATGCTCAACAGGATGTGATTCCCACGGATAGAAAATTATGGTGTACTGTCTGGGTATTCATTTATATTTACAAAAAAATGTCTACCTACGCAGGCTACAAGCTAAGTTTACTGTGGGTCAAGATGGCGCTTTGTTAAACATTTATTATTATTTTTAGCCGCAACCTCCAGCGTTCCCGCCGTACCCGCCTCCGCCGCAGCACCGCCCCGCAGCGGGCCCCTCGCACTACCGGCCCTTCCCCGCGCACCTGCCCAGCGCCAACGCGACCCTCGCGCCCAGCTGGAACACGCCGCAGGTAGACACGTGCACACGACACTAGCGCCGCCACAGCACCGTCGCACTACCGCACCTGCCCAGCGCCAACGCGACCCTCGCGCCCAGCTGGAACACGCCGCAGGTAGACACGTGCACACGACACTAGCGCCGCCACAGCACCGTCGCACTACCGCACCTTTTTATCAGACTGCGACAGTAGCAGGAAGATTGTATGTCCATTTCTCTTGGCACGCCCTACAACGGCTTCAAGAATTTTGACAATTGAGGTCTCAACATTCAACCCGTTTATATACACATACATAAAAGTGAAATTGAAATAAAAAACACTTCCAAAAATATTTAAAAAAAACTTAGCAATACTTTGTCATTTCAGAATCCTCAGTTCCAACCTCCGGCAAATCAAGCGAGAACCAGCAACAACGTTAATAACCCATTTGTGCCGCTGCAAGTACAAACTAGTCAGAGGTAAGTTCTGTTATGTTTTCACGTTAATCAAAACCTGGAAAACGCCAAATTTACTTCATATTTTTTTATCTGTAGGCGTGTCCATAACGTCAATCAACCGCCGAGGAATATGGAAGGCTTACCAACACCTAAGTCCACGCTACCCAAGCCACAGCCAGTGATGCCACAGGTAAAAAAAAAACATTATTTTTATTCAATAACAAAAAATAAGGAATAACCCATAAAAGTAGTACAAAAATGTTATTAACATGCAACTTTATGTTATTATACATTTATTTTATTTATTTATTTAGAATATAAAAACAAATGTATGGCAGAAACATAATTTTGTAATAATAAAGATTAACATTAATCGCTACAATCTGCCTGATGCAGATCTAAGCAATGATTTAAAAATATGTTATGTCATAATGTTTATATAAGAAGTTTCAACTATTATTTTTCAGTTAAATTATAATTTTGTTACTTTTAGCCACCACAAAACCAACATCCAGTGCCAAAGCAGCAAAAGAAGAAGAAACCTAGAATAGCAGCTAATCTGCCCTTCCAACTGGATTAATATTAAAGACAACATTTATTATAAATACGTATTCCCTATTTTTGTGAAAATATTTTTATTTTTGTATCTTTCACATAATATTAAATAGTCCTGCGCCGATATACAACTTTCAAGGTGAGGTATCAGTGTGATGATAATACTTTAAACAGTTTAAAATTAACATACACCTTAAGGCCTATCTTCATTATATTAACATGTATAATAGTGCTATGTGTTATTAAGATAACATCAATTTGTGATTTAATTTTACTATATTGTTATTTTAAGGACAAAAAATATATGGCAACTATTGAACTGGATTGATACATCTTTTGCCTTTAAGTTTTACAACACAATCGACAATTCTATCTTTTCTTATCTGTTTATTGATGCGGGATAACTATTTAGTATTATATTTTAATACTAAATAAAATAATTTGTTTTTAGTTATAGAAGTAGCAATAAACATATCATTTGCATTGTAATTTTTAAAATTAGATATCTTTAGGTGTAGTTATTAATAGTGATTTTCATCCATGGTTGTTTAGCTGTTGTATTTTATTAAATGACAGTCAGATCTTTTGATCGCAGTGAATCTATAAGTTAATATTAATTTATTTTTATTAAATGACGATGCAAATGGTGATTATTTATACATTTCATAAAGATTATATGAATTGTTTGTCTTAAAGGTAAGGTTTTGTGTGAAGTAATAAATATGTTTCTGTTTTATTTACGCATTTTTATGTTGAGAGTTCTTATAATTATACCTATATTTATATAAACTAACGAAACTTAATCTGTCTTTTTGTGCTAAAGAGGATTTCTATTTTATTAATGAGTTTACTACACATATTACACACTTTAGCACAGGGGTTAAGTTTCGTTGCCACTTGCCAGACCGTTAGATATTTGTAAGCGTGAAGTAATTTTTCATGGAAATAGTATGGAACAACACAAATTGGAAATATTTTACTATCGAATTACCACTATTCAAAATTTTTGACATAGTTATGTGAATATTTTTTCCATCTTTAAAAATAAGTTGTAAGAATTAATAACTTTAATATGGTTAGAATATATATTGTATATGTATGTAGCAACTATTACTACATATTTATTAAAACCAATACCGAATGTCACCACTCCATGCAATAATCAAGAATCATGTGAATCAAGAACCGTTGCCATGGTACACGAAAAAATAATAAAGTTTTAGTGATTATTGTAAGTACAAATGAATGTTATTTAGCTAAGAATCATTTTCAATCAATTTGTAATATATAAGAAAAAAATAATACTTCCCTTTAAGGAAGGTCAGTTCTCTTCTCTCGTTAAAACTCATTGTTAGTAAAGATGTATAATTTCTCTTTCAACAATTATTCAATATAGAAATATAACCTATGAATAAATAAATAAAAACATAGATTTTCTTCTTACACTAAAATATTTATATAAATTGGTCGGACCACTTTGTCAGCCAAACAACTATTTTATCACATGGAATTTTAATATGCATTATTTTCTGTGTGACCAAATTTACTTTCACTAGATATCATGTAGTGAAACTTGTAATGCCACAATTTTTAAAAGATAGGGACATATTTTGTATCTTTTGATATTTCTGTAAATCTATTTACAAAGTACAAAAAAGTTATTTTTATTTTTTATAATATTTATATTAATTGCATTTAAAATTTTTGACAATGCTTGGCCACATCAAAACAATTAAAAATTTTTACACATAAACAGCTACATTTTTGTAAGTCTTATCTATCTCTTATATATTTATGTAACTGGTTTTTGCATTGTTTTTATGAAACTCAAAACTAACCTTATATGTTCATATTTTTATAAATATGTAAACCAGTTTAATATGTGATGCATGTATGATGTCGAAATAAGTTCACCATATGCAAGTTTAAAAGAACTTTTTTTTTCATTATCACTGCCATATCTATGGTCTATAAGTTTTAAATTATATGTCTAATCAGGAATAACAATATTGTGTTACTAGTATCAATAAAAGAAATTAAGTCCAGCTTTTTTGTTTATTTTATTTTTTCTTTAATTTTCTTGTAGAAATAAATCTTCCCCTTTTCTGTGGAATTTCTGAAATAAAACTTTCCTATGTCTCAAAATATCTTTGTAAACATTTCATCCAGATCCATAATTATCTCCCGAACCACTACAACTTTATCTGTGTATTACAAAAAGTTTTAATGGAATGATGTGAAGTGGAATATTCTATACTTCAGAGCTCCCCATCTTTTTTAAACCTGACACGACCTTATGCCCTGAGATTCAAATTCAATTTTATCAAAACAACATTAGCTCTTTTGTTGACACATTTCCTATACTCCCTCTGGTAGTCATAGTGATTTAAAGAAAACTGCGTAATAATCTTAATAATTTTATTAAAATTTAACTTACAATATTTATTACCGTCTAAAAGTCCATTGCACCTTCCAGAAAACATAAACAATCTACTTTGTTAATGATTACATCCAGATCCTTTTTTGCTATTGTTTTTCGTTTGTGATGTGTTGTGTATGTGAAGGTTTCCTTTGCTATTGATTCCAAGAACATTTCCTGTGAACAAGTGCGTTTAAAATCCTTTAAAAAGTATTTTATTTAAAATGGAAAGTACTCGCGTTAAAACAAACACAAGATTATACTACTTGATATATGATTAAATGAATCCATAGGCTCCTAAACTAGTTAAAAAAACTGTATATTTTATGAAACTATTACACATATAACATATCGCCTTTTAAGCTTTCAACATATAAAGGCTTCTATGGTAGATAGAGACGAGCCTTATGCAACTCAAGAACAACAACAGAAAGATACCAAAACATTTGGCCAGGCTAAAACCAATGTAAAGAAATTTAAAGAATATTATTTATATAGCTATTTATGTCTTAAAAATTACCAAATATTAATTCAAACACAAACCGTGGCTTTAGTGACTAGAAATACAGCTTCAGCATTCACTATATGTACATCAGGATCCATTTTCATGATATTTTTTATTCTAGCCATAGGCAATCTAGTGCTTCTTACAACAGCTTCTGTTTTTGTATTTTGTATTTTCTTTTCAGTCGATATTTGCTCTTCAGAATTGAATAACTCAGAATTGGGAATAGTGTTTATTTCAGATTCATTTATTTCTGAAGGATTTTCATTTTCAAAATAGTTTTCCGAGTCGTCCACCACATCTGAAATATCTACTTCTGCGTAATGCTCCTCGTCACTCATACTGATTTTAGAAAAGATACTTAATGTGGCTATAATTTACAAATAACACAATTCATTTGTAATATTAATTTATTGACAAATAATCGGCGCCAAAATTTATCATGTCACATTTGACAATTTTGCGTCAAACTTCAAGACTGATTATTACGTCACAGACAATAAATAATTTATAAAGACTTGTACAGACTCCGCAAATTTTAAACATTGAAATTACATTAGCCATAGGTGCTCAAACTGTGATCCGCGGAACCTTTTGACTCTGTGGCACAGATTGATAAAAAATTAAAAAAGATTTTTATGCTTACCTTGTTAGAATTTTTTATAATGCATCTCTCACTCACATTGTAATAAGAAGTTACGTATTTCATAACGTTTTCCTTTTTTGATGAATTTTTTTAAGTTTGAAGTTTTAAATTTGCAAAATGATTGAAAAATATATGAATCCTACTATCCTCTTATTATCACATGAAATTTTTAAAAATAATATAAAATTGTACCACATGTAATTTATAAGTTTACATGTTTGTGTATCACATAATTAAATCTATTTAAATGTGTAAAATAAAATAACACATTAATATTTTCAAATATGTAAAGTATGCCGATCCTTGAAAACAACGTTTATATGCATGTAGTATTGTTTTTTTATGTTACATCGGGCAAGCGGAGCATGCGGTTCAGCCCATGAACATCCATAAAAGCAAGCTCTCGCATATGCCTTGCTAACTTGAAGGAAGGTGAGGGGATAGAGTCATGATCGATGTTGGGAAATTTGAAAAGGAGTACAACAGGGTGGGTGAGGAATAGAATGGGAATACAGGCATACGGGCGCCCGCTGACCGTACGGAACATAGTGCAATACTGCTTAACGCCGATATCCTGCTGGCGAGTGGTGGTGGAGTGAAAGCTTGGTCCAATTAGGCAATGCTCGATTCCCTCTTTTATTGCTGAAGATATTATGTAGCAGAATTACCCTCTGTCACCTCTTACGACACCCGCGGATAAAAAAGGGGTGGCGACATATGTTTTTATATGTTATAACAGGCAAGCGAGGCCTGCGATTCACCTGACGTTAAGTGTCTGAACGCAGCCCATGAACATCTACAACATGAAATATCGCAGATGTTTAAAGGGGTTGGGATAAGGAAAGGATTAATGATAGGTAGTTGGGAGAGGAGTAGAAATAGGGTGGCGACACAAGTGTTCTAACCCGTTGTACACGAGCGAAAATATCTATTCTAACCTTATACATATACCTATTATATTTTTGTAAAAAATAAAACAAAGGCATCAGTCGTAATAAAATATAATAATCAGTTCGCGTTGAGTATTAAAACAATATTTACATACACATTCATATTATATACAAATCTAAAAAAGTAACAGTTACATACTCATTTTATGTACAATTCATACGAAAATTACGATGTAAGTAAATGTCAGTTATTGTGCTACAGAAATGTGACCATCGTTACTAAAGTAAGATTTGTTTTGTTCAAGAAAATGGCTATAAATTTGAGATCTTTCAGCGCTTTTAAAATCAACAATATCTTGTTCGCTCATTTCAATCACGTTTATCAATAACAAATAAATTCACTTTATAGTTTTAAGTTTAAACGTCTTTCATCTTCATTATTTAACTGCTTGGATAGCTATTTTGAATTTCAAGACTATTGTGAGAAAATTGAGACTATTTTATAACTAACAGAATTTCGGGTCATAAATTTTGATCATCAATATTATTTAAAACAAATTCAGTATAATATCGAATCGATTTCGTTACTTCATCATAATTTAACCGCAATTACTCGAGCTTGTTCGTTCGGTGTCTGTTAAAAAATAAATCGTTTTTACTTGGTTTTGAAAATTCAATTCCCTTTTTCAGCTTCACTGCAGAATTGAGTTTCTATAATGTTCTCGTAAGTGAGTGGGCAGTTTATGTGCGCTGGCGGTATACTCGCTCATTAAACAATTTTTTTGGAACTGTCCCGTGTGCGAGCACAGCGGATACGCTCGTTACATAATTGACATTATTTCCACGAATATTACAAAAATCCTCTCCTCTATTCCCTTCTTCATTCCATTCTTGTCCACGCCTGCGTATTCCGCCTGTACGCCATCACTCAGGACGTACACTCATTGCCTTTATTCCATTTCAGTGATTAATAAAATTAATTGAATATACTATCGAGGCTTTAATTGTCCGTGCCGCCCACTGACTTTATTCATACAAGATTTAATTATAGTGTCATATAATATTTTGATGCAACCACATCGTAACATTTCATCTTACTCATTCATAATATAAAACTAGTATAAAAATTGATTTTCATATAACAATTAAGGCACTAATGTTTTACATACTTCTTACATGTAACTATTTACACTAAGCTTTGGGAAATCCGTGAACATGCAGTCATTTTAACCATTTTATTATACGCTGCATTTACAAATCATAATGTTAAAAATATATTGAATTAGTTTAATTGTCATCGTCATTAACTGTTTTTACAAGTATAAAAACGACTAACTTATCACATATTTGACAAAAACTCAGTACGCATTACCATTATGCATTACACATTTAAACTGTTTGGGGAAAATCTAAAAAACAATAATAAAAGAATGGAGCTTAAGACCCCGTCCTATAAATGCAGCGTAATACGCATGTTCGCTCTTGGTAATTTTACCAAGAACTCATTCATTCTTTCGACAGTAATAAAACAAGTTACGAATTTCACAATTAACCCTAATGTAAACATAACAATTTCTTCCAGATAGATCTTTTTGGCTGTATGACTGGCAACCCAGCTAAGATGGCGGCGTCGAAGGCGTCTTTCAACTGTTTTCTGGTTTTCGCCGATGTTTCCACGTAGACTGCGTTTATTTTTGCTGCTAATGCTCTTGCTTCTATTTCGGTGACGGCATGTTCTCCTCGCGTCTGAAAAATTATTACAATTAGTATAACATTCACATATAAATATGAAATAAGTCACTATAATTTTTTTTTATTTTCACGAACAAAATATTCAACATACAGCGGTTCAGCTCATATAAGTGTATTTTAATTAAAAACTACTTTACAAAAATATGTATTTCTACTCTATAATAACTTGTCAAACTCTAAATATAAAATTTCAAATAAAATATGTTAGTAAAACTTTCGGTACAGAACAGAACAGAACAATTAGCAAGACAGCAAATTTGACATCCTATTTTATCACTAAACAGGTAAATCGCTAAAAGGGGAATGACCACCGACGCAATGGCAATGCGTTGCCGGCTTTAAAAAGTGTAACATTGCGAATCTTCAAAGATTAAACTAACAAAAAACATTAAACATTGAAAACACACCCTCAAAGCTTGTATAACGCGTCCATCGAGCGCCAGATCGCTCTGAGTGCCGACTAGAATTAAAGGTGCGTTCACACCAGCGACCGCGCGCGTCCAGCGGTCCGCCACCGACCGGAACGTCTCAGGTCGCACCACGGAGAAGCACAGCATCAACACGTCCGTGCCAGGGTAGCAAAGCTCGCGGAGTTCAGACATTGAATCCTGAAAATTAAACATAAATATTTATTCCAACTCGAGAACAAAAAGGACGACCTTTAAGACGATTTTCAAATGTACATAATATTATATTCGAAAATATGCTAATAATTCGACAATCACAACCTAAAATGCTGTAACCTAAATTTCCATTCAAAACTACTAAGAAATCATCACTGAAAATGGATAAGGAATAAATGATGAATTATACTTAGAGAGGCACAAAAGAAGAAGACAAAATGTATTTCCAAACCGACTTCACATAACTATTAAATTAGGTCCAAAATATTGTAACTAGTCCTAATATTCCCGACTGTCTTGTTTTTATTTATTTATGTAGTTACAACGAACATGTTAACATTTCAAAGTCAACAAGAGAGAAAGTGTGTACACAAAAGAACAAATGAGATTGGATTTTTATTCGCTGAAAACATATCGATCAAAGTGATTGCGTAATGTTAATAAAACTGTTACAGTGATTGAGCCTTCGAAGTATTGCAGCCAAATTGTCGACGTATTGAAATTCAAATAATTTTCGACACACGTTAATGGTAGTGATCAGTCCATTTGAAATATACTGCAAAGTACTTGAACCAATTGTAAAAGTCATAATGCTCTTCATTGTAGATAGCTTAATAGTACGAAGGTTAGTTTAAACAGCACATAAAAATTTAACTAGTTAGTCTAGGCAGTGAACGTACCGGAAAAGATTAATTACTATTGTTTCGAAGAATTTTACGTGGCATAGGAAAAGAAAGAAGATAGATAGGTATTTATTTACTAGTTAGTAGTTATCTACAGAGCATAACTAGAAGGTGTTTTTTTAAATCTAATTTAATAATCTCTCTCCACTTTTAAAATTAATGAATAAGTTTTTAAAGGATGTTAAAATCAAGATATGACTCAAAAGTTACTAAACCGATTTTCTTTATAATTTGTCAGGGAGATGAAACAAGTTACGTTAACTAACCGCAGACATGACGGTGAAACTGGTTTTTATTCAGAAAATTCTCGTTATTCCATTTAGAATGTAACAATCACCACATAATATTCAATAGAGTAATCACATCTCATTGTAAAATCGATTAAAATGTTACATGTAAACGTATATTTTGCACAATTACGTCCTTAATCTGAGACCTGTCGGCTAAATGTCAATTACGTAGTTATAACACCTATAAAGTAAGTAGAACAGGCGTAATTAAGGGGGAATAGTTTCACCGATTTCGCGTCGGAAATTATAGTAGGCGGTAATTTTCACCTGCAGTATGTTAGTATTTACATCGCCTCCGGTAGATATTTAACGAATTATAACATTTAGATTATAAATATTTAACTTCATACCTTACTGGTAATTATGTAGCTATGTTTTGTACTGTTCTTATTAACAATTTCAGTTATGAAAATATATCTTCTTCTCTGCGCGGCGTTAGAAAACTAATTTTTTTGACATATTTAGACTTGTGAACGTAATATAATTATGGTGGGGTAATTTTGAGATTTATTTCTTTGTTTTGATATTTTTTTGTCTATACAGACGAAATATCTATCACTGACTACAATAAAACTAAAGATCATGATTCACCGAAATGTTATGATATCCACAACGTCACAAAATGTATAAATCGCGATAAATCAAATCGGTTCCCACCTTTTGTGAATGATGTTTATTATCACTGTTCACTGCAGGTAGAGAAACTGTGGGAAACCCGGCATGTGTATAAAACACAAAAAAATGGACAAATGTTTGATCAAACACATTGCCATCACAATGCATGCACGTGCTTTTGAGTCGAGGACAATATGGTGGCTTGAATGGCAGCTGGTGTTCGCAGGTGATGCCTGGGGACTTGCACAGACTTGCAAAGATATTGTGCAATGGGTTTTAGGTATTCCATGAATGAGGAACGGAAGACTTATAGGAGTGATTGGTCTTCCGGTGACTTACAAATTCTTATACAAAGCTGCTACTATTTGGTCATTCAATAAATGAAAATTTCGAGCCTAGACTGTAAGTTTACACGCATTTCATCATTGGAAAAATCTTACCTTCCGTAGATCGAATATTATTGTACTTATTTACAAAAAATCATAATCTAAGAAAACCTTCACATTATTTTAATGTGGCACATTTTGTCACAATGTTCTAAAATTCTAATACAGTCTACAATGCCTATTTAAAAACAAACAACATTGATCTCACCTGACCAGCTGTATCACAGATTTCCACGCAGACCGGCCTGTCGTCTACGTCCACCACAACTGGAATGAAATAAGAATAGTATTAAAAGCAATTCAAGCAGTTTAGGCTTTTAAAGTACATTTACAAGGCACTATGTCAGCCTTTAACCTCAATGTTCGAAAATTTATCATAAAATCCCATTAAAACGTAGCTAGTATAAGTATGTTTATGTTTCCTTAACCATCAGGTTTACTAGATCGCCATATCTTCGAGTTATCTTCCAATTTGCATAGTAAGTACAAGATATCTCAGAAATACGTAAAAACGACGAGCAGACCAGTGATTACCGTTAATTAATTGGTAATTGCCAAGAGCCACGCCACCGATCTTAATTAGTAATCGAATTATGCAGTACAGTTACTACTTTACGGTTGTATAATTCCCAGTTCTGCTTGGTTGACTGGCTTTTTGTCAGTACAAATATTTTTGTTTCAAATAACTTCCTGGAATTCTAATTTTAGCTGTTCGTATAGCACAACTTTACCGAGTCCTTGAATAAATAGTGTACCTTTCATCCATACGAAAGCAAGGGATATAGCAAACAAAAGCGTATATTTTGCCAAAATATAAACTACATGTCCATGCTTCTGACAAATAAATAAATATTCTATACGGATTCTACAATACCCTATTTTAAAGTCCGCAAGTTGATGGAAGTATGATAGTACAGGTGTAATGACTTACAACTTGACAAGCGTACTATAGTGCGCTGTCTCCTTTAACATCTCGTTAATCTGATACTGTGCTACACCTCGACCCATTTCCTCTGGCGTATCTTCATTATATAAACACGTTTATGACAGGACGACATGATAAATCACCTTTACAACTACAGTTTCTCAAGATCTGTCTTGAAGAATGATGCCAAAAAATATTTAAATGTTCCTTTATATGTTGCAATGTTCTGATCCTGATTGTGTTCATTATAACTTATCATGGGTACATTATGTCTTTATGCGAAATTTTGACATTTTTCATTCGGTCAATGATTATATTATATATTCCGAGAGTTAGGACTATTTTTTGGATAGGTGTTTGAGGCAAGCTGAAAACTTGGATGTCTCCTCTCCTATTATACTTCGACATAGAACTGTAGAGCTAGCTGGTGAGTATCTTAAGGAATTTCAAAACGTTCGGACGCTTTCAAACTAAGTAAATGCTATAAAACATTGATGAATTCAGTCAGTATTAACCGATATAAAAGTAAGGTTGGTAATTTAACGTATCGAATGCCCGGATGTACTCAGTAGCGTTGTATTATGCGAACATCCTGCGTTTTGTTTTTGCGTCTATGTGAATTTTTGCTGCATCAAAGCAAAAATGCAATTCGTTTTTTGTTCATTAAACGTTGCTGTATTCAGCGAAAGTTGCCGTATCTGCATATTTTGAAAGCTCGATTAAATAACACGTAAAATGAGGGAATATTAAAGAAAGGTATGCATATGATTTTCGAAACATAGGATGTGATTTGATATGGTTTTTGTGGTGAACTGTCGGTCGTAATTGATAGATTGGGAAATATTTTAGGGGCCCAATTACTACTACTAACTATTGTATCAAGTAGATATGTATTAAGTTTTCGTTGCAACACACGGTAAGAATGAATAAATAATTAAGATTTAAGAGAATAACCCCGCAGATCGAATACGCTAAATAGTATCTTAGGTAGTAAGTAGTTACTAGATACCTATTAGTCTGAATATAATTTCTATAAATCACTTTAGTACATCTATGAGGACATTGACTGTATTGAGAGAAAGCATGTAGTTTTTCCCATTCTATCGCTAGTCTCACAAGAAGCATTATCTTTATTACGTAAAGATTATGTATTGTTTACTTTGCGACGCAACGAAAGATAAAAGCCTTCATATATTACTGTGGCGGTAAACCAACTTGTAAACACAAAAGACAATGAATACGACATACATATTAAACATATTACATATAAAAAATATATGTAGTTAAACATATATGTTAAACTAATGTGACCTTACTGTTCTGGATAATCATTTTACCGTTAAAAATGTTCATAAGAAGAAGCTATTCATTTTTTAAGTCTAAATTCAAACTTCGACGCTCTTTTTCATAAAATACAAAATGCAAAAGCAATTTTATGAAAGTCCCACGAGAACCGGAAATCATGTTCACGAAACAAAAAGATTTAAAACATTTGCAACGTACGTAACACTTTTGTACACAAAACAATTAAAGTGGTACCGCATGCAGTGAATATTTTAATCTTTACACGTCACATAAATCAAGTGCAATTAAAAAGTTAAACAGTTATTGATGAAGCCGTAAATATTAATGCCGTGTCTCATACATTCAATGTAATATGTATGAAAAATGAATAAAAACCTGAAGCAAGATGTCTATTTTCATTTTACGAAATTTAATACTTGTAATACAAAAATATTACTTAAATATAATAATTATAATGTTTTTGTTATCTTTTAAAACAAATACATATTGCTAAAACGCGTAAAGGTGTATTGTTAGACATAAAAAACAAAGTACAGATCGATGATATCATATAAGTAAATTTTGGTAGATAGAGCACCTAAATAATTATTATATTATGCTTCACAAGTTCTAATCAATTATCATCTTCTACAATTAACAAATATATTCAGGTCTTTGAAAAATTTGCGATGCATTTGATCCTGTAGGTACATACGGGATTATAAATGGGGAAAACCCTTATCTTTTTTATGCCCTATTTTCTTTACAATTATGAAAAGGAAGTTATTTTAAACTAAATTGTGAAAAGCAAAGTTTAAACTGCTTGAACGTGTAGGCCTATAAATGAACTTAAGCGATTAAACTTCCGCAGTTAATTTATTGATACTGTATCAGAAGAGCAATAAGTATTGTACAGATAAACTATATTCTTATATTGTCTGAATGTTTAAATTATTACGTGTTAAACCAATTGGCATTTTTATTGTTTAAAGGCGACAAAGCGCGACAGGATGACCCGAGAAATGTGACATTGAATCTTATCCTGGCGGTAAATTACCTTTTATGCAAATAAGAGTTTAAACATGCGGAAATATCTCTCGACATTTACCACGAGTAATCATTAATCTACATTTAACAAAGACATAACCATAAATTGTACGGGTCGGATTTATTGGCATTTTATGAACGATCTAATGAGATCGACAAGTTGGCGCCAGAGTCACATTTACGAAAAGCCTAATTCGCGGTGACCTATTTGAACGTTGGGAAAGAGGTAGGTGAAGTATACTGATACTGTGCATCATTTTCAAAAAACAACTCTGGAGATGTAATGTATTTAATTTTTAACCGGCCTTTTAAAAAAAGGGAGGATCTTATCAATTCGACCGTATTTTTTATGTATGTTACCGCGTATCTCCGCGTTTATCGACCGATTTGGAAAATTTTTTTGCATTCGAAAGAGTAGTGTCAGTGGTCTCATAGACATTTGGTTCAAGTTTGATCATCCATGTGGAAGATATTCTAGGGAACTCCTCGAAAATCAAAAGAATAAGCTCTGAGGGTTGAGGCTTAAAAATGTATTTTACAAAATAGTAATTTTTGAATGGCTTTGATGAAAAATTATGATATGTTGGCTCATAAGATGAGATAAGATATTAACAGAAAGGGCTTGTAACTCAATTTTTATGTATGGTCAGGTCGGGTCAGAGTGCATGAGGTCTGAACGTGAGGAGCGGTATCGATGTTAACCCATTGGCCATAAAAGCAGAATAATTACTTGTTAAATTTTAGTAGCAAATAAAATTACGTTTTTATATCTCAGAAAACATACCTATGCAAGTTATACTCATTTAATTTTTATACATGACGAATTCTGAGCGATCGCGTTTATCATTAATAATCTTTTATTATTGTACTTTGTTAACTTATCTTATTTTTAAGTTTGTAACTTATCCATTAATTCAATATTGGATTATGTAAAATTGTACAAATTGTTCGTTAGTTAATGAACATTTATTTAGCTAGAATGATTTTACTGAATTGTGGTCAGAGTAAATATTTTGTCTAGAACTACATATCTCCAATAACTATATTTTAAATCAAATGTCGTACGGATTCATGGGTGGTAAATGGTTGGTTTTTCATCCAAAATTTAATTTTAATGTTCCACGAATTGAGCAATAAAAAGGGTTGATCAAGAACATTTCATATTAAAATGATAACGGTCGCGGCATAAATCGGTCAACGAAAGTTATCATCGTCCTAAAGAACTTTAAAAAAGATAATAAAAGATGTCTCGATTAACAAGAAATAACGGCGCGAATTTTATCGGAAGTCAGAATCTAACTCCAATTATTAGGTCAGATTTTTTTATTTATGGTTTGTGATATAATCTTCTTATTTCTTTCATATAATCTAGTGAAACTCTGAAACATTACCTACAGTCATCAGGTAGTCAATATTCTTTTATGATCGCGCCGTTATTTTTGTAAGAAGAAAACTTGTAGAAAAAAAAATTTAAAATTATTTATTGAAATTCAATAACATATTAAATGAATATGTATCTCAAAAAGATTATTTATGCAATTGATTATTTTATAGTTATTTTTCATGTATTCCCGTTATTTTTTTTTAGAAAAGTGAACGCATCTTACGCAAATGTTACCGCACTGTTCAAAATTAAACTAGCAACTCTGAATGCATCCAAATACCTCATTATGTAAACAAAACGCAGTATATCGGCAGGATGTACGCGCGCATTGTTTTGCTGAAATGCCAAGCCGTATTGTATAGTGACATGTTTACATATCTCATACGGGTCTGATGATGGATCTTTGACTAAGTAGGTTAATGTGGAAATTGTAATAGAGTTGATCCAACTTTGACTTATGAATGCGCACCTCAGATTATAAAACATTATGTAGTAATTATAAAGTTTATTTTCAAATGAGGTTTAATTTTTGAGTTTTAATTGCCCCAGGATTGAAATAATTCCTGATATAATGATTTGATTTATTTTTATTTTCAGAAATGTACATCCCTAAATAAATTAAAAATGCATTTGCTTTTTATTATGGCTAGTGCGCTTTGGCTTTGAAATAAATAATTTAAAACCATTCTTATGAAATTAATACAATATGGGTGATTTTAACTATAATTTCTTCGCTTTCCTTTATGGTAACTTATATAAAAACCATAACTTAATTTATGGTAACTTATATAAAAACCATAACTTAGTTAGAATCTAATTAAATTGTTGAAGTAATAATTTGTGAAAATTTCGCGAATAAACTATCTACATGATTGATTATCACATCTAAGTGGGTACCTTACTTAGATAGTTTAGTAAGTAAACGGTGAAACTACGACAGACAAGCGTGGATAGAAATTTTAATAACTAATGTAACTATACTGCAGTATTTTATGACCCTCAAATTTCAGAAAGCGCTGCGCTATAAAAATGTATAAGTGGGCAAATCGTAAATCTGTTGAACCGATACAATATATCATGGCTGCTATTGTTTTTGTAACACCGCGACTTTCATAAACACCCACTCAAAAATTTCTTAATATATTGTGCAGTATGTACATGCATTATAATAGATATTGTTAGTAAATACTATTGTCACGACACTAAAAATTTCTATATCGACCGTGATTTAATTTGCAACCTTTTGTAGGATATTTTGATCTTTTAGACTTTTCTTTTTAAAACCGGCCCAAAGCGAAGACTAGTAATAAGTTACTTTAACAATGGCGATTCATCATAAAGGCATTTTTACAAAGAGTTCATATGAAGGCATATTATGTTATATCGTTTCCATTGTGTGCGAGCCTTGAGGTCAACGTAAATAGAATAATTCTTACGCACAATCAAATAAACATATCGCCGGTTACAAAGGTTAGCGACCGCGTTCGTTCTCTTCCTGTGTGACGTCTTAATTGCAGAATTTATCTTTGTTATCCTAGTATGACATTTTAGATTAAGGTTATGTTTGGTACGCGACATTAATTTTAGGATAATATAGTAATTCATTGAATAGAAATAATTTATAGACACGAAAAAATGTGAGTTTACGTGTAATTTCGTTCATGAATTAGACAGATAATTTTATAGGAATATTATCTGTGTAAAAAGTTCGCGCTAAAAATATGCCACAGATGAAAAAGTTTTCATGGATATAACTGTAACAAAGATGGATAGGTCCCACGAGTATGCATGTCTGTGGTTTTATTTTCCGTTGTATGCATTGTCCTAAATACGCGGCAGGTCTTTGTTCAGACTGCAAAGCCTGAAACAATCATTTTCCTAGATCCTTCTCATACCAGAAGATGTTAACGAGGTATTTAAAGTCGGAATAATGGAGTTTTAACTTGATTATTTATTCATTATTCATAAGTCATAAGAATTAAGTATACAAATTAATTACATATATAGACGCACGTTTAAAATACAAGAACATTTATTCTTGGAGACCTCAAGAATATCTGGGTTCTGGTATGTTTTAAGACTAACTAAAGACAATTAAATTTGCGCAAACTTTGTGGTCACTGACCAAGTGAAACCATAAAAATCTGTAGGACCATACCTACATTAAAGTTACAATTATGTATGTTTAATAGGGTTTCTTAAGGAAGTCACAACTCTCAACCTTCTTTTTTCAGCAGCTACTTAAAGGGCCTTTTTGAGTGGTAAAACAGCAGCAAGCATTCTTTATTATTTTAATAGTTATACCCAGGCTTCATCTAAGAATGATCAATAATACCTTACATCAAGTGTAATTGGTGCTCACAAGGTAGTTCCGATAATGTGTACTTACGGTAATGCAGATTTTTTCACGTTTGACAAGGTGATTAGGAATACGATGTTATAAATAGGGCTGCATTTGGTCATAATGTAAAGATTGATAGACATTCACTAATTCTTTTAAATTAAACTTCGTAAGAGATCATAAAAACAAAACAAATGAACATTAACTACAAGGGTATTTTGCAGGTTGCAGAACAGCGACGTCTGAAAAGGTAGTTTCTATGTGCTAAAGGATACTTCGAGAGGGTGAAAATGAGACTCTGAAGACACAGCCATCATAATCATAGCTTTGTCTTAACCCAGACGACATATAAGACGTCATATTTTCAGATACATACTTTGGTTTTCACTGCCAGAACATTCGAGATAAGAAATCTGCAGACGTAAGTTTTATAATGAAGAAACTGTCTGAAACATGCTTGTTTGCATTATTTCGATGATTCTAAGCGCATAGCTATAATAAGAGAGAATTTTTTGCTCTTTTCTATCTTTT
This sequence comes from Phoebis sennae, assembly GCA_001586405.1. NCBI lineage: Eukaryota > Metazoa > Arthropoda > Insecta > Lepidoptera > Pieridae > Phoebis > Phoebis sennae. The sequence continues at coordinate 18,944 of LQNK01001119.1, read as the reverse complement.
GTTCGAATATAAAGCAGACTTCAAGCATCGACAACATCAATCATCGCGATATCTAGATAGCTCTAGTACCAATATTAACTGCAATATTTCTCACTAGGTTTTTGAAATAAGAACATGTTTGATGGATCATATAGATATCCGTAAACAGTCTATACTTTATTTACGTCTGGCAACCCTAGTAATAACTGAGCAATAAGTCATAATTACCACCAACGACGGCAATCCTTCTAAGGAGCTGCAGTCCACTTCCATAGCAATTATCGAGGGATTAGTTCCTCTTTATGGGCTTGTTTGTTGAGTCCACTTTATCTATGATAAAATAAAAAAGTATTGTACGTGTACGTATACAAACTTGAGCAGGTTCAGTTTTTTCACGAAGTCTATACTAGTTGGTAATTTGTGGTATGTAATGGAAGTCTATGATGGTTTGTTCATTGATGAGGCATTACAATCGCAAACAAAGGAATCCGAGAGTGGACACGCCGACGTTACTCGAATTCTATGGTTTTTTCTCTTTTCATTCCATTCCATAAATGAATTGATACCCACACAAGTTCTCCTTATTAAAAATAAATAAAAATTACCATTACGTACATCAAAACTTTACTCAAAAAAATAACTCCGATTTTGTATGCATTTTAATAGGTAAATTTAAACACGAGAGATATGGAAAACTATCAGAGTTTGTATTGTCCATTCGAATTGGGTTTAAACGCGAAACTATTTGCTTAAAGCAAGTATGCTTTAAACAAAACAATTGTAAAATCAATTTTCCTTAAAACTATTTATATTTCACTACAACACATTAATCAGAACATGTATTATCATAGCTAATTAACTTATCAATAAAACGTAAAATGGGTAATTAAATGGTCAATCAAGAGCATATTTAAAACTTCAGCAAAGGTACTTTAGCTAAATAACCATTTGGTATCTCGCACCTGCCTCGAGACGTGTCACCTGTGGTCATTATACTTTCCAATTTGGACAAACACAGGTGCTATGGGAGTCGGGACTTACTTTTTCTTGCAACACTGGTTCTCGTTTCAATTAAAACGAGTATGATAAGAGCACGCAAATTAACCTTTAGAGAGAAAAAGGCATAAGGCAGACCGCAACGTAAAACCAATCAGTAAGTAATTTAGGAGTGAGATGTTATTACGAAAACGCAACTTACATTTCAATATCTAAAAGGTTCTAACTTATTCTTAACAATATATAAGAGAACATTGATTTATTTACACTCCGAGAATCGACATCGTGAGTTGAATCTTAGAGGTACATCTTGGTAGCAATTGTGCAAACAAAGGATCCCAATATGGTTTGTCTGCTTTAGCCTCCGATACTCTATAATTTGCGACGAGTAGGCTTGTATCTATGAAACTATAGACTATTATATACAAGTATGAGGGTTTGGTGTGTGCGGGTCAAATAAAATAACAAAATGAAAAGGAGACCTAGACATTTTACGCACATTCTACATTTATGCAATTATGAGATAAAGGTGCGCTTTTGTTTCGTAGTTAAATGTTTGATTTTTAATATTTTTCAATAAGTCTACATGTTACCGTGGAAGTTCGATATTGGTGAATGTTAAGATGCATCGGTGTATGTCGACAATAACCAACTTCGATGGTTTCACCATAGTGTAACTCCGAAACGCGGCTGCTTCGCTTTCGAATCGGACTACTCTGAATCGAGGTTGCCTTTAATTCATAAATTAAATTAATTCAGGAGTCCCAAATGTTTCAGAATAGTCTCCTCAAATTTCTGATTCCACACACTTTTTTTCGTTTAAAATGAACATTCACTTAGTCTTGTTGGTGTATGACAACAATCACCGATGAATGACCAAAATCCTCATGAAAAGAATAAGTAACTGTCATTCACCAATGATCTTTGTGGATGTTAAGAGGCACCAGTGTATCCTGAGTATTGACACATGCTGCATTTTGGACATCCATGGTACAACAAACATATTATCTATCCTAATAGATTCTATCTAATGATTGGAAGAAGAGTTGTAAAAAACTACGCTTGTAGGTGTATCTTTATTTTCTACCTAAACGGTATCTTGATAAACAACATACACCTATATAGCTTATATTCAGAATAATATCTATAGAGTGTAAAGGAAATATAAAAGCACTTGTCACTTTTATAATACCACCACTTATATTCTTTAAATATATAGGAAATATGAATACAATACATTGTTTCTGAATGCGTTTTTATCATATAACCTTGCGTTGTGATAAGATATAGCTCGTGTCAATCGCTTTGGAGTTAGTCATTATCTATCATAAGAAATGTATCACCAATACTAAGCCGCACCTCAGGCAATTTCGACAACAAACGCAATTTGGTTCATGAAACAAATATGATATCTACTATTATCTATATGTTTCTCTATATACAAACAATAAAATATGCCTGAAATAAATATTTAAAATTCATACGTAAATTTTGCAATTCTACAAATACGAAAGTAATTTAAGAAAGTTATGATAAAAACAAGGATTTGCAATTGAAATACATTTGTGACTCCCTTTTTCGTATAATATATCCTTCCATTGTTTTAGCTTTGTGTAAAATAAGCCTATTAGTAATCACGCTAATGCATTCTTTTTTATGATGGCAACATGGTTGACCCACTTTTCAGAGTACATTCCTTGCCGCCGCTGTCTGAATGCATTGCAGTCGTTTACACGCACTCAGAGAAAAAACTATTTATTATACCGCAGATGTTCGTATGCGATGCTTTGTACGTAATTGTATTAGAATTGTTATCCCTTTAGAAGACTATCGACTATTGTCTATATGTTCCGCAATCTTCCAACAATTAATGTAACCGTAACGTACTCATTGCTATAGATGCTGCTATGATATATTTTTTAATTTCTTTGTTTATTTCTTAATATACATAATTACATGCAGGTGTTATTTAGATATTTGGCAATATCATCTGACTTAAATAATTCCATAACATTATAACCATCATCACAACTGGACTAACAGACGGACTCTCTACTCTCTCGACTCTACCATACATAAAGTGAGTCAACACATGAGTGGGAAACGAGTGGGACTGAATTTTTGAACATCGATCTTTGAGTTCCTTGTAGGAGGGTTATTCTTAGTCACCCTTACAGTCATACATACAAATACACCTTTTGTATGGAAAAGTTTGTTACTAAACATGTTTATATTCTAATCTAATGGAAGTTTTAGAAACATGGTATTCCTACCGCAATATAAGGTTAAAGAGTAATTAATCTATGATTCCAATGAACCTTTAAAGTACGTCTTGAATGTAAATACAAAACGCATTAAAACTTATAAGGAAACATACATATCCGTAGTGAATCCAACAATGATCGGTGTTCGTTAAGAAAATTAAATTATGACACATTGAAGCCTTATAGAAATCAATAGGATTATGTATTAGACTTTGCACCTTTGTATGAAAGATTAATTGAGGGAATTATGGAAATATATTGGTAAAAGTTGTGTTGCGTCGATGCGCGATGGTCCGTTATGTTATAAATGTTGTAACCGTACAAAATGCATCATTAGTGTATGCAGTCGGCAACATTATTTTTAAAAAATACCGCTAAATATAGTAACGTCGGCAGGAACGTTTATGAATCATTGCTGACACATATATTTCTTCGTTTCCGTATCACGAGGATGTGAGTGATCGATATCGATTTAAATAATATTAATAGTTAAGATTATTTAGAATGCCGTGCCGGAAGAAGCACTTTGATATTTTATGACAAGTTGAAGTATGTATTTAATAGTAATTGCGTGTTATAATATGTATTTTACGAGGTGGTGTACGTGAACTAATTAAATCTTTTTACGTACTATAGCTGAGAGATAACGAAGAATTAATTAAAATTTTGCGCGAGACACTTATAAACGGGACGAAAAGGGAAAAAAATCCTATTAAATGAATAATAGTAGCCGTTTGTTGTTAAACAAAATATTTAATTACTTAGAAATTTGTTATGGAGTAAGTTTACACCTAACACCTTAATGAATTAAATAAATTTCCCTTTTCCTTTTGATAGAATCTTTGAAGGACCAGCAAGGATCAAAGGGTTAATTATCTAAGAGGGTCCGCTTCATTACATATAATAAAAGTAATAAAATAAAGGTTCCAAAAGCTGAACAGGCTGCTAAAGGATAAAATAATGATGCAATCTGTATCAAGTTAATCATTAAACTCCGTTACAAATACGCATAAAGGTTATTTTTTCTGCAATAACTGGACCTTAGCGCATATTTACAATCAGCCAGGGCCAATTAGTGAACCAAAGCAACACTTCAATGTCAACTTTTTCTGCTCGAAATAAAATAACTTCCACATCCAATACCTTATATAACAAGTAAACCGCTTTCACACTTTTTTATATTACACATAAGGATATTAAGGATTTAAATTGATCCACGTAATGTACAAATCATAAATCAATATGTAAACTCATAATATTTTTAATCGTTTATTGTTTACTGCGAAAAATGTAAATGTCATTTTACAGTTATTATGAATCTGTGAAAGTGACCGTAAAAATATAAATACAAAGTTGATGCAAACCGATGTAATGTTAGTTATTACATAACAATTTAGAGGCATATGTCGATAGTAATTGCGTATGTTGAAAGCTGTTATTTACTAGTAATTTAACATCGTATAACGTGACGAATTATTAAATTAAACGCATAATAATAAGAATAAGAAATTCAAGTACTCTTTCCGTTGGCAATTTTGTTAAACGATAAAAACAATCAAGGCTCTCGAAATTTCATTGAGTTTTCTTGTAAACAATTTCATAAAACTGGTTGTATATTATGTTCATGTCCTCGGAAATGATATGGTGTAATAGGAATTAATATCCGGATGAATGTCGAGATGAAGGTTTCAAAATACAAGTAGATTTAATATTATTGAGATATATACGTTAACATCTCAATTTAATAGTAGGTAAGTAATTATGTTAGGTCCCTAACTACAGTTCAGATTTACAAAATTCTGAACAGAAAATGTTTTTAACATACAATTTAAGGTAAATTACACTAAATATCACCTCTTGGTCAACTAATACCTACGCCTAAAACTTAATTATACTGCATTGTTTTATCCTTTGACGTCAGACACGTGAGCTGGGACACGTTTCTATTATTTTATTATTTCGCTTTGATAGTGACCATCAATCATTCAATGTTTATAAGGCGTGTAAGCGATATTGTTATATCGATGTGTTGGGAATAATAATTAAAGGATTTTCAACGCGCTACGAATGTAATCGTACGATCGATTACGAAATTTGACGGTTATCAGAGATTAAAAATATAATATTTCTATGTTACTGGATTAAATTATAGAAATAAACAGTTTCATATATTTTGCAAATAATCATTAGGTGAAAATGATTCGTCATATTTAAACAAATTTGTAATTAAATCACTGGGACAAGATTCAGAAGCTTCTCGCAAACAAAACAGTCTTTACTTGTACGGAAACCTGTGGATCATTATTACTTTGTAAATTGATGTATTTGTTTTTATTTTTAATATTCTTTTTAAAATATTTTTTTACTTTTTACTGTAACAACCTGACATGAGAGAACTATTAACAGATCGTTATCAACTGATAGGGTATCGACGAGTTAGATAATTCCGCAATGTAGTTCAAACATCTAGAACTTTCCGTCTTGCGAAAATCCAACCAATTGTGACAAAACGTCGCGAAATAAATTATTAAGTAATTGACGAATCATTTTTATACGTTTGTATCAGTCATGCAGCGTTTGGAACGATTACAGTTTCTATTACATTATATTCATCAATGAAACAACACAATGCAATGATACCCATTTTAATTAGTCTGTGAAATATGGCACATTCAAGTATTTTACTACTTCATGAAATGATCGGTTCGTACAATAATACCAAATATAACATTGACAGTGGAATTGGCGTCATAGTTTGTGTTTTTATTTTCATCCAAAACGGAGCAACTTGCTTAGGGTAATGAGTAATGAGTCAAACAAAGAAACCGCAAGATGTTGTCACCAAAATAAACACGAGTTAATTCTGCTACGGACCGATTTCATAGTAATACGCCCGAACTGGTCAAGCTGTTTGAGAAAACAACTTTATTTTAATTCTATATTTGCTATATTAACTTTTAAATTTAGTCATTTTATTTAAGCGCTAATGATATGTATTTTCGGAGATTATGGAATCCAAATTCGAAAGAACATAGTACATACGTATATTTATGATAATTTTGATGATTATTACAATGCTTTTTAATAGAAAAAAGTTCGGATACCTTGATGAAAATTTATAAATTATGAAGATGACAGGCGGAGATTTTATAAGACGCATTTTGACACACTGAAACAATTTCTCTTGCATGATAATGATCATCAAAAAATCATCAAGAACCGCTCATTAATCACTACGTATTGGAGTTTTTTGGGAGTGAATGTGGTGATAACATTTATTATTTTAAAATGGTTAATGCGAAGCTTAAAATTAGAATTAGTTTAGTAAGCAGTAAGACAAATTGATATATTACGTTTATATTGTATAATACATGTTGCTTGAGTAACATTTTCATTAAATAAACATTATTCTTAACAGTTTAAAGAATAATAAATTTTCCTCGACCGCTGCGTATATCGTGCGTGGGTCTCTAATTTAAGAGCATTTTGAATCATTGGTACACAACTTGTTCCTGTGCATTCAGAACTGGTTACAGTAATTAATTTTACATTAACATTCAAAGTATTTTCTCTTTTCTTGAATAGAATATAGCTAATGAATCTTTATTCAATCGTTTTTTGGTTGTGTGGGAAACATTTAGTCGTATTTAATGTAGTACCATTTTGCTCATGAATTTTATAAGTTTTAGTCAACCAAATGTTTTTATTTAAGAACAAAATTGCTTGTTTAATAACTTCAATAATGAAACGGTTATCATCTACATATGTAGCTATACCTATTGTTTCAGAATATAAACATTTAATTCAAAGAATATATTGTTAAAACAATACAAAACTATCTCACTTACACATAGAAATATTTAGTTAAACAGTTCCGAGTATGTTACGTTGTTAAAATTAAACAACCATTAGTCTAATGTTTGTTAAATTACGATGTTTTCGTTTTCATAGAAATGGGTCAATCAGTTAAACTGCTTTTTAGTAGGATTAACATTGTTTTGCATATTCAATATCTTATTTTGTAATCGTTTCCTTTAATAAGAAGGATCAACTAATACAAATACGTAGGTATAATAACCTACTTTTAAAAAATCCTTATACATTTTAGACATAAGATATATCCAACGTCGCCTAAATAAAGCTTGTAAGACTACTTATACCTAAAATAGGCTTTATATATATATTATGTATGTTTCTATCGTCGGTATATTTTACCATAAAAAGTTGATGAATTAAAATTTAATCCGGTCTTTCATCGCTTAGTTATTAATAACAGGTGCTTCAACGCAGATTATTTTAAGGTCGGCTGAGCCAAAAAAAAACACCTTAACTTGCAACTTGCTTCATATGATATAGAGTTGGTTGGTTTTCCATTTTCATCATAGCGTTATATTTAATTAGAAAATGCGTAAAGTTTATCATAAGAATGTGAAATATATTGTCTATTAAATCCTATAGTAAAAGTAAACAGATATTATTGACAATACAGATTTTAGTATTTTGTCTATAAATTTTCATGATTGTTATGTATCTTGATGTTTTAAAACATACATGAATTGCGTTTTTCAGCATTGAATAGACATTACCTATCCCTTTCTCTTGTAAATATCTATTCATACATTTTGCAACTTCATTTATACGTGCATAGAAGAGCCAGCCTCATTAGATAAAGCATGAACCCAGGACCCCGGCATTAAGCAATTTAACCCATTAAACCCGTGTGCCCCTTGCAATCTGTATCGCCGTGAGTGACCTCATTTCATTGAAATGCTTTTGATTAACTTTTACTCGAAGATCTTATTTCGTCTGATGCACCTTTCTTTGTTCTTCTTAAAAGAACTGTAGGCATGTTAAAAGTATTGGAACTTACCTTAAATAATTTAGTAGACTCGTCTACATTTATCCATTAAGCCGACAAAATGTATGCGCAAATCCACATAAATCTGGTTACAAAATAAGAAGTAAAGTTTACGTCGCCATAAGTAATAAATTAGATTATATCTCGTTAGAAAATGCTTACACAGGCCATAATATATAAGCAAGCGCCCTAGAATAATATTGTATCATACAAATGCAATAACATGAAACTCACGACTTCATCCCGACCAACACGTGTTATAAAACTGGTTTCCTCTGGTAGGGTTCAACTTCGCTACTTATATCACACGCTTAGTAACAGCTATTCAATGTAAAAAGTAGAACTAAGAAACGATTCGAACCATAAGCGCAATCAAGTGAACAACTTCAACTAGCATAAATTAGTATTGCAGCTTTATTTTATTTAAACTTCGTAACTCGAAACTATACAACAATTTAGGTGTTTTTACTTTGTATCTAATTAATCAACATATTTTCTTGAATTATAATTAATAGTATAGTTTTTTAGAAGAGTAACTTTCAGTAAAACTGACCATGTTCTCTCATCTATAAAATATTCAAATAAACATTTTTATTATAAGTTTACTTTTATAACTGGGTAAACTAGCTTCTGCCCGCGATTTCGCTCGCATTTAATTCAGATAAAAAGTATCCTATCGCCTAATATCTGTGTACGAAATTTCATCAAAACCTGGACTAATTATTTGCGGCGTGATTGACACACGAACATCCAAACGTTGAAATAATATAAGTAGGATTTAATATACTAAAGAAACATTGCATGACAGAATGTGGTTCTCTCATTTTCCGAATCCTTCCAAGTTCCAACTTCCAGCGGATATTGTAACATAACAGATCAAAGAAGAATTTTACATAACAGTTCCATATTTTATAATTTAAATGAGTGGTTTACGCAATCTGTACAAGTGCTATTAATAAAACTTAATAATCTGTGTCCAAAAATGTAAAATGTAGAACGCTCTGCGATCCATAGACGGAAGACGGAAGGTGTGTAAATATTATTCTATTTATTCGTAATGAATGCAAGTTTATGATAACGGTATATAACGGCCGGGCCCGCATGATTTTTATTACTTACGCAACATTATAGAATTGAGTTATATAAATCCAAGCATTGAACCCATGGGAATCAAATAAGAATGAATAAATTATTATTAGATTGGAAAGCTCTTAGTACCAACTACTAACAAACCTCTCATTTCGATGCCGTAGCTCTTAGTTCGTACTCAGTACATTATGTTACTATACTATACTTATTATGATTGTTATAGTGCAGTATGATAAATGGTAGGTAATATTATGATATCAGAAGTACTAGGTAAAAAATGTTTAGTTCACGACTAGAAAATAAAATAAAGTTTGTTACAATATTCATTACATTGCAATCAGATACAATGAGTGGTATATGACATAGATAATATTCTTCCGAAGTCGGAGATGCAAAAACACGAATGCTTAAAATGCATAAAATTAAAATGCAAATAACTTTTATGTAGAGCATAGAAAAATTAAAGGTTTACCGAAGCGATGTACAACTTTCTCTTATTTAATTCATTTAAATTGTTGAGAAAAACTATATTCATTATATTTTGAATTAATGTACCCAGATATTTTTTATTACAAAAGAAATATATCATATTCAATATAATTTTACCTACTTAACGACTAGTTAGTAGTTACAGAGTTGAGATACTTTCATTGTGGCAATAACTTTTTGTAATAATTTTCTACAATTTTCAGGATTAAGAATGTATTAATTAAAAGCGTAAAACGGTCTGTTTGTAATATTGTTTAGTATCTGTAATTGCATCTTTATCAATAGGTAGGCACTTTTACAATCTTTAACCCAATAACATACATAAATGATATCTAAATAGGTACAAGCCCTGACCATACCTAAGTAGATTGGTTATATTCGTTACAATAGCCGTATGCTGACGTATGTATATCAGTTAAACCTTTCATAATATTTACGAGTAGGTATCTAACTCAGTACATTTTAAACCATAAATTCTTTCCAACTGGCTTTCTCTTATCGTATGTCCCATAGATATCTCTACCCTAGAGTGTGACCCCTTCCTTCGTGGCGCACGTGATGAATCATAAATTACTTCTTAATGCGACGAGATATTAAATACATCACCATTATTAGATAAAAATGACTTTTTGAATGTCTCAAACTGATTATGAAACACAAGTCGATATTACCCAAAGAATACAGTTCGATAAATAAAACAATTTTGTGAAATGACTGTGGAAAATATTTGTAATACTAAACCTTCGCTTTGCATTTCTTCGACAAATATTTGAACAAAACAGCAGCGATTCACGATTGATTGAATATCTGAGCGGTATGGCGAAGTAAGAGTGGCCCGTGACCGCATTCCTGTTTTGTGAATTGTACAGTAGTCATTAAGACCAATGGCTTTATGTTTCAGACACAAGAACAACTCGAAACGATAACAAAATGCGTATTTAAGTTAATATTTCTTATAATTTTGTAGTTCTGAATACTCGTTATAATGGAACACAGTTTATAATTATAAATATAATTTTGATCGATGTTCAGTGTTTACCAATAAGCTACATTGATAAACAAAATATATGTCATCAATATAACGTGATCCAATAACTGAAGTCTGAAACCACGTCACGCTATATCGACTGTAGTATACCTACAACAAAGTTTACATAATTCGTAAGATCAATTACTAGTTACAACGATTACGTAACAAGAGAAAAAATTGTTTAATATTAGAGAAAAGATATCCGATGTTATCGACCGTAAAAGCAATTAACATGCCACGACCGAGACTGCAGTACGTGTACCGTTTCACTTTTCTTTTTTGAACATCATCTGAATCAAACAGGCCGGTCATAATGGCTTCTATAAAAAAGAAAAGGATAGATCCCGAAGGTTCCAATTCTAAACGTAATCGCCCGGAGGCTTTTTTTTATTTTTTCGTGGAAGGTAGACAAAACGCAGCTGCCTTATACAGCTGGTTACTAACCACCGACGCGTTCAAGTTTTAATGTCACCTGGTTAATGATGACATTTATAGTTATACTTTTTTTGAATCAAAGGATCGATTTTTAGACTTTGCAAACTCAGTTTTTAACGAACGCTAAGATGAAAACAAAAAGCTTACTTAAATAAAAAAACTACTAAAATAATCAGTACATCGACGAAACAAAGGGTTCTGAAAGGGATATTAAAATAATGTTAGTGTAAATATACGAGGGCCTTATAGCGCCAAAATTTATATAAATCTAAAAAAAATATTCTACATTATAAAATGATAGGATTTCAATTATTATGATATCATGCATTCTATGTGTGGAAGTATGATGATATCGATGATTCTTGATAAAATAATTTTCTGAATCAGCATTTTACTAGAAACTACACCTTTTATGTCAGTGACATTCCTTCGTATAAAGATTATAACGACGACTTGGAAAAATATCAAATTTCAAATATAGATATGGCATGAATAAAAACAATCATAGTTTACATACAAAGGCTAAAACGAATAATTATGTCTTTAATTATTTACAGCAATTTTTTTGCCTTAGTGACATATGATATGTATTTCATTTTATAACTATGGAATCTTTTTATTTTTTTTAATTCCTGGTAATAATATTGGTTACATAATTACACAACAAAAATATACAAGAAACAAATTACATGAGTATTCAAAGAAAATCTATAAAAATACGATAAGACCTAGTTACGTTTTTTTTACACAATCTACCACCAGGGTCGATGTAAACATAAATCTTATCATTTCATTTTAATGTAACTCTTCCTCAACAAATAAGGAACCTCACTTATGTTTACCTAGCGATATTGCCTAAGATTAACTGCACAGATGTAAATAAATTTTAATATATTTCTCTCATGTTTAAAGAACGAACATTCCGATCTCTGTAATATAATACTAGATTAAAATTTTGTATCTACTTCGTAAATAAATGTTGAATTAATAAATATCTTGTCGGAAGTCATTGACCACTTGATTAAAGCGAAGCAGATTTATGTAAAAATTTAAATTTTACATGGGAAAAATACCACATATTTATTATTATAAATTAAATTATTAATTACGTTTAAAAACAGAAAAGAAATAATTCAATTGACCAACATAACATAGCGCATATATAACAAGTATTTTGATTGCAAAGCATCGAGTCACAAGTTTTACTATGGCTCCTACAAATTTACAACGCATAATTGCTCAAGAACTAATTACGTATTATTTTAACAAGTACATCGTCTGTAATCGTTCATTCTTTAAATCTAAACTAGCATTAATTAGCATGAAACTAGATTAATAGTGAGAATGATCTCATTACAATTCCGGGCTCGTTAATTTGTGACCCGAATTGCAACATTCCTATTTACGAGTTATCAATGATATAGAACGATGTGGAAACGATTCAGAGAATATGGATTATACTGGGGTAAGAGTTTATTGCCGCAAAATCGCCACTCGGTTACGGTACACTAATTTATGTAATTAATGTAACGTGTAGATTATATCTACAGGCAAGTTACGAATGTTACTTAAAATTTACTTATATCAACAAAGTTTTGTTTTGAATATTGGCAACTCGAATTAGGTACTAAAATTTGTTTTAACTGTACATTAACGTTGCCTGTAGAACGAACTCTAAAAACTTGTTAGAATATTTTTTGGAATGTCAACAAATAGGATTACGTCGAATTGATTTATGAATGAAATAATCAATTAATATAGTCAGTAGTTTCTCAAGCTGCAACTTTGAATATTTGCCCGATAAGGCTTCATGTCAATGCCTCTATAAAAACTCAACATGGCAACGGGTTTTTTAACATATCCCGATGCAAGGTATGCGCATGCAATGCATGTTGCACGCTCCTTGTTCTTGATTTAATACTTGACCCAAATATATAAATTATACGCCTTTGTTTCATTGTTACACTTTATCACTGATACCTGACGGTTATTTACGCTTCAAAGTAAGGTAGGTATGTGTTAAATGTTACATTAGCAGTTATACCTGCTATTTTCTGTTGAAATCAAAGATGAACCTAAGCACGTACATTTTTTTTTTGCTAACCGTAGAATCAAATGACTAACGTTAAAGATCTTTTTATGAAATAGCTATGCGACAACTTGGAATTTTAGTGCAAATGACTGATGTGTTACTAATAACTATACTCTTATCTACATGGTACGTTTGTGTTGCTACATAAGTATTTCTAGTACTGTAACGTCACGTACCTCCTTAGAATAATTGTTGGGCACGCAATCGTGAATTTAAAATTATATTGCCGTCTTTTCTTGTGAGTGAAGGAAGTGAGAATTATATTATTTGCATGCAAATGCAACAGCGAAAGTACATTGTTCCCTGCTTTCACATTAGTATGGGCACAAGCCTGTTCTCTAGGAAATAAACGAGATAATAATAAAACATTGACAGTTATTACGACGTATATTTACGAGTACATTGTATTCGGTGCTTAGAATATCGGATGGATAACGATGTTGCGAATTTTCTTTTGAGCAATAACGACTTTCACACAACAATGTAACTAAGGTTTAAATTTTTTTCACCTTTGTTAATTCATCCTCTACAAAAGCTATAAATATTCTGAAGACTTACCTAAAAGTTAAAACAGCTGATATACTGGATTTCCATTGTTTACTCTAAAATTGCTAAATAACATAGCAGTTTCGCGCTGTTTCGCTCCCCATTACTCTTTACTCTTTGAGATATTTTTATGGTATATAGTATAGGCTAGAATCCTCAAACCTCATAATGCTTGGGTCGTGCTTAAATCTTGTAGAAGAATTATTGTTGAAATTCTGGTAGAAGACTTATTGTTGACATTATCACTTGTTACATTGTATCCTTGGCGCCACTATAGTTTCCCGCCAACTAGACTACCTGGACGACTACTGAATAGCAAACACCGTTAAAAGGATTCACTTGCGGGTATTTACTGATCCATAAAGAACCCTTTGTGGCGTTAATAAACACCTTTTGTTTCTAAATATTACTGGTTATCTTGGGCTTTTAAAGTTGCGACTTGCGTTTTTGCGTAAAAAGAGATTTGCGATTTTAGCAAGAATTACCACGCTGTTAAGATAAATAAAAAATCTTTAGAGTGCATTCTTTTAGTACGACTGTGAATATTAGAGCATTACAAATAATTTACATTTTAATACAAAATATTAAAATTACCATATGGTTCCTAAATTATTAACGTTGATCGGATTATTTTTGTTTTGCACTTGGCTATTGTTCTTATGTAAGGGTCTATATTCAGTTAAGAAATTCGTAAATCCTGGCCCATAAGGACAGAGTGGATTAAACAAACTTGGTTAATGTATAATAGAGTAGATTATTAAGGAACTATCCTCTTAGCCTATTTTGAAGTCTGGGCATGAAATGTTAAGTCGATCATGCATCCGGCCATACTTGTTTGTATTCATATCTCAGTGACAGTAACATTAATTGGTGTCTAGAATTGAAGATCCATATTAAATAGGTGCTTTGACCTCTGCACGTGGAAGTATGCATTAAATGCTACTTTTTGGGATCGGTACATGTCGTATTCCAAACGCGTTTAAAATTAAACGTGTTCAGAATAAGTTCCACATTTTCATTGAAAAAAATTGTAATTAAAACAAAGAGTCATTATGTGCGTTGAATTTTAAAACAAGCCAAAATTATGGATGTTGACGTTTATATATCTTGTCAAACTTATTTTTTAACTTGGAAATACAAAAACTCGATATAATTTCATGACTTACAATTTTCCTTTTAAATGAGAACATTCATCACTCTTTATTATGCCAAATTACAGCAATAACTCAGTAATAAGAAACAATAACAATGGTCAACGGTCATGCCAATATTAACTATATTAATAAACATTTCGGTCATCTTGCGGGTGAATCACGAGCATATCATGATTGTCCTGTTATGCTATTCCACAACTACAGAGTAAAATACATATTTTTATTAAAATAGACGTAGATTAATGACGCAATTTCCAAGGTGCATTGTATTCTTATTCAACTTATCTAAATAACATCTATGTAACGTTGAAATATGTGATATCAAAAATGAATGCAAATGTAAAAAAATATAATTTTTGTGTATTTTCGTTAAGTTTAATCAAGGTAGGTTCATTGAAAACACATTATTCTCAAAACTGAAGAGACCAGATTTATTTGTTTTGTTTTAAAGCCGAAATCCATATTTGTACTTCCTTAATACATGGCATAATTACTTTAATATTTGCAAAACCGTTGTTTCTTCATGGTCAAGCTGTACACGCATGTTTCGGTTGGTAAATGATATTTGTTTTCTTTTTTTATTAATTGTGTACTAAATTTATTTTGTCATTGGCGAATGTCAAATTAATTAATGTAATCTTTGTAGTGTAAGTAGGTAATTTTCTGATTTCTTCTTATTGACCATCTCATTAAGTCTCTCTTTTCCTAATAATCATTATAAAGATGGCAATTACGGACAAAATACTTATTATTATATTTATCTGATCACCTACTTTAAATACGAATTATAGATAAATCAATAATTTTTTAAACTGTATTCTCGATCCATAATTTCCTAATACTCGGAAACAATAACTGTTTAATATCTTCTGTGATTTCCTTGCTTACGCAAAACTATTTATATGTTAAAATTAAAAATTTATCCTCTTATTTGCAAATGAAATTCCTTATCAGTTACCGACACACTATATTCGTCGGAAAACTACTAAAATTCAATTTAAAATGTAATATTTGTTTGCAAGTGCTTCATGATTGATAAGCTATCGCGATCACGAAGTCTCATGACAAAGATATCTCGACTTACAATGACGAATAGAAAACTAAAATAGAAAGCGAAGGTGTTAGATTGATATTTTGATTATTATTGTTGTGGTAATAGGTCTTTTGGTGACTGAAGGCAAAGTCCATTTTGACGAAGTCACTCAGTAATAAATAAAGACATACTTTATGTATATTGTCTTACGAAAACCTATGTCACATAGGTATTTGTTAACTTAAAAAGTATGCCAGTTTACTAGTTTCAAGCGTATTGATCTATAGTCAACTAGGTAAAATACTTTAAAAATTAATTTCCTCAAATACACTGGATAACTTACTTCAATGTCCTCGTTTAAGTAATTACACTTCCGTCCTTATTCAAAACAATGGATTTTTAATCGTTTTTTTTTCTAAATACACACGTTTATGTCGCAAACTAAAATTGGCAGACTCTTAAAAACTGGCCCAGTTCACGCATATGATGCAATTTGAATAACATTATATAAGAACTAAAGCGAAATGAAAGAGTTTTGTTTATTGCTTTTTTTAAGTATTTTTCGATTGACCTATAATTATGACAAAACAAATATAATTAGAACAGTTTAATAAGAAATATAAGAATACAAACATTCTTCTGATCAGTTCACTGCTGTTATTTAAAAAAATGTTTCAAAATAAAAACTTCCTTAATTAGTAGCTTAATTTCACATCCATGGGTTTCACCTGTACCAATTTCAAGACATTTGACGTTCTTGTTATTTATATAATTGTTAAATATTTTGAACATGATGAACATTTCTCATTATTTATATCACAATCTTATGTTCCTTTAACAAGACGTTTCGCTAGATAAATGAAACACAATGGCGCCAGTCGATAATAATTCCTCGTTACTAATGATGTTATCGTTCCAAAAACAATTATTCGAGTGCACTAATCAATATTTATCTTGGCAAATCAGGGCCA
The DNA here is from genome assembly GCA_001586405.1 of Phoebis sennae. Taxonomy (NCBI): domain Eukaryota; kingdom Metazoa; phylum Arthropoda; class Insecta; order Lepidoptera; family Pieridae; genus Phoebis; species Phoebis sennae. The sequence continues at coordinate 2,008 of LQNK01001119.1, read as the reverse complement.
TACATGATACATGTTACAGGAATTTACATTGTCTTTGTTATTAAAGTTTTAATTGTTTATTTCTCGGATATATTTAACTTACCATTAAATGTGTCGTAGGCTGTTGGTTGGTATTCTTCTCTAAACGTATCCTGAGCGTAAGCTGCTATCAACGAGCTCTTTCCCACCGCTCCATCACCAACTAACACACACTTTATCTTCTCCTTCTTACCACATTTCACTTTTCGTCTATCCTTTATTTGAAACATCCGATTTAAAGTCCTTTTACCCTTTTTGTCACGGACAGTCCACTCGTTCATTTTATCACAGCAATTCAAGTCTCCAGAATCATCATCTCGTATCACAGCCCGATTGTTTTCTTCCGCTACTTCAGAATAATCATAGTCGTCATCATCCCGCCGCGAAATAGGGAATTGACTTGGACTATGAACTCCGAACACAAAAGGACCGTCTCGCTCCGGTAAACGGTTAGTAAACCCGTTGGCTGGCACTGACGGCTTTGCATACTGCACCACAGGCGCACTATATTGGTTTGTTAAATATTCAGCTGATGCCTGAGGATCAAATCTGAAAACGAGCTCAGCCTCTCTGCGATCCAAACTCAATTCCGGAGGTGTGACTTTGTCTTGAAAGTAACTGACCTTTTCACGAGCACGAGTCTCTTGTAATCGTCTTTCGAGTTCGACATTTGAAGGTTTCCAATAGTCCGTTCGATTTTCGTATGAATTTTCATTCGTTAAATTTCTCGGTGCAGGAAGAGGTCTTTGTGGGCCATAATCGCGAGGCGGTGCTCGAGGTGGAACGACAATAGGCTTTTGCGGTTCCGCGAGCAACGGCCGGCGCGCTGACAAGTTCGCGTTCCTGTTAAACATGATCCCTTCTAAGCTGGGAGACATTTGCACTGTCATAAACCGCTGAGAGGATGGTTATTGAAGCGTGCGTCCGCGCACATAACTTGAAACCCTGTTTCAAACACTCGTGAAAGTTTTGTTCGGATTTAGCGCTTGAATGGGACGTGCACCCTCCTTTACAGTCAAATCAACACTAAACTAGCGCCGCGCTTACAGGCTACAGCCTACAGCTCGACGAACGGCTGCGGCTACTAATTGCAACTTGCACCGGTCGCCGACTCCAAGTGAAGTTTTCGAACATTAAAATACGGAGCTCGCTAGTCCCATCTATGAAATGACCTGTTGCTTTACCTGTCCAGGTATAAACGTAAAACGGCTGGGTTATAATGCAACTGCTATTTCAATGCAGCTGTTGTTTATTTACATTTTACAAATACATACATCTTATACATGATTTCTCATCATTGTTGTAAATAATTAAATAGTATAATAGAAATATGATAATAATGAATATGCTTACCTACCATAGTATAGGTACGTTAAATAGGATTAGTAATGATTCATAAAAAAATAAAATAGGTAATCAAATTTACGAAGCCTAGAAACAAAAATTAATTTTTATGTAGTATGTAAATAACTTTGTTATTGCTTCAAATATTTATTATCTCACTCACTAACTCAACCTTAATAACTAGTTACTCAATCTAATAACGTAGTTGTGTATTTTGATTTGAGTTTTTAGATAAGATTATTGCAGAATAAAATCTACCATCCTGATAAACATAAATTGTTAATTGACTTTATTTCTTTTTTGGAGCGAACTTTTAACTCATAACTGATTTAATTCAAAGATTATAGACTAAAGACTTAAAGAGACAAAAGAGTCGTACATTATAACATGAACACATTATAGTTTTGATTTTATATTGAGAATTTTTGTACTGCGTTTATTCTAAGTACGTTAATTCATTATTATATTATAAGGTTTAAGTTTTTATATTAAATCATTATTAAATCTTCTAACTATTTAATATAGGTAACATTCTATAGAGCAACGATTAGAGCTGTTAACCCATAGAGTAAACCACATGGTGAGGACTTTTTGGCGGGAAGTCAAACTAAGCGGGAGCTTTAAATTTTACTGCGATTTAAATTTT
>LQNK01001117.1:79709-104526 GCA_001586405.1 Phoebis sennae | reverse complement strand
AAATTCTAAACATGGATTTGGTGTCTATAGAACAAACATATTGCATACCAATTACTCTTTTTAAAAAATATTCAATGTACAGAAATGGTTTGGTTACTGCTTTATTATATGTATAGATTGAATCAAGATGATGTTTTATAAACAACACAAAATATACATTATATAATATTTTATCAACAACTTTTAAGGAGGGCAAAGCTATTCAATAGAGTAATATTTTTAACGAAAGTTACAGCTTCCATCTTCAACCTTGTTTAAAAATATTTTTTTGTTGTATCTTGTTAAATATTATAAATATATTCACTTCACCAATCATAATTATTAGACTATTGCAGTTAAAATTTCTCTTATCATTCTCTAAATAATTTTAGTATAAAAATAAAAATTTCAGCAAGCGGAGGGTGGTCAGTACTGAAGGGTACAATTTGTGTGGATTAATTAGTGAATTGTGCCAATCAAGGACAGTCTGTAATTATTCCCAAATCTCGTGGTTCAAACTGATCTATAATGAAAGGTTGTTTTGGGTTGCTTGTGGTAGCTCGACATTATTACGTTATATTCTGTCTTTTTATTGCTATAATATTATATTTTTTATCTAAAAATTAAAATGTATAATATGCTGAATAGTTTATTTCATTGTTCGTTTGAACCAGCATATCTCAGGATTACTGTGCCGATTTGAAACAAATATGTTTTCGTTAAATAGACACGAAAAGGCTAGTTTAATATAATCCTTTTTTCATCAATCTCTCAATCTGTACTATTTAATATTATAAAGCTGGAGAGTTTGTTTGTTTGAACGCGCTAATCTCAGGAACTTCTGGTTCGTTTCGAAAAATTTTTTTAGTGTTAGATAGCCCATTTATCGAGGAAGGCTATAGGCTATATATCATCCCGATATTCCCACGGGAGCGAAGCCATAGGGCGCAGCTAGGATTTTAAAACTTTACTACGCTAACATCAGTGGGGCCTTTTAAAAATTTCATTCTAACCAAACCAAATTAACGATAAAAATATTTAGCAAGCGGAGGGTACAAATTGTATGGATTAATTAGTGAGCTGGGTCAATCAAGGGCAGCCGTTAATTATATCCAAATCTCGTGGTTACGACTGGTAGATATAAATATAGCTTTTATTTTGGTAGCTCTAGATTTTAAGTTATTTTGAAACGAGATTTACGAGGAATTCTAAATTTATGCAATTTATGCAATATTTTATATTGGTGTGATTACAAGAATATAACACTCAATTGATGCGTAACTTTGAAAGATTTGAAGAAAAAACATTGTGAGATGCTTCAATATCATTTTTCCCTTTTTTTTTGTTTACAGCATACAATTTGGGAAATTCTGATAGTTGCATATTTTAGTTGATAGATTTAGCATTTGTATATTTTTGACCGCCTCTATGGATCAGTGGAAAGCATTAGACGTTAAGACCGAAAGGTCCTGGTTTCGATTCCTGGTAGAGACGTAAAAAACGGTCTGGCAGAGCATAGAAGGCAGATCAACAACTTGAGCCTAAAAATCGATCAGTGAAACGCATTTAATTTCAGCCCAATATATAATAGATATATATATAATAGAATTTACATTTATTACATAAGGAAGGAAACATTCTATGAGATTTACAAGTTCAAAATACCCGATAACAGCGATCATACGTCGGTTTTGTTCGAACTTTTCTAATCAAGTACAAAATAATGTTTCAACAGACATCCGAGCTTCGTAATGGGCTATTTTGTCAAACTTCCACCATTACAATATCTGTTATGTTACAAGCGAAAAACTTTTCATACTATTGTAAATTTTTACAAACATGACAGTTGTTACGAAATAAGCTGTATCAATGGGAATTTTCCAATTCTTTTTTGATGTAAATTTGGGAATACATTTTTAGATCCTTTCCCCAAAAGTTTTATAGATAATTTTATACGAATTATGTGATGCTCCATAAAAATAGTCCTAAGTAATTATAAGTTTTTGATTAGGGGAAGCAAAGGATTGAGACTTTTATAGACTTTTCGTATTTAAAGTTGGGCCAAGGACGGTTATAATAATAATATTTATTTTACATTTTACATTTGTTTTGGGTCTTTAAGTAATGAGACGCTTACTTAAGGTTACGCCTTCTTAACACAAAATGACTTAAATGAAAATAAACGCAAAACTAGACAGAAACGAGAAAGAAAAAAAATGTAGGTTGTTGTAAACAACAAGAAAAAAGAATTAAAGTCGGTCATAGATTATGCATATGATCTAAAGCTATAAATTTAAAAGTAATATAGTAAAATATACGAAGACGTTTTCGGTTAGTGAATATCAAATCTTAATATAACGTTATGTCTAAACGCCACTATGTTCATATTTTATTTTATGTAATATTTGCATAGATAATATTATACACTCTATAGTATATAACTCTGTGCGTATTGTTTATGGTTACTTTTTTACAAGTGCTCGATAGTTGCTATTAAAAATAGCCAAAATATACGGTGTATTTATTATTTAAGATTACACAATCCATTATATTTTTATCGAATTTTATCTTATCTTATTTTTATTAATTATTTGAAGGAAGGGGAGGGGATAAGGACGGCATTAATGATAGGAAGTTGGGAGAGGAGTAGAACAGGACGGGAGGGGAAAGGGATGGGAATACAATAGAACATACATCAATGCGACTGCGAGTAGAACGGTTGGAGTCTCGCCATAAAGTCAGTTTCAACTCCTTCGTGGTGAGAGTCCCGACTGCCCAGCTAAGCGTCTACATGGACGAGGAGTTCTGGCCGCAGGGGGTAGTATTTCGTCGCTTCCGCGGACGGTTACCCAGCTCTCCGGACCCGCGTCACACGTCGCAGACTTAACGTGTGAAATTAGTTTATTAGTTATTCATTTTAGTGTTTAGTTTTTATGGGCCGTAGTTTTAAGTTATTTAAGATCTATTAACTGTAACTACATGATGCCTGATATAAATAAATAAATAAATATAAAGACTAACGCCCTCTTTTCCACGCTCTATATATTTAACCAATCAATAATATAACAATTTAATTTAATATCACTTTCACCTCTTTAACGGAGTGTTTACAAACAGCTAAACAATGCCCAATAATGATGAATGTTAGGAGAAAGTTCAAAAACATTGATCTATTGGTATAATCTACGTGTTAACTGCTTCGAGGGCCTAACACGATTGTAATTCATTATAATTAGAGTATGGCCATCTATGAAAGTTTTATTAAAATATAATAGGAACAATATAAACATAACTGATGTCTGCCACGACTACATCTTCACTAATATTATACTTTTTTTGTTTGTATCTTTGAATTGGCTCTTAAACTACTGGACCGATTTGAAAAAATATTTTACCATTAATCTATACATATAATAAAAGAGTAACCGAACCATTTCTGTACATTGAATATTTTTCAAAAAGAGTGATTGGTATGTAATATGTATGTTCCATAGATACCAAAACCATGGTTAGAATTTTTTTTTTCTGTTTGTCTGTTTGTCTGTTTATCTGTTTGTCTGTTTGTCTGTTTGTCTGTTTGTCTGTTTATCTGTTTGTATGTTCGTCAATCACGTAGTAACTACTGGGTAGATTTTGATAAAATTTCACATGCTTATAGACCAATATTAGGTTCAACTTATAGGCTACATTTTATTTGAAAAAATATTTTTAAGGGTGACTCTCCATACATGTAATCGGAGGGTAAAAAAATAAATTCGCTAATACATCATTAAATAAGATATCATTGGATAGGTCTTTGAAAATAAAATAGAGGTTTTTAAATGCGTTTTTTGCTAAAATAAATATTTTTTGAGATATACGCTTCTAAAGTCGTAAATGTGTCATACCACGTGACAATATGAGAGTTTGGTTGAGTTGCGGACATGCCTTTTTATACTTTCACGTATACGTAGGTTAAGACGATAAAAACGCTTAATGAATTCTTAAAAACCTTCAAAAAATAACTAACTCTCCGCCCGCGGGTTCGTTCGCGTGGGCTAAAATTTTCTGTATTTTGAAGAGGCGTGCGTACTGTCAGATTTTGGTGAAACCTATTTTTATAGAAAATTATAAAAAAAACTATAGACATGCGCATATATGAGCGGTCATGCGACCGTAATTATTTTAGACTTTTGTTGTGCGCCTCTACAAAATACAGAAATTAGTAGCCCACGCGTGCGAAGCCGCGGGCGGAAAGCTAGTAAATAATAAATAAATAAATATTCCTGGACATTTAACACAATACCATCTAGTCCCAAACTATGCAAAGCTTGTACTATGGATACTAGATAACTGATAGACATACTTAAACATACTTTTATTTTTGTGAATACACACATACTATAGATACATTAACACCCAGATAGTAGAAAATTACAATGTACATCACATCATACTTTTCTGCTCGTGGATCGAACCCACATCCTCCGGCGTAATAGACCATTGCTGAACCACTGCGCCAATCGGGTCGTCATTGAAAGAAGGAAGGCTGGAACTAAACCTTCCAGCCTTTCTATTTATAGATACAAACAATACCATTAAATATAACATTTATAACTAAGAAAATTGTGCTCCTGAGTTTATCTTTCAACCTCATAATTATAAACAGAAACTAAGTTGGTAAACAGGTGTTAGATTATTAGGATGTTTGCACTAAGTTAGCTAAGTAAAGTGCTTAGTACTTGTCACTTGTACGCATAACTTGGATGTAAATACACCCATCTAATTAGTCCTCACTTTGAGAATATCCACTGAATAAATAATAATTATATCTACAGGAAAATGACACAAAGTTATTTGAATAAGGGCACTCTTACCTTGATAATAGAGCACAATAGAGATTGGACAATTTTGTTTGAGAAATAATGGTAATGTTTCTCTGTCTATTGCATTCTCTTATCTCTTCTCACATGCAATAGCTTACATAAAAAGTCATTTAATTGTTAGCGTAAAGCTTAAAAAACTGTGTTTACTTTTATCACCATCATATTTGACAAGATCGAGTAGTTTTTACGTAATTGTTGCATTCATGTAAACTTTTTACAAAGTACTTATGAATAGTATTTTTTTAAGATATTAATCTTAAAAAAATTGAGATTCATAACAAAATTTGTGATATGCAATACGAACGTCGACCTGACATTAAGACATTATTAAAAAGTAATAACATATTGTTTATTTAGTATCGACAGCCAATTTACTGATTATTATTTGCACTTACGAATAAATAACTTAACTACAAACTTATATTTTCCGCATAAAATGTTTTGTTAAATAAATTGTACGGTTTTTTTGGTTTTTGTATAGTGTATAGTCCTTTTTAGAAAATACATATTTATTATGAACTCCTAATATTTTGCTAATTTATGTTGTATCGAAAAGTTGACGACCCGATTGGCGCAATGGATACAGCAATGGTCTATTGCGCCGGAGGGTGTGAGTTCGATCCCCAAGAGTGGTAGATTATTACGTGATGAATATTGTAATTTTGTATTTTCTATAGTATGTATGTATTTGACAAAAAGGGTATGTTTAAGTATGTCTATCAGTTATCTAGTTTCCAGTACAAGCTTTGCTTGGTTTGGGATAAGATGACGTAGTGTTAATGTCCCTGAATATTTATTATTATTTATTGTAAGTTGAATAAATTTTATATAAGTACGTATTCTTTAGATTTTTCTAGTGTTATCATATTGTAAAAATAACCAAGGTTAGAGAAAATTGGTATAAAAATGGCATGCATAAAGTTTTCGTGAGAGATTTTAAACTAGAAATATCGTCGGATGTCCTCCATCTTGTAGACATTGGAATCTCGTGTGTCGCTTCGCTTCCGCTTTTAGACTTCCGTTTTAGATTCCACTCAAAAATACTCTATGTTCGAGTATCCGTTTATCTAACAATGTGATGTTATCTTTTCTTCAAGATTTCATAAAAATAACAGATATTTATTAAAGCTATGAATTACTCACGGCTATAAGCCTTTTTATATAGACATATATTGTTTTCATTGTGTCTTTGTGTATAGGACAATATGGAATATACTTCTTTTTTTGTTTGGTTCGCTAACTGAATATAAAACTAGTAGTATGCAATACCATTAAAACAATAAGGTAAACCTACTAGGAGTAAACACAACATTTAAACAATATTTACACTTATGCTTTTAAATTAAATGGTAAATAAACAAACTAATACTTATTCTTTCTTTCTTAGAATGTTTTGAATTTTCAATTTATTTTTGTTGTATAGTGACTTTTAAAAAACTTTCAACAACAAGAATGATACTTTTGGGAACTTCCCATGGTAAAACACTATAAAATATAGTTACAAATCATAGCAATACCGATGCATAGTACACCTAGAAAAACAAAACACACTCAGTTATTTTTTATCGATATCTGATAAAACAAATACCCATTTGTTCAAACTAATTCTTAAACTAACAGAATCATGATTAGCGCCCACAAAAACTAAAACAAATTGCCAATTTAACGATAGCTATCGATATAAGACTGTAATTAACAAAAGTTAAAAAAAGTTAACAAAAGTTAACAAAAAAGTTAAGAAAAAGCTATTTCTATATGAGAACACGATGGCTTCGAGATAGGAGGGTAAAAAGCGGCGCCCGATAGATTGCTGATAAGAAATTATGAAGGTTGTATAGGTTATATTTTATAAGGAAAATTCTTAACAGTGGGCGTTTGCGGTTTATGTATATAAATGATATGTGTATATATTTTTAATTAAATAGTTTTTTCGGTGTTGTATTGAAAGAAAGAAAGAAAGAAAGAAAGAAAGAAAGTTTATTCCATACACAAGCAATATCAATAAATAACAAACATAGAGTAAAATACAGACAATGAAAGTAAAATGAAAAGGAAAGAAAATGCATGATAATAACAACTATTATAAATAAAATAATAACAATTAAAAGTTAGTTGTATTAAGACGGTTTTACTCACTGTATTTTAACTCGGTTTAGACCGAGTTAAAATACACGAGTTAAATTATACGATGGCTTACTTATACTTAAATCAATATATAACAATTAAAAGATTTGAAAAACAATGAAACTGATTAATTAACTAAACTCTGTTGATGCATACAATGTATGGAAAGGGTGGGCCACTCGGCATTTGCTACACCAGCATGAGGCAGATGATATTGGTGATTACTTATTCATCTCACATAAGTGGAATAGATAGAATTTGATAAAAATATAATGGATTGTGTAATGTTAAATAATACGCCGTATTTTCTGGCTACTTTTAATAGCAGCTATCGAGCATTTATAAAAAGTCGGCAAGGCATCTGAGACACTTCATGTTGTAGATGTTCATGAGCTGCGGTCAGTCACTTAACATCAGGTGAACCGTATTCCCTGCTTGCTTGCTTAACATAAAAAAAACGTTACTAATTTATGAATATATAGCCCGCTCTGGCCTTTCGGTTATCGTGGACAATCTTAACAGACATCAGGTACGCAGAAGATATTACAGTGCACAATCATGCGCAAACAACGGAACACTTTCTATTCCTTTCACTCTTACAACCCGATGGGACGGCTGACCAACACGACTGGAGAGATATAAGGCACAGAATCGAAGGCTTTACGTGCCCTTCGAGCCACAAGATGCTCCAGCACCTCCGACTTCGTTCATCATGGTTTTTTGTCTTTATCCGGGAGTCGAACCTGAGACCTCTCGATCTGTCGTCATAGATGCAACTACTAGACCAACAAGGCAGTCATCTACCATTGATAGTCAAATGATTGGTTTTAGCAGTAATTAACTGAAGGAGTTACCAGTCCCTAAAAATACCCATCATTTTAAATGATCCTGCCGCAGGGTCAAATATAAAGCAGGATTCCTGCGCCTTAGAGATGGACTTTAGGATTCGGCAAAGTTCATAACTTTATATTTATTACTGTTCTGACCTTTCACGTCATCAATTTTGAAGTCTTTCCACATTTCTTCATATCTAGATCAAGTATTGCATCTGCGACAAATCTCATGCCTACGCTTGATCATCAAATTTTCAGCAGAGATTGTATAATTGTTGATTTATTACAAATACATTTTTTATTGAACCTATCGACAAGGTCACTTTAGGTCATTAAATATCCTGATACAGGTTCAACTATATTACAAGACTTTCGAAAATCGAGACAACATGTAAATCGATATTCATAACAAACATCATTAAAACATCTGTTTCTTTGTTTATCTATACCATAAAACAGTACAAATAATGCACAATTATTCAAGCATTATCAATAGTTACGCATTTTTCTCATATCTAGAAGATATATTGAGACATCAGTCTGCGTCAGGGGTCACGGGCCGTAAACCGAATGAATTTGAGGCGATAACTTTATTTGTTTATTTCACTTGTTTATGGATTGTTTTGTTGTTTATTTGTTGTTTTTTCTTCGGTGAAGTTTTAACTGAAATTGTATGAGTAAGTATAGTATTGGCATTAATTCCAAACTTAAGGTTTGCTTAACATTTGATTTCTTTATTTCTTCTTTCTATTAAACCATTTAAATGAAAGATCAGTCAAGTGTGACCACGATCTTTCCGTAAGGCAGAATGCAGCTATTTGCTACCAGAACTTTGACAATTGATAAGTGACATCTTACTCCTTACGTATAATATATATGAGAAGGTAACTATATCTGTATATCTGTCGCTTCTTCACGCCTAAACCACTGAACCGATTTGGATGAAATTTTGAACAGAAATTGTTTGAAACCTCAGATAGGACATAGCTTTTATCCCGGAAATCCTACGGGAACGGGAAATACACGCGGGGCAGAGCTAGTTTACGAATAAAGATAGCGACCTTAACTTGTTGAACATAGAATTGCAAAAACTACAAAAAAATATATGCGGGTAAAAAGAAATTAAATTAAAAACAATATTTAAACAGGTATTAACATATTGCATGTTGAAAATATACCTCGTGGCTTGTACGCGTCAAGCTTGTGAACTCAAAAAATCAATCAAATAAAATTAATTTACGTGTAACTTTCTGAAAAAAGTAAACTGGAACATTTTATTAAAACATTGCTGAAATATAAATTTTAATGGTAAATATAAATACTGAATGTAAGTTATTAAAATTTAAAAAAATATTCGTGCAAAATAAGCAACTCAATTTTGAGAAAATTTGTTTTGATGAAACGAATATTTGTTTTGGTATATGTATAGAAAAGAGTTCAGAATAATATATATTATAGGCTACTTTTAATCCCGTAGTTGCCACGGGATCAGAAGTAACGCGGGGCGCGGCTAGTCTACATTAATATTATAAAGAGGAAAACTTTGTTTGTTTGTCACGAATAGGCTCAAAAACTACTGGATCGATTTTAAAAATTATTTCATCATTCGAAAGCTACATTATCCACGAGTAACTAAACTAACTAACTAAAGTAATATTATTCTACGGGACCGAAGCCGTCGGCTTGAAGGAAGGGGAGATGATAGGGAGACTAGAGCAATACTCGGCTCCCACTCTTTTATTGCCGAAGATGTTATGCAGCAAAATTAACCTCTGACTTCTCTAACGACACCTACGGATAGAAATGGGGTGGTGACACATATATTCTAACCCGTCGCCGCACGGGATAATGGAGTAAGTCTACCTGAACCTACTAGAAGTAGCTTATTCACTCTGGTCTTGAAGAGTCTCTTAGGTCTTATTCTAGCGTTACAACTTAATGTGACGTATTTATACCTTTTAAGAGCTTTCTCCTAAGTTATAATTGTAATAAATATCATCAATTATATACGTATCAAAAATTGTTATCAAATAAAACAGCTCAAATGACGTTGTTATCAGGGGACATTGAAATGGAATTTTTGGCGAGGTCTCCCAATACTATCGTCTGAAACATGACGTTATCAGGCATGAGGCATCAACCGGCCAATTAAGCGGCTTGCGTCAAGCCGGGTGATAAAGGGAATTTCAAGCTTTGAAATATTATTTCCACATATATTCGTACATACAGATAAAACTATACACATCAATTCTATATAAACTAGCAAGCGGTTAGATGCACATCTATGATAGATATACGATGTTACAAAGCTAGCGTTTCATTTGTTTACGGGACATTCAGAACATGTTCCTAACACGTCAAAAATAATGAAAAGGATCGGCGAAAGTTTGTTAATTTGATATGATTTATTTACTCAATAAGATATTATTGAATAAGTAAATTATTATTATATTAATACCATTCACCTCATTTTTCTCGTCATCAATTCTCTCATTGTCCCCTTTCCTTGTCTAAACATTAAAAAGAACTATATATTGTCTTAAGACAATATATATATATATTAATTAAAGTATGTGAGATTAAAAGTAAACACTTTTAATCTCGCATACTTTAATTATATTAAAGTAACATTCTTTTCACATGAGATAAAAATTAAGGGCTTTCACTTACGGACAGTACAATATCCTACAAGGTATAAGTCTAAAGCGAATCTATAATGAACGTGGCGTTTACATATCATAATCTGGTTCGATTGGTTCATTAATGGTCGTTTTCAATATTCTATCGATCCCTTGTTTTGCTTACTAATGTCAGGCAATACTATCTATTTGCACTTACTTTGATTTCAATATGCTGTCCACGGATAGCCTTAGTTATGACAATCAAAAGTCATTTAATCTGCGATTACAATCTATCCTAAATCCTTGATACATTATTGAAAACGGCCGTAAACCGTTCGTTAATGAAAACGATTCGTATCTGTTATACTATGACGTTCCGTCGTTTATAGGAACCGGGCCTAAGAAATCCCCTTTCCCGACTGTCAGCGACGTTATCGTGTGTATTTGAAATTTTGGCAGTGGATAACATTTTTACACATTCCAAATGGAAAGCAACGAACGGTGATATTGTTTATTTTTAATTTTACTGTGTATATTTATAATGTAATTAAACTTTGAATGGATTTAATTAATAAACTTTCTTCATGGTGTACGATTTTAAGCATTTTTTATCACTTACAAGATACCAAAAGATATGAGTTTCCATGTTTGGATTTTGATTTCTCACTCTTCTAAACAGTGAAAGTGTCTTATTTTGAATTTTTAAATAAATTTAGTTGTTTACACATTGAGGTGAAATATCATACTGAGTTAAAAACAAGGGCAGTTGTTAGGCGGCCAAAGATTGAAAAGTATAAGTAGGTAAGTATAAGTAGTAAGATTGAAAAGTATAATATAAACGTATATATCTACTTATATTTGTAAAATATAACTATATATTTTTAAAGAGTAACTATCGAGTTTTCTTTCAAACTTTCAGGAACTTTCCGAATAGGTGGTAACTTAAAAAATGACTATTCATAAGTACTTTGTAAAAAGTTTAATTGTATAAAAATATTTTCTATTCTATTCTAAGTTACTTGAAAAGTAAGTTAAGGTATATCTCACAAACTTACATGTTTATAAAATAAGATTTGCCTATTCTGTATTCTGTAGTACAATCTTACCATCATGGTCCCTTCGGGGCCATAAAACCTTGTCCCATCTATTTAGGGTCACCAAACTGCCATATAATGCGAATTACTTGTAAAATATGCGAGATATAGGGAAAATAGTGGAGGTCACAATTTAATTTTTTATTATTGATTTTTATTAATGATTTTTTAATCATCTTCAGTAAAATTAAACAATACACTCCGTTTTTACTATGTATACTATTGTATAAAATTTTATCCCAATATAATATATATATCCATTTTTTACTTGTGAAGAAGAGATACAGAGAGATACTTTCGCATTGATAATATTATTAGTAAGGAAGTAAAAATCTTGTTTGTCATTGTCAATCATGTTTGATGGAAATGATTTTTGTTCTAATGGACAAAACTCCCATTGAATATATTTTTAAGTAACATAACAATTTCCTATACCATAAATGTTGTGAAAGTCAAAGTTTAAATACTTATTTTATTTCTCGAATTTCACTACCTCATATTTATAATATTCATAGTATACACACAACCACACGCCTATCATATGTATATGGTGACATAGTGATCTATCAACGCACAGCCCAAACCGCTGGACGAATATGGCTGAAATTTGGCATGCAGGTAGATGTTATGACATAAGCATACTATAAGAAAGTATTTTGATCAAAATGTAGATTTCGAATTGTGAAAGGATTTATAAAATCGGTCCAGTAGTTTTTCAGCCTATTCATTATAATTGAATAAAGTTTACATTATTATTAACCTTAAAAGCGAAAGTTATTGTCAAATTTTATCTCCGATCCAGGCGCCAACCTCACACCCAGTAAATTAAAAACACTCACGCCTCAAAATTAACACACTTGGTGTAAAAAGCTCATGATTCTCTATTATAAACCCATATAGTGTATCCGCTAGAACTCCGGAAATGACAGCACCATTGTTTTAAACAATGCAGACATACAAAAAAAACACGGAGGGAATAAATCTTTATAGTTAACATGGTTTATGTGGTCATATTAAAATTCATAATATTTATTAACATCAAATAGTTGTTCAAATAATACGGCTTCCGAAATGTTGAATACATTTTCTATTAAAAATTCATTTTTTTCAATACAAGGAGTATTGGAAAAAAATTGAATTTAACAATGAAATGAAGAGAAAAATAAAAACATCATATAATATTGATTTGTTTTGGGAACCCCATCCATTTTTCGAATGATAGAGGGTATTCTGAAAACGAATTAAGTATTTCGCTTACATTTTATCATATAAAAATTGACATAAAACTAGCCAAGTGCGAGTCGAATTTGGGTACGTAGGGTGTAGGGTTTCGTACCATCATCTTAATATTTTCATATGTCGCTATAGTGACCTCTAAGATAAATAATTTGTAAAATTTTCAGCTTTCTAACTTTCGCGGTTTATGAGATATAGCCTGGTGACAGACAAATCGACAGACAGCGGGGGCTTATTAATAGCGTCCCAATTTAACCATTTATGTACGGAATCTTCAAAATCACGAAAACATTTACAAAACGCTGTACATTTCCAATGCATCACATTAAAATAAACTCCAGAAAGGCGGCTTAAAAAAACCAGACAGGGAAAAAGACCGAAATCCTTTATTTTCTAAAGCGTATGTTAAAGATCTTTCAAAAATGGCGGTAGATGTAAAAAGGTTAGCAGTTTAGTTCCCTTATTGGGAAACGGGACGATTCGGCGGTTTAGTTTGAAAATCACGTGCGAAATATATAAATTATTTATGTTACACTCAGGTATTCGAGAATGACACTTGTACGGTTCTGGGGAATCAAGTGTTTGCGTTTTAACAATGCCTTGTATTTGTTTATAACGGCGCAGTGGATGTGGCAGTGGTCTAATGCACCGGGGGTGTGGGTTCGATCCCTATGAGTAGAAAATTAATTTAATTTATCTAAACTATGTATGTATTTACCAAAGTATTTATCCGTTTTCATTGTACAAGCTTTGCTTAGTTAGATTTGCTGAATATTTATTTATGTGTGATGAAACATTTATATTAGTTATTAGACACTATTCAGTACACTATTCACTATTCATTATTCAGCAACGTACATAATATAAGGATTTCAGAGAGGATATTGGTCAAGGATTTACGACGAAAAGAATAAAAATAAAATATGAATATGAGAACCTATTCTAATAATTTTATTCTATGATGCGTAAAAATCAAAACAAATATCATATACAAAACATTCATAATCGTATAACTCAATTTTTACTAAATTTGTTAGTCATTATTAGATTGTTATTGACTAGATAGAATTTTTTATTACTAGAGGGATCAAAAGCTAATCTTTTAAAAATTAAGGATATTGAAAGTTGTAATACAGATGAGAAATAAATAATGTTCTTCAAAATATATCATCGTAAACAGAATACAGTACACAAAATTCATCGATATTATGACTAACGATATGCTAATGCAACCGACCTCTGGGTAACAATGGCACTGTGCCCCATGTTAAACACCCTTTTAAATGCTGATCGTTACAACGCATTTATAAAAACCAGTGGTAAAATATGACTCAGAAATATCAGAAACTCATCGCGACATCTATACTAATATTATAAAGAGGAATTCTTTGTTTGTTTGGTTGTAATGAATAGTCTCAAAAACTACTGACCGATTTTAAAAATTCTATCACCATTCGAAAGCTTTATTATTCACGAGTAACAGGCTATATTTTAAAGGCTATAAATATAGCCTTATGATACGGGAGCGAAGCCGAATGGATCAGCTAGTACTTTTATAAAGTAACAAAAAACGCAATTTAAATTTATTTTTAAATTGAAAATTTTGTCGAAAATAATAAAAAAACATAAAACAGCAAAAATAAACTAAAATTTTTAAAATAAACAAAAAGATGTGAACTGTAAAATGGCTCACTTGTCATGTTATTGTGACATTCCGATATTGATGAATCGAGTCAATGTTTTCGGACCATGTTGATCCCGACGTGCTTATTTAAAAAACAAGGGGTGGGTGCTAAAAGTCCCTGTTTATTCGGCACAACTTTATGTGCCCGGCGACCGACACCGTCCGGATTCTAGGCGCCACTCGCATTACAAAACCCGATATCAAAATCGAATTGAACGTTAATGGAACATAAAAATGTTTACCGTCACATAAATTATCCCCCAAAGAAGCCGATGAATTCTCGATTCCACGACTAATGTTTTATTACTAATGGGTGCTAGCGGACTCTATAATTTCCCTCTTAAATTTATAACGACTTATATTTTATTGCCCTTAAATCAATGTTCAGATGCTCGAATCAAAATTGTAAACGTGTAGCGATTGTCCGTTCAATGGGACAGGAAGGTAAATAGGCAGTAAATTGAAATAAAACGATATTGGTTCACCCTCGTGACAATAATTTTGGCCCACGCTCGGGGCCCTCGCATGGGGAATGATTTGAAGGACTTCGGAGGAATAATGATATAGGTCCCGGAGGACCTACACAAAGCATTGGGGATAATAATAGTTGTAGATTTGAGAGTAATTTGAATATGAATGGCACCCTCCCGCGCGGTCTTCACAATAACAAATATGAAGTGTTGCTTTCCAATGATTTTGACTTTGTATAACGAATCGGTGGGATTGTTGTCGATAATTATAGCTATGGTTGCATGTTTGGTGTGCGTTAGACTGAATTTGAAAGGCGTGAGGTCAATTCTGGTATTGAATTATAGTGTTGCGGCAATGTTACGCCCTTTGCTTCGGCCCTGGGTGATGATGGGTTAAATTACACGCCGGATTCAGGCAAGGTCGTGATTAAATAAAAAACGGCTGTATTTTCTTTAATAATATATTGAATTATTTGAACTTATGCATACATTTATCAAACATATTACCGTATACATTTATAACGTTAATAAACATTAAAAGGATCTAAACAAAAATTCGTATCAGATTCAGATAGTAATCGGCATTTAAATAAATATGATACGAGCAATGATTATGAAATATGTTTTATTCAACTATTTAAATGGTAAAAAGTCAATATAAAATACAGAAACAAGCAGGGAATAAAAACGGTACCTACAATATCCTTAGTCAGTTTCCACAATAGATTCTAATTAATTTAGAAATGGACAGAAACTTTACAACCGAGTTCATGAAGACGCATAAGTTCTAATTTTGCTCATAATTGGGAAGCCAATCTACATATCCTGGGAAGTTTGGAAACTGTTTCGTCAACTGAGCCAAGTGCTTACTGGTACGTATGAAGAACTTTAACAAGAAGATTTACTTGGAAATGCTTCCAATAATGTTTAATTTTTTTTTTAATTGGTCATTCAGATACCGGCTTAAAATTGGAACATATATTTTTTATTGGTAGATAGTTGGTGGAACATTGGTATACATATAGGTAAGAGTTCAGAATAACATATAGGCTACTTTTAATCCCGGAGTTGCCACGGGTTCAGAAGTTACACGGGTGAAACCACGTGGCGCGGCTAGTACTAAATATTATAGTCTTTACACGGGGTACTCTTCAAAACTCTCTTGTAATTTTATTCAAAGTCGTTGCAAAATCTCGTAAAACTGGAAATAGGTAAAGGCACT
Source organism: Phoebis sennae (assembly GCA_001586405.1). Taxonomy (NCBI): domain Eukaryota; kingdom Metazoa; phylum Arthropoda; class Insecta; order Lepidoptera; family Pieridae; genus Phoebis; species Phoebis sennae. The sequence continues at coordinate 88,398 of LQNK01001117.1, read as the reverse complement.
GACTTCGAATAGATTTCAAAAATAAAACAATTTTTTATAATTTTTAGTTAAGTGAAAAATAAATGACATATTTTGACAAGGTTATTATTTCATCTGTTGTTTATTATAGAATATCCACTAAAGCTTCTGTTTTACGGTATATTGAGGATATTTGTTACGTGAGGGTGTCTGCCCGATAACTCAAAATTTGTAGTGCAACTTCGAACAATATTTTGCGCCAAGTGCACTCGACGTTCTGAACTTTATCGAGTCCAATATAATCTTTTCTCATCTTAAATTCCTCCAAATATAAATGTTGTGGTTCGATCCGAAGCTATGAAGAATGCAAAAAATGATACATTATTAGATCGCATCAAATTCGAGGATTACAGGTCATTTAAAGGTTTTTCCTGTGTGGCGAAGGGTTAGAACTTAGAATACATGTGTCGCCACCCCATTTCTACCCATGGGTGTCGTAAGAGGCGACAGAGGGTAATTCTGCTGCATAACATCTTAAGCTATAAAAAGTGCAATACTGTTTCACACCGATTTTCTGCTGGTGGAGTGGTAATTGCACCGGTGCGAGCTTGACCCAATCGTATAATGCTTGGCTCCCACTCTCTTATTGCTGAAGATGTAAAGCAGCAGGACTACCCTCTGTTGCTTCTTACGACATTCACGGGAAGAAATGAATTGGCGACACACGTATTCTAGTAAGAATCAACTTATTCAGCAAGGAATAGTAATTCGTAACCGTTGTTTTTGTTACAAATTAAACAATATTTTTTTTAAATGAATAGTATTTTAATTATAATAATATTTTATAATGCATAGTTTCGTTAGGATCTTATCTATTTAAAATTTAAACATTTAAGCCACGTGCGCTACGGATAGTTTCAAGGGCACCATTACAGATTCTGTCTTTATTTTATGAAATAGTTTATCTTCCATAAAATTAGTAGGGATTGAAATAAATAAAATAATAATGATGAATTCTAAGGAAATAAAACCTGCACGTGGTCCAAATGAATCATACAATTCGTTACAAACGGTCACTATGTAAGACTATAAATAGGTACAGAGCACGCAATGCATGGTTAACGTATTTCTAAGCCTCGAAAGCTTTAAGGATATTTTAAATTGTATAAGATAGCTTACTTATAATAATAAAATTTTTATTCTGGTCAATTTATATTTGCAATTACTGGGTATAAAGACAGTGTATGCAGGGTTCATAACCATGCCTTTATAAATGATCATCGATGAATCATAGGCATATAAAATAACTTGATTTAATTATAGTTAAAGTGGCACATAGCAACCTATTTTTTTCTATGACTTGTGTTTAGTTGTTCACTTTTATTATATCATATTACAAAATACGCACACACATACACACACACGCACTTAAATCAATTTCAAAAGTGTAAATTAATAAATTACTGTTCTGTTCTTTATCGTTTATTTTTCTTTTTAAATATTTCATTTTTATTATCTTTAGAGGAACAATATTATTTAAGTAACAATATACTATGTAATTATGTATACAAAGCAAGATCGAGATATCCTAACACAAGTATTTTCTAGTTAAAAGGATTTCTCAAAAATAAATAAATTTCAATTTCTCAAAAAACTTAAGAAACTGTAAACTAATTGTTACTGAATAAACATTTGTGATTTTTGATTTGGATTTTGATATTAGCTTAAAGTTGATAACAACAAGGCTGTTCATACCCGTGCCCACGTTCATACTCTCGCTCTATACTTCTTTAAGCTCTATGTTATCGATCAGGGGGATTTTTAGCAGCTACATGACGGGTGCATATGCAAATCAGTTGTCCCCCAAGTATTTGTTTTGGTCTGACAGTCTGGATCTAGATTTATATGCGATACTAGAGATTTTCATTTGTGTTTGCCATGTGAATGCTTTTTCTAGTGATATATGTGTTTTGCTAATTGGTCGGGTTATTAATCAGTGTTAGGTTTTTATGGTTTAAGCTAAGGCCGGTATCGGATGGGAATACAGGCCTCCGGTATTATTATAAGCGAAAAGGTTTTTTTACTTAAATTATTTTTGAAACTATTAGATGGAATTCATAACATGCAATAGCTTTAAAGAAAAAAGAGAATAATAGCGACGCCTCTATTTTTGGACAAATTAATCCACACGACAATCTATCAACATAGTATTTTCTTGTGTTTGTTTTAACGCGAGTATTTTCCATATTGCAAAAGTGTTCGAAACGTCGGTTTAAATAATAATGTAAAATAATGTAACAAACCGCGTTTAAAATCATTTTTTAAGTGAACATACATTGTTATTACTACAATGTTTGTCAAAGTAGACAGTCAGACAGTTAAGTCTGAATGGCTCTTTAGATATCTTTAGCTAAAGGACGTTATCTGTTCTAAGCTCGTTTTCACCGATAGTTTAGATAAATTACACTGTTTGTTCTTTAAAGTTCAGATTTCGTAGCTAAGAAGGTTTTGCGCTTAATTCTAATACATGTTTATTCAGTCCTATATTGAGATATAATTTTAATATCCAGACTATTTTTTCCTTAAAATGTTAAATATATAAGTATTGATGATAAACCAATAGTGTCTTTATTTAATAAATAAATAATTCTATAACTAAAAGTAATTTTAACAAGTAAATTAACTTATAATCATCTTGAAAACGTATCATCATCAAATACAAATATACCAAAAGAAGCTAAAACACAAACACACAAATGAAGCTGACGCGACGCAAAATTTGAACGTAAATAATTGACGCCCCGGGCGCGTCAAAAATATCACTCAATAATGTCACGTATGACGCGTTTGACGCCCGTGACGCGTGTTTGGAAAATGGCGTATTTTTGTTTTAATGCATGGTTAAAAATTTAATTGTCCTTTGTCTTATAAACGTGTTTGTTTTAAAGACGTCGGTATCGTGATATATTAAAACAAAACATGATGGATAACGCCCGAATATACAGATGCATTTATAATTTTTCTCTTAGGTGTCTGATTTTATTATTTGGTCAAAGAAACTACCTACTCGGTTTTGGTTCAATATAATAATAACAAAACTAAATCATGTTTTTGATGCATTCTATATTCTATGGCATTGTTGTCATGCATTAATCAATTATATATATAACGGTAATAAAGTTTCCATCCCATACTCCCTTTTCTTCAAGCTGGCAAGACATCTGCAACACTTTGATGTTGTAGACGTTCATGATTGTATCAGAAAAATTAATACATTAATATAAATTGGACCTACTTGCTTATTCATTACCAAAGCATCTCATTTATTTATAATCAAAATGTCACATCACATCATTGATTTCAATCTCATTTTGACAATTACAACTAAATCTTTCACTCGCAAATGTTATTATACATCCCGAAAATCACTCAGAGAAAAAAATTTAAGATCCTTCTTAAAGTCCTTTCCAAAAGTTCGTCCTTTTATTATCCCTTATGCATATCATTTCCATGATCATGATGCTTAGTTGTTCACGTCATTAATTCTCATAGTTGTGACGCGATTGCATTTGCGATTAAAATCATTGATCCACTATTAATAAAACAAAAAATAAACACCTCCGAAGTCTTCAGCTAAAGCCAATAATAATTTCGCGCTCCTACATGTTTACCTTTAAAGCTGTTAACCCATCTCATTTATCCATAATCAAGATGTTCAGTTGTTATCACGCGTCATTAATTTCAATCTAATTCTGATAGTTGTGACGCGATTGCATTTGCGATTAAAATTATTGATCCACTATTAATAAAACATACAATCATCTCCAACGAAATCTTCAGCTCAAGCTAATAATAATTTTGCCTTCCTACATGTTTACCTTTAAAGCTGTTAACCCATCTCATTTATCCATAATCAAGATGTTCAGTTGTTATCACGCGTCATTAATTTCAATCTAATTCTGATAGTTGTGACGCGATTGCATTTGCGATTAAAATTATTGATCCACTATTAATAAAACATACAATCACCTCCAGCGAAATCTTCAGCTCAAGCTAATAATAATTTTGCCTTCCTACATGTTTACCTTTAAAGCTGTTAACCCATCTCATTTATCCATAATCAAGATGTTCACTTGTTATCATGCGTCATTAATTTCAATCTGGTTGTGATAGTCGTGACGCGATCGTTCATTCGAATGAGCAATTAATCGACTTATCAATGCAATCCATTTGAATTATCCGCTGATAATATTAAACTTGGTTTTATCGTTCCTTAATATGTTGCTGGAATAGTTGTACTGAGTTGCTAATATCACTTATTTATTTATTCAATAAAAAAAACTGTGGAACTAGTGAAGTGTTTTTGCAAATTAATTATTGACTTTCGTTAAAAATATAATTTATTGTTTATAAATAATTTTTATCACACAGTGTTACATTTTATTTTGATAACACTTTTTTTGTTCGATTTCTTAAACTCATCATGTAAAACTGATTTATTTAAAGCGAATTTAAAGAGCTGACAAAAAATAATCACAGAAACGATATGCCATATTTCTAATAAATTAAAATAATATTTCTAATGCACCCCATCCCTCGCGACTAAAATCACATCCGAATTGGAATTCTCAATATATATAATTGCTGTAAGCCCCATTTAATTCAGCGTATTGTTTTAGCTTTTAGTAAAATCATGTGAGTCAGGGTTTACAAACCCTTTAATTTAAAAACTCGGGTTACGCACGGTACCCGGTATCCACCCACTAGTCAAATCGACAAATGAAAAGTCGACTCCAATTAATTAGAATGGTACCGAAGTGCCGTTGAATCGTGAGAAGCATTTTGCCGTGGTCTGAGTGATGAACTTTTTTTATTTATGTGATAAAAACCTATTTTACTGTTGTCGATTGTCCCGTATTGATCAAAGTCTTTTTACATTTTTTAAGAGCGGTGAAAAAAAAAACAAAATTGGATTAAAATTATAAAGAATGTCTATGCCAATTTTGTTTTATTACTGCTCAAAAACATATTAAGTACTTAATCGATTACCAAAAACTCTATAAGAAGAGTGCCAAAATCCAAAGGATAAGAAGTAATCTATTTGAAAAACTATGACATATTTTCTATTATTTATTTTATTGTAAATAAGAACGTTTAAAATAGCTTTCTTGATGTCTATGTCTTAGAAACGGCTCGTCCAATGGAATACAGGAACGCCTATAAAATCTTTAATTTCAAATGCATATGTATAACAACCCTCTTTGCAATTTGTCCCACACAGTTTTATGGCGCAATAACATTTATAATCAATCTATATATCTATTTCTCAAACAAGATGGCTGACAAAATCGCTGTATACTTAGACCACACTGCTTCTAAATCGCTTAGCAAGTTTATAACGAGCGGAGTAAGCAAGTCACCGATAGAGCTGATAGCAATTGATGAAGGTTTTTAAGCCCTGCAATTGGATACTCGATTTATCCTCATTAGAACTATCTAATTATAATATCCGATCTCTTTCCGTTACTGTCTTATTAAATCGGTTTTTAACTTCCTTTATCACGTTAAAGTAAGATGGTTTGAAAAATTGAAGATCACAGATGGTCTTTACTCTATAGCATTATTTACTTAAAAATATATTTAAGACTTCCAAAAATATTTTGTTATATATCAACGTTACAAAAGAAGTGTAAGGAATATTATATAGTATATTAATACAGGGAGCTATGTAAAGTTATGTCGAATAAAATAGAAATGTACTCCGATTTTACGCAACTGGACAATTAGAAAACTAGTGAGTGAACAACAAATCACATAACATATTCATCATAACAGCATATAGTCATAACAACTATGAGCAAAGTGAGGGTAGATGGGTCGTGATGTCAATAAGATGTTCGAGCAACAGACGCAATCGGTACCAATGCGCACATACTGTAGGCTCTTTAATAGGACTCTTTAATAGGACTTTGATGACAGCTAACAACAAACAAGTGTCATTTGCATAGAAAGATGACAAACAGAACTTGTTGATTATGAAATCACAAAATGCTGCCGACATAATAGTTTTGTAAATAAATACATTTGAAATAATTCAATCAGAAATACAATTTCTGAATTAGTTTACTTACGTTTCAAATTATAAGTGAAGACACATTTAAAACTATTTATAACATTTCTTAAAAATTATCTTTTAACTAAAACATAAGCCCAAAGCAAACGTACGATGTTCAACAAACATTTCATTAAAAGAAATGTGAGTGCATAAAACTATCCTCAGTTTTTGATTTGCTAAATTAATTAGCAGAAATTCTATGCTTGAAGACATACGGATGCCGGTCTGCATAATTGAAGCTATACATACGGCTTAGCTTAGCTTAAAATATGAAAACTAGCCTGAAAATACCAGCTTTTCATAGAACTAGTTTATCTTATATTGTTTTTTGAAGAATATTTATTTTAAAGTATTAAAACATTGAAACAAAAATTTTGAACAAATTGAACATTTTTCAGTGCACGCAATTTTTCCTTTTTTTAGATTAACTTTCAAGGACTATACAAATCCTTAAATTCTTACTAATATTATAAATGCGAAAGTAACTTTGTTTGTCACCTCTTCACGCCTAAGCCATTGAATCGATTTGGATCAAATTTTATGCGAATATAATTTGAAGCTTGAAGAAGGACATAGAATACTTTATATCCTGGAAATAAATAAATAAATATTAATATTCTGAGACATTTAACATTACGCCATCTAGTCCCAAACTATGCAAAGCTTGTACTATTATTACTATTATGGATCAACTAATAGACATACATAATACATATACATACTTTTTTGTAACATACAAACTATAGATAGATAAACACCCAGACCGTAAAAAATTACAATGTTCCTCACATCATAATTTTCCACTCGTGGGGATCGAACCCACACCCTTAGGCACCATGGACCATTGCCACAATGCGCCAATCGGCTCATCAAATCAATCCCACAGGAACGACAAATACGCGGTAAAACCGCGTCGCAAAGCTAGTTCTAACATAAATATCAAGTTTTGTTCCAGGACTTTCGTACAATAAATTTAGCAACATACACTAGGGAGTTCCAGGAGATTCGGGTGCCGCGCTGCATAAAGTAAACGTAAATATGAACTTTCACCATAAGGCTGTGAGCTTGGTATATGAGAAGGCGAATTTGTCATATACTAAAAAAATATTATTATGTAAATGTATATGACGTTCTAAAAGCGTTTTGACTTTGACATTGACTTTGACTAGCCGATCCGCGCGGCTTCGCTCCCGTAGCATAATGTTATATAGCCTATAAAGTATAGCCTTTAATGTAGTTTTCGAATGGTGAAAGAATTTTTTAAATCGGTCCAGAGCTTTTGAGCATTTTCATGACAACCAAAGGAACAATCAAACAAAGTTTTCCTCTTCATAACATAAGAGTAGTTCAGTAAGAAATACGATTATGTAAAATCCTGACATTAACATGATAGATTTTTAGATCTTTTGGCTTCTTTAAAAACTTAAAATATTTTGAAATTTGATTTAAATTGTCAATGTTAATAATAAAACAAAAATGATATTATTATAGATGAATGAAATTACGGGGACCATATATCAAATAAAAGGTATTCTATTCCCTAATCCAGCTAATATCCCATCTATATACGAAATTTCATCAAAATTCGTTCCACAGTTGCGTTCTCATTGACATACAAACTTCTAAACATTCACATTTGTAATGTTTGCAGGTGTAACATTATTGATTTAAAAATTATAACCTATTTTTTATTTAATACCAAGTTCATAAAAGTATCATATTATTATCTTGTCCTTTCAAATAAAAAACTGTACATAGAGACTAAAACAAATATATTTTAGTATTTACGTATTTACACACGTATTGCGTTTATTACGAAAATACTTAGCACTTTTCTAAAATACGACATCACTAATGAGTTAAATCTAACACATGGATGAGAGAAACTGTTATTTGTATTTTATATACTTGTCAAATGTTCGTGGGAGACGTTTATTGATAAAAGCATTATTATAGATTAGCGGGGTCTTGCGAAACCTAATATAATAATAATAATAGAATTCTTTATCGCACATTTAAATAAGGATACAAAGACATACAGCTAATAGGTATAGGCGCAGAAGGCGGTCTTATAGCATTTATATTATGCCTTAGTAATATTATAGATTTGATGTTGCTCTTATGAAGTTATTATCAAGGCCTAGGATTTTCATTTCCTAAGTATGTTATTTTTGATACTTTTGTGGCTACATATTATACAAATGGCAACCCGATGTGCGCAGTGGTTCATCAATGGTCTATTGCGCCGAGGGGTGCGGGTTCGATCCCCACGAGCAGAAAATTATGATGTGATGAACATTATAATTTTCTGCCGTCTGGATGTTAATGTATCTATAGTATGTATTTATTTACAAAAAACGTATGTTTAAGTATGTTTATCATTTATCTAGTTTCCATAGTATAAGCTTTGCTTAGTTTGGGACTGGATGATATAGTATTAAATGTGCCTGAATATTTATTTGAATTTTTTTAATCATGTTTGTTAATGTTTATGTTTATTAAAATTTAGACGCTTCTCAATTTTCAATATTAAGTTTTAAATTAAGAACGCTCTCTTTCAAGGATCATTTTAAATTAAGAACAGTATAATGTACGTCTTCGAAGTTTTAAATTTCG
>LQNK01001117.1:54591-70461 GCA_001586405.1 Phoebis sennae | reverse complement strand
AGTGTTAGTAACATTAGTTCACAGTAACAGAAATGTCAATGTCATGATAGTATAAAACAGTGGTGCCATCTATATAATTGATTATTGAGTATTATTTTGTATTTAATCTTGAATGTTTAAGTATTAAATGCATTAGTTAACTTTGTGTAATATTTAATATTGTTATTAATTATTGTAAATTGACATGAAGTAGTTGTTTATGATATTGTCATTTACTCTGTCTTAAATGGTGTGTCATTGACTATTATAAAATAGGTTGTAAGTGTTGTATTCCTCTCAGACTGTTACGAAATATTGGAAAATAAACATGTCCGTGCAAGTGATGTGTATCATTGGAAATAATTCCCAACAATACGTATTTATTGCATACCCTGAACATGTAAACTTTGTACAAAGTACTTATGAATAATAATTTTATAATAGCGTAAGTAGATTATATTCAGAAGATACCGGTAAGAAACTCGATAGTTACTCTTTCAACGGCCACTCTGATTACAATATTATTATAGTTTAGAACTTCAAAGATTACATATCATAATGAATAACTATCCCGCATTGATTGGGAAACGGATATATTACAAGGAATCTTATCTTCTATACATGTTTATTTGTATGGTTGTAATGAATAGGGTCAAAAACTACTGCACCGATTTTAAAAATTCTTCCGAAAGCTACATTATCCACGAGTAACATAGGCTACATTTTATAGGCCATATATATAATTATGTTACGGGAATGAAGTCGCGCGGATTACAAAGCATTTTTTATGAAAGTTTTTAATCTTATATGTAAAAATGAATCGCAACATGTGTTGGTAAGCGCATAACTCAACAACGTCTGGACCGATTTGGACAATTGGGAATTTGAAAAAAAAATAATTAATGATTATTTTTATGTATTTGAACGCTTTAATATTATTAATATTGATATCGAATTCGAAAAAGTAAAAAAAAAAATTTTTCAATTATTTATAGAGAATTAAAAATTGATAAAATTTCAAAAAAGTCACGTGACTACAAAACGCGCCACGATGGGCCGCCGTAGTTGTGACGTCATATTGTTATCTGTATAATAACCTCAGTACAACGTTAACGGCTATTACAGGTGACTAGATAATCATACTGAAATTTTATTGTTAAAAAATAAGTTGTTAGTTAATTCCGATTAACTATGTATGATAAAGGATTTATAAAGGCAAAGTCTGATAATATCCCCGATGTTGATATATTAATAAGCATTTTAAAAATGACGTTTGATTTAATTCTGTTGAAGATCGAGGTGCCAAGGCATCAAGGTAAGATGATATAAATGATTTGTTGTTTTCTTTTTTTATCCGCAGCTGGTCTAAGAACTGTTGCAGTACTTTGTCTTTTACGATTAGGTTGACAGTCAAACTTGGCACTACATCAATTTTAATCTTTGTTTTACCTTCCATTGTTGTATAATAAATACAATTTTCCATATAGGAAAAAAACAGAAACCATGAATTATTTAAATATTATTATAACAACAGAAAAATTACTATAACATAAATTTAAAACATTTATCAAATACATAACCTGAAACGAAATTTGATCTCCATCATTAGATAAAGAAACAAGATGTTATTATTGAAGCACTCAAAATTATCAATAATTTTTTTTAATGCTATAATTTTGAAGGTTCTGAACTGAATTCTTTTTATTTAGATTATATACTTAAATCAATAATAAATTATTGACAATGGTATTAACATCGAAATGATCTTAACAACGGGGAACATTTAAAAACATATTGTCAGGAGTTGTTTTTGTAGTGTTCGTACACAATGGTATAAAACAGGAACGATAACTTTCAGATTCGACATTTTGACAATAAATTTCGATATTGAACAATGACAACAGAATTAAATAGATCAAAACACCATGTTATGTCTGTATTAGCTATCAGCTGCAATGAGTGAAAATTAACATTATGACGTCACACGCACTCGGATTTATTCGGGAGCTGTCGACATGTCTTCGGCACCCAATTCAAAAATTAATTTTCATTTTGAAATAACTTTTGAATTATTGCGAAAAAAAATAAAAAAAAAAGTTTTGCTATAAAACTTATGTATAATCTTTCCATTTATCACAAAAAAAAATTTCATTCAAAAACTCAATTCTTTTTTTAAATGTTCGTTGAAGTTCAAGCATGGTTTTTACGGCGAGGAAAATTCGAATAATTACCGGGTCCACGCGAGCGAAGCCGCGGGCGGAAAGATAGTTTTTAATACAATTAAGTTAGTTTTTATACAGTTTAAGAAGAACATAATTTCATATCGATTTGTAACGTATTTCATGTCTATTAGTACTCGCTTATTCAAACCAAAACTCTCGAGTGAGAAGAATATTTACTTTATTCAATTCAATGTAAATTATAAAACAATGGGGCAGAAGTGTAATTGTGCTATATTGTTATTATTTTTAGCGACCATCAGACCGTTGTTGCTATTGTCGTTTTTATTCAAGTTGTGAGCGGAAAGCGTTTAATTTTAAAACGACACAAAGAAAAAGAAGGTTCTCAATTCGACCGTATTTTTTTTTAATAATAATAAAATATTTATTTGGCATCATACATAAAAATAAAACACATTCAATTTTCACTTTCCCGTAACATGATACCAAAAACGACTTGCAATCAGCACAAAAACTGCAAGGCATTTGGTGCTGCAGCGCTGGTTTTCGGACAAGACGTGTTTAGTTTCATTTTTCTATTTATTTATCGCATTCACGGCCGTTAACATTTAATGCGATATACGAGTATGCTACCGCTTATCTCCGCCATTTATGAACTGATTTAGAAAAATATTTTTGCATTCGAAAGAGTAGAGTATCAGCGTCCATTAGAAATTTGGTTCTGTCTGGTTTAAGGTCTGATCATTCATGTGGAAGATATTCCAGGAAACTCATCGAAAATCAATAGGTTATTGTGTCCGAGTTTCTTGATTAAAGTCACAGCCAATTACGTTAAAATTGAACATCGCCCTTACCTTGCACCAAGTCTTATAGCATTGTTATGTCGAATTTTATTGTTCGATTCAACGACTGTTTTTTGAATGGTTTCAAAGTGTTGAGTGTTATGAATGATTTATTTTGCGCTTTGTCGGTTTTAGTCCGTTTATTTACTGCGACTGTATCAAATCCGTATATGTCACAATGTTTCGGATTGTTTGTAGGAAGTTGATATAGTGACTATTTTTGTATGGTTTTTACGCGGCGTTACGCATTTTTACGCCAAAACTTTATAATGTTAGGAATTATTTCCAATGATACACAACACTTGCATGTACATGTTTATTTTCTAACGTTTCATAACAGTATTGTTTAAATTCACCAATGATGACATGAGAGCCATAAGATAATAATATTAATTTTACGACAAGTAAGTATTATAACAAAAATCCTACTACTATTATAAAGGCGAAAGTTTATAAGTATGGATGTATGGATGTTTGTTACTCTTTCACGCAAAAACTACTGCACCGATTATGATGAAACTTGGTATACATACAGGTAAGGGTTCAGAATAACATATAGGCTACTTTTAATCCCGGAGTTGCCACGGGATCAGACGTTACGCGGGTGTAACCGTGGGGCGCGGCTAGTATTATATAAAAATTAATTTAAAAACAGTATTTACGATTTATGTGACATACACACAAAATAGAAAAGAAGTAATAAAATAGTGGGGTTATTACAACCATTATCACGCAATAATCGATTTGAACCCCACTATTGTATGTCAGATCACCCGTCATCTTTTATTGCTAACCCGTACGAGTACCAAACCCTTGCACCGAAATATTAAGAAAAAAAATATTATTGAAAAAAAGCAGGCATGTTTACAATTTTGTAGTAAATCAAAAATTTACATTTAAAATCCCAGTTCAATAATTTATTATAATAAAAAAGTTAAATTAATAATTTATATTTTGTGTTGTTACCTATTATTGGAACTGTATCACACAATTAATGCAAAGATTAACTTTTACAATTTTCGTGGTAATGTACAAATAAACACACAGACATAAAAGGATTCCAATAAATAAGTTTGAGATTTTACAAGCATTATCATGCAATAATCGATTTGAACCACCATTGAACGACTCTGTCGCTCAGCCGACTTCCTTTGTTATCCCGTAACCCTTAAACAAAATAAAAAATTGTTCAGAACGTATCTAATTCGATTATATAGTGTATACGATGGAACTAATAGAAAATGTTGTACAAACTTCAAAATGTCAAATTTACTTTTTTTTCCATCAGTGAGAATCATATTTTTTGTGATAAATAAGACAGACTTTCGCTTAGCTTTCGTGTAAAGAGTTATTTATTTCTTAGTTATTATATTTGGTTTTTTAAATGTCGGTTTTGTTTGAAATCTATGGACTACATTTTTCGTTTCAAGAATTGTGATTTATGTTAATTATCAAAATGATACTTCTTAGATGAGTATAAAATCTAATTTTGCGCTTACCCAACATAAAGTACAGGCCCTGTATTACTTTGAAAAAGAAAGAAAAGTAGATAAAACTTACTTAAAACCTCAGGCAAATGAAACTAACCTCAGCTTGACACAATTTTCAGGCCGAAATTATAAAGTTATTTATAGTTAAAAAATACAACCACTTCTTACTATCAAAAAAGTTCTACAATCAAGCAAAATATAATTTTAAAGAACGCAAGCACAACCTAGTTTATTAGTCACAGTAATCACCCCACTCCTATTACTGTAATAACTTCCTGCGAACCCTATGGAGTCAATAAAATAATTCGGGCTCATCGGATTGAATTAGTTAAAATAGTTGCCATAGATTGGTACGCAATTGGGGTTTTAATTTTGTCAATTAATGGGTGAACGAATTGTATTCGTGCATGATGTAACTTACTATATTATAATCGTTTGTATCTTCGAGACATATTACAACTAATAATAAAATAATCGTAAAATTGTTTTTATCTTCGATGAACAATGCAACTAGAGATCGTGTCAGCGCAAAAAACCGTTTCGGCAAATAAACGAAAAAAAAATTGACGACCCGATTTGTGCAGTGGTTCAGCAACGGTCTATTGCGCCGGAGGGTGTGGGTTCGATCCCCACGAGCAGAAAATTATGATGTGATGAATGTATTGTAATTTTCTACTGTCTGGGTGTCAATTTATCTATAGTATGTATGTATTTACAAAAAAAAGTTTGTTTAAGTATGTCTATCAGTTATCTAGTTTCCATAGTACAAGGTTAGCTTAGTTTGGGACTAGATAGCGTTGTGTTAAATGTCCAGGAATTTACAAATTAGAAATGGACATTTAATTTGCTTTATTTCGGTTGTCAAAATGACGCAGTGCCAAATGACATATTTTAAAAATAATCATAAGTAGGTTTTGGAGTTTATAAGTAGGTTTCATGGTTGTAATTAGGTAAAATTTAAAACTGTTTTCAAAATTGTGTCTCCGTTTACTAGGAATCAAATGTAGTATTTTTAACTCGGTCTATTCAAAAGACAGGCAATATTGCCTGTATAAAATAAGTTGTAAGTAATTTTAATGTACCAGATGTTGGAGGTCAGGATATAAAGTACCCTTGTGTCATAACACAGGTGTTCCTAACTTAGACTTTGCGCAAAATGTCTCGAATTTCTTGTAGAATTATGATTGAAGTTTTCTTTTAATTTAAGCTATAATAGTTCACTTTTATCAAGAGGATAATATAGCATATGTTCATCAGCAATAATGTAGGTTTCCAATGGTAAAATAATATTTCAATCGTAACAGTAGTTTTGGAGCTTATTCAAACAAACAAACAAAAAAACATCTTTCCTTTTAATAATATTAATGTAGATTAGGGGCATATTGATAGACTTTTAATGGAATGTCTATATTAGTCTATATGATGTCTATTTGATCTCGAGTTGTGATGATTTATAGATCTATCGTAAATTTTTTTTTTGCATTTAAAACTAAACTACTTTCTAAGATTCTTCAAATGCATCCATGTTATTTTATTCCCGTTAAATGATTATTAAAAAATCGACTTTTTCAACTTTCAATTAACTTCAAAATTGTTTTCCAAATTCCATTAAATAATGCAATCAGTCGGCACATCGTTAAGGTGTTAAAGACCACTTTCGTTTTAATTTACGTACAATTAAAACTCGCCAATTTCGCTTAAAGAGATCGATATTTTATGGTGAATTTATTGATTAATTAATTATTTCCCTGGAATTTGGGAGATAGTCGTTAAGGTAACTCACCTGTACTGTAAAAATACAGTCTTTTTTCCTGGAACGAATGTATTTTACGTTTGAAGATCGATTTTTGTATAATTATCGTTTTCGATAATGTGTCAAAGATTATGGATACATTGTTTTGACGGATAGACGAAACACATAGCAAAGGCTATCGTCGGTAGGATATTAAAATCAAAGTAAGTGCAAATGGATAGATTTGTCTTACTTTAGTAAGCAAAAGAAGGGGTAGATATAATATTGAAAATGGTAATCTATACTTATCACAGCCGCCCATAGTAATATGTTTATTTATTATTTATGTTCTATAGCTGATCCACAAGATTTCGCTTTCCCAGATTAATGGTCTATCTTATACATAGAGATTACTTCGAATCGGACAAGGCGTTCCTGAGATTAGCGTGTTGAAACAAAAAAAAACTCTCCAGGTTTATATTATTAGTATACCTAGAATAATCGCTCTAGGGAATGATTTATAATTCTTAAGGTTACATTTCACAAATAAACATGAAAAACCATTAAAATAGGGATATTGGATTTCAAAATGACCAACAATTTTATTGCACGATTCAAATAATCTGGCAATCAAGTACCAATAAAAAACTGAGAATAAAAATTATTTTACAATACCGCTGTAGATAGCCAAGAGTCGTGACTGTATTGAATATTTTGTATGTTAATGCAATACACGTTGCATTGTCTAGACGTTATGTTTTAAACTTTTAATCTAAATGTGCATCATGTACTGTTACTGAATGAGTTTTGCGATGGAGATTGTATTGTATATTAGCTTCTGCCCGCTTCGCTCGCGTTATATTCGTCTTTAGATCAATAAAAGATATTCTGTCGCCTAATCTGCCTAATCACGTGTATACGAATTTTCTTCAAAATCGAAGTGATTTACACAAAAACAGCCAAATATTAATATATTGGCAAAATTATAGTATGCCAATATGTACTCTAGTATTCCGGGAGCTAGGACCTTTTTGGAGAGGTGTTTAGGCAAACTGAAAACTTGTATGATGCCTCTCCTATCATTTCCATGCATCTACTAAGATCTTGTAGTTAGTAGTTGCCTCAAACATATTATTAATTAAAAAACAAATATTTTTAAAAATTTTTAGTGTTAATTTAGATTTAGTCCCGCTATTCAACAGTCAGGTCAGTTCCATAAATAATTTTTTTCATTATAAAAATAGTGTTCTATAGGTATCTAATCTAATAGGTATCCTGCTAATTTTTTTCAGTATTGTATAATATTGTTGAAGTTTAAGTTTGTTTATATCATATTATACACAAAGATTTAACATAGTACATAAAACTTCAATTCGATGAAGCAGTTTCCAATTACGAGCAAAGCACACATAGAAAATAAAAAAAAATATAAATGAAAAAAGAAGTAAAAAAAACCGTTAAAGAAATACATTGTTCGCAGACAGCATTCCTATCACAGAATTTTTCGAGCAAGCCGTGGAAATTCCAAACTTCTGGATACATAATGCTTTTCACCAGGCGCATTGTTGTCTAAAACAATAGCCTACACTAGCAAGGAATGGAATGTACAGGAAATATGGATATGGAGAAAATTATATGAATTCAAATGGAAGTTTTGTATAAATATTCTTGGATGTTAAGGTGTGAGATGAATTTACATTTTGCAACGCAATATATATTTTACGTTAAAAGATTTTGATGTATATTGGGGTCAGCGTAAAAATATTCAGATTTTTTTTGTGATCGCTCATCGAAATAAATAATATTACGTTTTGAAGATTCCTTTGCACTGTGTAAAAATATTTCTAACTCTTACTTAATATTATAAATGACAAAGTAACTCTTCTCGTCTCTTTTCACGCTTAAGCCACTCGACTGATCTCAAATTGTGTACAAGGATTGTTTGAAACCGGAGAAAGGACATAATTTGATAGTATTTATCCCGGAAATCGTGGAATCGACAGGATATAAACGTGGTGAAACCGTAGAGCTTATACTTAAAAATAATAATCTATTTTTATAACCATTCTACTAAGCTATATTACATTACAGAAGGCCACAAGGAAAAGCAACGTCGAAAACTATACGAGGTCTATACTCCTGATGAGCTTTCAAAGGAACTGATTTTGATAGATCCATATGTATCCAAAATTCATCAATAACTGTTCAGCAGTTGAAATGTGATTGAAACACAAACATCTAAACGTTCAAATCTTTCACATTTTGAATAGGTTCATTTTTATAATGTCCGATATTTTTTTACCTGCGGTGCTAAATAAAGAATATTTTATTGTAAGAATTGGCACAACAACCATTATTATCAGAATACAGTTAATTTATTTCGCAGCGAGATATTTATTACACGAATGTAAACAATTGAATTGTTACGTAATTGATACTAATGAGTTGTTTATTGGATGTGATTACTTGTATTTTCCCGTTAAGATCGAGTTTTTTATTTCCTTCCTTGGAAAAGTAAATAAAAAGTTAGTGAGATTGTTAAGTATAGACAATAGACCGTCTATACAAAAGTGCCTCGTTGGTCTAGTGGTTGCATCCTTGACTACAGATCGAGGGGTCCCGGGTTCGATTCCCCGGGTGGGGCCAGAAAAAAAATGTGAATAGGATTTTTCTGACAAAGAAATCTTAGTAACAGCCCTGAGTCTGGAAGTTGGCGGTGTTGGAACACCCCCGTGCTTTGGAGAGCACATAAAGCCGTCGGTCCTGCGCCTGATCTCTCTCCGGTCGTGTCGGTCTGCCGTCCCATCGGGTTATGAGAATAAAAGGAAAAGAGAGTGCACTTGTGTTCGCGCATACACTTGTGCACTATAATATCTCCTGCGCAGCTGGCTCGTCTCTGTTGAGATTGGCCACCATGGCCGAAATCGGTCAGGGGAGCTTTTATTATACAAAAGTACAGCGATGCCAACCAAGAATCGTCTTGGTTCGGAATCGTCCTAGCATCGTTGTCGCAAAACAGGACACCTGTGGAACATACGATCATACACTAACAACTGCTACTGTAGTAGTTGACACGATTAACGGCCGTTTTCAATATTCTATCTATCACTTGTTTTGCTTACTAAAGTCAGGCAAATCTATTTGCACTTACTTTGATTTCATTCAATATGCTGTCGACGGATAGCCTTTGTTATGACTTTTGACAATCAAATGTCATTTAATCTGAGATTACAATCTATTCATAATCTTTGATACATTATTGAAAACGGCCGTAAAACATTCATAAAACGATACAAAAATATCTCTTTGAAAATCACTAAAAATAGAGAAACGAGCTATCACAGAACGGAACTAACATCAAACGTGACCCATTTTTCCATATCAGTTCCATATCGTAAAAGGTCAAACTAATTCTCGGAATGCAAACAAATGCGATTCGAAGCACGGCCAGCGCAGGTGTTATGAAAGTGTTGAAAGATAAAAGATTTGAAATGGGAAATGTTAGGGAAGTTTTTGTGAAATCTCTAGCGTGCTAAAAATGTGTATGGTGATATAGACGAGCCAATGTGCGTAGTGGATATGGCAATGGTCTATTGCGGGGAATGGTGTGGGTTTGATACCTACGAGTGGAAAATTATGTGTGATGGACATTGTAATTTTCTACTGTATGGGTGTTAATTTATCTATTGTTTTATGTATTTACAAAAAGGATGTTCAAGTATGTCTCAATTATTTAGTTTCCATAGCAAAAACTTTACTTAGTTTTTTACGAGATTTTTTTTATGGATTAAGATTTATTTTATTAGAGTTGGA
This sequence comes from Phoebis sennae, assembly GCA_001586405.1. Lineage (NCBI taxonomy): Eukaryota > Metazoa > Arthropoda > Insecta > Lepidoptera > Pieridae > Phoebis > Phoebis sennae. The sequence continues at coordinate 60,425 of LQNK01001117.1, read as the reverse complement.
AATGTCAGCTTCTTAAGCTAGGTTAAATAACTGAAAATTTATTAAGATCAATTTGCGAGCGTTAAATAAGTAATTAGGATCGAAAGCTATTAAGATTTTTTGAGTTAACGGGGTTATTCTTGTTATAAAAATTTGTTTATGAACGAATGAATAAAATAGAATAGAATAGAAAAATCATTTATTGGGACACACAACTCATTATACATATGAATGAGTCCCTGAAATAATAAAGTAGGTTAGTTTAGTATATATGACCGAGTGAGGAACTAACTTTATTCGCTTGCATCAATTCAACTTGAGTGATACAATTTTAAACCGATATGACGATAAATTGTCCATATAAAAACAGACCTTTAAGACATAAATCGATAAATAATATGATCGAAAAATAGGACAAATACTACAGACCTCTCAAACAACCACTGGACCCTTAGTAACACAACACCGTAATTGACATACAATTAACTCATGAGATAATTTTTACAGGTCAATCAACCCGACAACGATGACTGACAGAATTAACTTGACGGCTTATTTAGAGTTCAAGTAATTGTTAATTTCCTCCAATGGTCTAATGGAACAAATCCGCTGATGTAATTGGTTGATTGGGTCTTTAGTGAAAGTTTAGGTGTAATTTTGAGTGTTAACTTGATAACAAATTAACTTTAGTTTTAGATAGATAAATAGATATTTATTTATTCATAGAACATAATCATTACATTACACAAGACAAATTTACACAAAATAGACATTACACAGAATAAATTTGTAAGTTATTTGGTTCATTTATTTTTAGTTGGTTCTTTACTGACACAAAATTTACTAATAACTTTTAAATTAGAACTAATGTTTTATTGTCCCAATTTCCGATACGGAGGTCAATCTGAGAGTACAATAATGCCAATTATGCCATAACAACGCTATGGTCTGCAACATTGCGGTGCCCCTCGCGCTGTGACGTCGCAATGCACCGCTCCCAACCTTGAATCAGTGGTTGCAAGTCCTGTACGGCAACGCAATCCAGACATGCCACAGATATTTTTATGTAAGACGACGCATCGACATCGCTCCGGCGCCGCACTGCCAACCCAACGCGTCGTGTGCTCTCACTAAAGCAATGTTCTCCAACGGCCGTTTTCAATATTCTATCCCTCGTTTTGCTTACTAAAGTCAGACAGATCTATCTATTTGCACTTACTTTGATTTCATTACGCTGTCAACGGATAGCTTTTGTTATGACTTTTGTCAATCCAACGTCATAGAATCTGAGATAGCAAACTATCCACAATGTTTGATAAATTATAGAAAACGGCCGTTAATGATTATGTGAAATAAGATAGATCGTACCAGATAGATTCGCTATCTGGTACGATTCTATCAACTATCGTAGTCCGATAGGATATGACAGGAGGGAGAATAGGCGTAGTGACGGCGTTTCAACGACACACTGTGTAGCAACACTATTTACTTCTATAAGATTTATTCTTTTGAATAACCATCTTAACCTATCACAGTCATGATGGCCCTCTATTTTCTTAATCTTTTATGTCCTGATCCTATAAAAATAAAACGGAACGTTTTACTTACGGATAGTACGATATCCTACTAGGAATAAGTCTAAAGTATATCTATAATAAACGTTGCGTTAACGTGACTACCAAAACTAGGTTCCGATTGGTTGATGCCTGTTAACCTGTTAATGAAAATGAAAAAATCTTTCGAAGGTTGGCGAAATTGTTTGACAACGAAAGTGGGAAGGAGGCTCAAATAGGCGAGTTTCATATAAATATTCACGACCGTGGTATTAACTGACATAACCTTTTTTTAAGTTCCTGGTTTTAACTGACATAACCCTACGTTACGCATTCAGATTATCAAACATGAGTTAAGATATACCATCTCACGCTAAATAGCGGTATAAACCAGCCGCGCGGTACCCATAATAGCCAATTACCTTCCTAATAGACCAGCTATACGGCAATTTGACGGTTGATACATCAGCTCCTATGTAATGCGTTGTATATAAATGATATGATGTAGCTGTCGATACTCTCAATAAGTTGAATAAGTTTGCATTCATGTATACCAATAATAAATCTTTATTACACATACACAAGAAGAATGACAAATAGAATAGCAAATAGTATAATTAAAAAAGGTGGCCTTATAGGTAGCAAGCTATCTCTACCAAACAACCGCAAAAGTAGAGGAAATCTGTGTGTAGGTCGTGAAAAAGTCGGTGTGCAACTAGGGAAATTCGATGGTCAAGGATAAAAAATCGATTATATTAATGATTTATTTCCTATGGGATTATACTATATATTATTGTTTTATATTAATAAAATACAGGATTCAATTGTATACGTTTGTTTGTGGGGATCGAATCGACCATTGCCACATCCACTGCGCCAATCAGGTCTATGAACGTTTTATATAACTTCTCTTTATATTAATAAAGCTCAGTATAAGTTGACCTGAAATAAATAAATAGATACACAAATAACAAGTCACCCATTTAGATAGAAGACAGAAAACCATTTCAAATTTTCTTCTTCGAAAATTTGAAATGGTTTAGCGTCTTATTCCTTCAGATCGCGTAGGATTTCCGTCTCACTAGACAATGGACGTAACAATTTGTTCTGTGGTGCATCTTTGTATATTTGTAGATCATAAAATCTCCTGCACAGCATTGGGATTTGGTAAAGAATTTCCCCGTGTACCAACGGCTTAGAAAATGGGGTAGCGTAACACACGTAGTGTTACGCTACCCCATTTTTACCAGTGGGTGTCGTGAGAGGCGATAGAGGGCAATTCTGTTGCATATTAATATCTTCAGCAATACAAGAGTGGGAGCTGAGCATTGCGTGATTAGGCCAAGCTCGCACTGGAGAAAATTACCAACCCCCACCCAGCAGAAGACCGGCGTGACGCAGTATTTCTTAGCTTACTGTGTTTCTGTGAGTGGAGGCCTGTACTCCCCTCCCACTCCTTTCATATCCTGTTCTCGACCTCTCCAAACTTTCCATAATTAATTCTCTCCTTATCCCCTCCCCTTCCATCAAGCCGGCCAGACATTTCGACATTTTGATGTTGTAGATGTTCATGGGCTGCAGTCAGTCTTAACATCAAGTGAACCGAATGCGCTTACCTGCTATAACATGAAAAAAAAACTTAAAAACCAAAGAAAATATGTTATTGTTTTGTTAATCGTGCATATGATAAACCATTGGTATCTTATTATATAGTAACAACGTTTAGCGAGCAATATCGCGCTTCACGTCGGATAACTTTGAGCGTTCTTCATTAATCTGACAATCCCTGACAATCCATGTTTGACATATTGGCTTTCCTTGCACCACGATAATAACGTTAAATGATGATAGTATCTAATTTTGTAGTAGGTATATCATAATTACTGTGATTTTATTTTACTATATTTTTTTTTAAGTTGACAAATATCTGTATTTTATATGTGTATTATGTTTAATGGGTGTTCACCTGAATATATAATTTTTTTTTATTATTATTATATTTATCGCATCGGTGTATATTGTCTTTAATTAAAATAATATCCTGTAGTAGTATAGTGTATAATAAACCTAAACTTTTTCTATATGATTATTTTGAAGCTAATATAGTCGTTTTATAACTGATACCAACAAAATAAAAAAAATTAACTAGCTATTCATGTTTCGATTTATTAACTCTATATTTATGTGTACACTGTTAGTATGGCTAATAAATGAAATAAGGTAAAAAAAATAATCATTTTTGTCGACCAATATCACGGGGAGTATTTCATACATAAATCGTAGCATACAAGTTACTCTGATTGCTTATTCACAGGGGACATCAGGTGACCCGTTCATTTGCTATAAAAAGCAAAAGTTTGATGATATGTAAATCAACCCGCTGCTCTGTGTAGGGGTGAGGTGAATCGAAATCTAAATATTTAACAAACTTTCTCTAAAAGACGTAATTTTGAAAATACTCTCGTGCATAAAAATGTCTAACATATTTTTGTCAAAAATACAAATGTTTCCGAGGATGTATGTTATGTGTGTTTGATACTCGTTCACGCAAAAACAACTGAATCGATTAAGATGAAACTTGGGATTTAGTAAGGATCCAATAACATATAGGCTAAGTCTAATCCTGGAATTCCCACGGGGTCAGAACGCGGGTGAAAACTCGGGGCGTGGCTAGTAACATTTTCCGTTACCTTGAGATTTCCGGGATAAAACGTCGTATGTCCTTTTCGGGCTTACAGACTATATCTGTACAAAATTTCCTCCAAATCGGTTTAGTAATTTAGGTATGAAGAAGAGATTGATTTTCCCATTTTCGCATCAATAAATGAAGTGAAGCGAAGTTGTTTTGATATACTTACGTTATAAATTAAGAAATCTCTGTCTTCTTAGTTCGGTCGGTTAACGTTTTCTCACGAATCTTAGTTTCAATTATAATCATAAGCTATTCGGTTACACGAATAGAAACTCGATATACTTTATATGTATTCAAAATATCAACTGTTCCGCGCGACTTCGCATCTGTAGCCTAATGTTTTATAGCCTACCATCATAAAATCGGTAAAGATGCAGCTTTCTCATGGTGAAAGAAACGTCGAAATCAGTCCAGCATTTTTCCATAAAACATTACAAATATGTATACAAACAAAAACACAAATGTTTTCTCTTTATAATATTGCCTCCTTCCCTCCCCGCCCGATATGATGGCCATTCTCAACAGAGATCAGCCACGTACGCAGATAATATAAAAGTGCGCAAATACAGGTGCACTCTCATTCCTTCACTCTCATAATCCGAAGGGACGGCAGACCTATACAACCGGAGAGAGATCAGGCGTAGAACCAACGGTTTTACGTACTCTCCGAGGTATGGGGGTGTACCAACCCCGCCAACTTTCAGGGCTGTTATTGTCACATTTTGTTAGAAAAATCTCAACAACATTTGCTTAATTACCCCTCTGTAGTCAAACATGCACCCACTCGACTAACGAGGCAGTCTTTATAATATTAGTATAGATATCTGATGTATAGATAGCTTCTGTCCATTGCATAACACTGAATTAACCACGTCATAACTTAAAGGATATTACACAATACCTTTTAAGATTGATAAGCTTTACAAATCACTTTTATTAATGTTTACAATATTCATCGATTAGTCAGTATGCAAGTCATTACCGGCTCGGATGAGTAAGCACATGAAGAAATTTTAAAGGTAAAGAGTATTAACTGTACGTGTATTTAAAATAAGTCCTGTTTCCATATATGTCTAAAACGGATGTATTTTACAAGCAACACCGTTCATTGGGTTCTTTGGAAAGTCTTGTACATAAATATATTTGCGAATGAATGCTAGAATATATTGTCGATGTGATTGGAGTTTTGTGAGAAATTTATCAGTTTATTTATAGAGAAATTAAAGTACATAATTTTAAATTATTATATAAATGGTTCCTAATTTTGAATTTATTGTGTTAATGTTGTTTAAGAGGTGTGAATACTGTAATTGGTGCAACCGTTCCTAAAATTAAATCGATAAATCTTAAAGATAGTGCCTATATACCACAGATCGTGATCAAGTCCCAACTCGGAACTTCTCGGTAGATGTCGGTTGAAAAGATATTTTTGAAGAGAAAAGTAGAACTTCACTAGAGGCTTATAAATATCGTTTCGTAGGTCACAAAAATATTAATTGATATTAAAATTGATAATAATATCTATAACTAGTGCTCAGTGGGTTCACTCACGTATATAGCCCATTCCCGTGAGATTTCCGGGATAAAATTATCCTATATCCTTTTCCTGG
>LQNK01001117.1:0-39959 GCA_001586405.1 Phoebis sennae | reverse complement strand
CATAATTGGGCTCTAAATTACATTCATATCTAAGACACAAGTAAGTATCATAAGATAAATATCTTTTATAAAATTATAATTAATAAGATTTACTATTTAATTGTATAATAAATTTCACTTTTAGTTATGTTAAGATAGACACCTCAAATCATTACTGAATTATCATATGAGTAACAAAATAATGTGACAACAAATATTAGAAACATCATTTATTATTATTTATCTCTATACATTATGGTTTTTATCTTGATCAACTGACAATCTGTTGTTGGATACTAATTTTAATAATCGTTGTCCGGGAAAAGATTGAATTATATTGAATTCTTATTTGTGAAATGATTGCATATAAGTAATGAGGAATAATAAAGTGATGATTGAAGTTTGATGGAAGTCTTTTATTGAATGACCTTGTAAGTTTTAACCAACAGTCTATAAAAGACAAAAGATCTGCGATTTTTAGTCGCGACAAAATCGCATCACGAATAGCTCGCCCGTACAAAGCACCTGATAGTTCTCTATTTCCCGTGTTTATTCATCTCCATTCACTCACCGACTGAAATGTCTCATATTGCACGATAATAATCGATTGTGCTCCTTTGAATTTTTTAGCTTTGACATACAAATATCTTTCTGTACAATGATTGAGTCTCTTTAGGTTTGTACCGAGGGATATTGCTCCATTTTTATTGCTTGCAAAATAAACGTGTACTTGCCACATTGTATCTACTATTTCTATAGGAATTATTATCATAGTAACGTCTTACTACGAGATAAAAGTTACAAGTTTGAAGCATTTTTTGTTCATAGGAAAAACTAATATCTATCACTACTCTATGGCTAGCTTGTCTAGATTAAGCATAATATATTCCAAAAGTTTAATTTTAAACATGATCACTATATATTGCTTTAAACTATTCCGCAGAGTATTATATATCTGCCCTTTGAAACAGTATTGTCTTCAGATATCAACAACAGCAGCAGATAACAGTCAAGCGGAGCATGCAGTTCACCTGATGTTAATTGACTGACCGCATCCCATGAACATCACTGTCGCAATTGCCTTGCCAGCTTGAAGGACGGGGATGGTATAGGGAGAGAATTTATAATGGGAAATTGGGAGGGAAGGAGAACAAGATGGGTTTGAAATGGGATAGGAATACAGGCCTCGGGGCCACCGCACCGTACGGTCTGCTGGGGAGGTGGTACTTAGACCGGTGTGAGCTTGACCCATGCAACAGAATTATTAAGTCTTATTGTTAATCGACTTTTTTTCGTATTGAAAACTTTGAGAAATGTATTACTTCACATAGTATTATAACTTAATTAACCGACTTTAAAAAAAAAGGAGGAGGTTATCAATTCGACCGTATTTTTTATGTATGTTACCGCATATCTTCGGCGTTTATGGACCGATTTGGAAGTTTTTTTTTTTTGCATTCGAAAGAGTGATCATCCATGTGGAAGATATTCCAGGGAGCTCCTCGAAAATCAACAGAATAAGCTCTGCGGTTAAGGTTTAATGATAATATTTAATGTTATATGTATATATACTGAATTGTGACTAGATTACCCTTCACAAGACACTAAAAAGGCTAAAATAAATTTTTTTGCCAAAAAATAGAACAGACTTCCTCACTCTAAAAAGTAGAAAATAACTTTTATTTTATTTTTGTTGAAATCTATACAAAGCCTTTATCTTTTTTTCAATTTAACAAGATTTTGCAAAAAAAAAATATTATTGTTAGTGAATACGGTTGTTAATGGGTATTAAACCAAAACGTACAGCAGTTATTAATTAACAAACTCAGAAAGTTTTGCAATTGAGAATTATGAAATGTGACTGCAACAAATGATATATTTTAATTTATGTGTCACCAGCTAACCAAAAACTTAAAACTTTTTATCTCACATCGACGATCTATTGAAATCTTTTTATATGAATCCTAACAAAAAAGCCAATTACCATTTCGATATTCTGTCGATAAAATCCGATCGATTATCACGCTCCTTAATGCTCGAGTGATGTTATTGTTGTTTTTTATCGATAGAACTCGGAACGCGATGTATCGATAAAAGATTTGTGTCGACTGATACAGGAATGGATTGGGAAGTTAATTTTATTTAGTTTTTAAGATTGGGGTAGTGAGACAAATTCTTGTGAATGAATAACTGAATGAACGAATATATTTATAAACTAGTTGTACGCGGTTTCACCCGCTATATCTGTTTTCCCCGTTCCCGTGGGATTCGATCAAAATCCTTTCTTAGCGGATGCCTGCGTCGTAACATCTACCTGCATGCCAAATTTCAGCCCGATCCGTCCAGCGGTTTGGGCTGTGCGTTGATAAATCACTACAGTCACATTTTATATACATATAGATTAGTGAATTAATAAACAGGTTACATACTTTATAGTAGACCCCGCAAACGTATGCATTATCCTCTATACGTTGTATTGTTATTTCTTGATAGAATTGAACATAACTTTTATTTGAAAAAAAAAATAATCAGTGATCTCCTTTAAGCTGTAAATATTTGTTATATGTTTTAATTACTTTATAAGTTACTAGCTGACTCCGCGGTTTCACCCGCGTATATACATATCCCGTTCCCGTAGGATTTTCGGGATAAAAACTATCCTATGTCATTCCTGGGGTTTTAAAGAATCTCTGTACCAAATTTCATCCAAATCGGTCCTGTAGTTTCGGAGTCTATTCATTACAAACAAACAAACAAATCTTTCCTCTTTATAATATTAGTATAGACAATGAGGTTCACATACTAAAAAGTGGGACAATTTAATGTCAAAGCTTGCATGCTTGCTAATTTCAATAGTCTGGTAGTAAATGCAATACTTTGCACTGTGTTTCGTACGGTGAGCGGGGGCACGGAGGCCTATATTCCCATCCCATCCCTCTACCATCCTGCTCTTCTCCCAACTTCCCCTCATTAATCCTCTCCATATCTTCCTCTTCTTCCCTCCCCTTCCTCCAAGCCAGCAAGGCATCTGCGACACTTTCATGTTTTAGATGTTCATGGGCTGCAGTCAGTCACTTAGCATCAGATGAACCGCATGCTCCTCTCGTCTCCTGTATCATAAAAATAGGATAAAAACTCCATTAAAAATTAAGATATTGAATGTTCAGTTAAATGGCATTACATGTAAGTAGGTTTTAAGTAGTTGAGTAATACGCTTTCCGTTCGGAAGCCGCAAATAAAAGTTTAATGGTTATGGAGCTCAGTAAAAATAGATTTTAACGGTTTATTTATAATGACACTAAGTTCATTACGATGTTCTGTGGTTGCTTACATCCCGTAGAAATGGGGCTTGAAGTAGGTTAAAAGTGTATGTATACACAAATTAAAATTTGATTATTAACTAACGTTAATTATTTAAAGCAATAATTTTAAATATTTTCTTTATGCAATACATGTAACATTTATTTTTTTAGTAAATCGTATATTATAAACAAATTGTTGCCTTAAGACGTTTACAAAATTATTATCTTATTTTAATTTTACTTTAATTAATTACTCACTCTCATTATTACAGATACAATCTTTATTAATAGTGACCCAAAACAATGAGTACTCCATAAGTAAAAAACAAATAAAAAGTTTAAATAGTATAGAGTATTATTATTTCATTGTTTTAAAAATCTACAACTCACCTCATAAAGAAACCCTTCTCCATTTCTCCTCCTCTCCAACAAGGAAATAACTGTAGGAAAATAAACGTTAGTTATTTCAATGATGTACAACGGTCTACTGCCGAATAGAATGAATTCTGAACTGAATTCCTCTAACGAAAGTCAGAGGAAAACATGTATACATACAAAAAAATTGTGACCCAAGGCTAGAAGGAATTTGAGTATAATTGCCTATGTTAAAATGCCTAAAAAATCGAAGGTTTGAGTTCAGATTCGCGTTTTTTTATCATAATTAATCTTTACTTTAATGAGATGTGGTACCTTAGCCTTAGCTTAGCTTTAGCCTTTCTTACTACTTCAGAGCAGGCAGTTCCAATGCAATTTCAATTTTGAAAACCATAAAAATGTAACCTAATCGTCATTGGAGTCGATTCCAATCTAGATAAATATTCTGTGACGTTCCAATTACGGTGCGAGTAAAGTGAGATCGCCATTTAATTGTAAACGAAGATATATAGTTCTAGATGTTTCTAGATACGTGTGTAGAAGTGGTAAATAATATTGTTATATCATTTAAACTATATTTGCAGAATAAATAAACAAAACAAAGATGGAACAGAGGAATACTATGCTATATTTAAAAGTACAATTGTACAATTAGGTGACACTATCGGCTTGGCAGCAATTACTGCATGGCAACCTAAGGCGTAGAAAAAGCAAAATAAATAAAAAATAATAGGCAGCAACTACTGAGTACAGAATTCTCGATGTTAAATGTACTTCATTTCGAAGCATTCCTACATTATACATTTTTCCAACATAATTGTTTTATCGTTATTACCAACATTCCTATACATTCCACCTTCTAATGTTCTTCTCTTAGAATTACAGTCAAAGAGGTTTAACTCATAGCTGCACCATCCAGTATTCTAAACCTTTGTCAGAAACTGATTTACAGTCTTAATCGGTTATCTTGTATCTTACGAGTTGTTTTCGTTGTAATATATGGGATCGAATGTTCTGGATGCCGCTGATACAAAAGGAATATTTTAATTGGATTCATAGGAATTACTTTGAGATTTTTCGGGTTCGTGAGTTAAAGATCTGGTGAGGGTTTAAGGGCTGCCGAATATTACATATAGTCAAAGTCAAAATGTTTATTTTCCAAATCGTGCTTTTAGAACGTCATTTACATTGACATAATTAATATATATTTTTTAATATACCACCGATTCGGAAGACTCTACGGAAAAAAACTGGCTAGAAACTCCACCGGTTTGAGTTTGGCCCCATCGTGCAACGATCGGCGCCAAGTGTTTTGTTGCTGAAGATGTTATGCAGCAGAATTACCCTCTATTGCCTCTTACGACACCCACGGATAGAAATGTGGTGGCGACGCACTATTCTAACCCGTCGCTACACGGGTACATTCAACGTTGTATTAATTCTTTTACATACTAAACTACAGCTAAGAGTTATCAGGGATAGACCAGAGCCTATTCAACGCAAACGAAATAAAAAAAAGATCCTCCTTATTATAATAAAACATATTATAGAAATTCAGAACCAGGGTCTCTTGTTTAATGTTCGATTCCCGATATCTAAATCATTTGTTCTCTAAACTACAACGTAAACATCATATTCATCTCACGTTACGCGATTCAGAAAACGAGTTGACGTGGAATACCCGCATGAATTAACAATAACAAATTAACAACAATCATGTGTTTCAATTAACGAAACTCGGGGGCGTAGACACGTGTGATGACCTATAATATGTACATTAATTTATCTGGGAATTGTGATCATTAAAGGACAACATTAAACAGTTTAAAGTTTAGAGGTTATAATTTTTTTGTTCGCAATTTTAGAGTTCCGTAATTAAAAGAATGGGACCCTATTACTGAGCCTCCGCAACGTCTATCTGTATATATACCAGGTTGTATCTTATAAACCGTGATAACTAGAAATAAATAAATATTCAGGGACATTTAACACAACGCCATCTAGTCCAAAACTAAATAAAGCTACTATGTGTACTATGGAAACTAGATAGGTGATAGACATAATTAAACATACTTTTTTGTAAATACATACTACAGATAAATGAACATCTTTTATCAAAGAATATTGCAAAAACCGTTCTGTCCATTAAACTTACTCAATTAAATAAGTGTTTATGATTATTCGATACAATACTCTATATCAAATTCGATTAAAGGTTTACTAGTTATTGCTTCTTACATTGGGACCCTCAAGAGACGAGCAAATATATGTTATCAAAGGCGGGCAAAGAACCTATGACACTCCCGGTGTTACAAGTGTTAAACAGAGATATTACTTTACATCAGGTAACCCACATTCCCCTTTGCTAGCTATAAAAAATGGACAATTGACCGTGATATACAATGTCAAAATCATCTTTTAATGAACTATATATCTGAATTTTTAACTTACATTCGCGCGTACAACAAGGGAATCAGAATAGCTAAAAGCGTTAAACCAAAAATCAACCGTCCAACCCAAAGCTACATTTCATTTGAACTTAAAAGGAAATAGCTGTCTAAAAGCATACGGCCATCAATTTGGAGTTATCACGATTCTCATTACGATTCATTTTTTAAGCGCCAGACGAAAGCCAGTGGTATCACGAGCGCATTGTGTTTGAGTTTAAAAAACACACGTTTCGTCTACGCATTAGAAATTGTAATGATTAGTTGGTAGTTGCGCACGCGCCGATATCAAAGTGTAGCGTCTGTGGTGGCATTGGTCATAGAGTATGTGATAGATGTGGGGATAAAAGCCAAAATCCAATTTTATATTATCTATATGTTTATGCGTTAAAAAAAATTATTTTTTAATTAAGTAATTAGCAATATTATACTCACAACAAACAAACAAATCCTATCGATGATTTGTATTTGTTTGTTTGCTATCGTGTTAAAATATTCAATTTGTATTAAAATCTTACTTGATTCGCGTGCTGCCTATGTTATAAAGCGATATAATGCTGAGCCGAATAACTGGTCTTGTATTTTGATATAGTATACCTATAGAAATAAAAAATAAATACATCCATCTTAGTAAATTTCCGACCAAATAGAAACAAACGAAACTCGTTGACGATCCGATTGGCGTAGTGGATGTGGGTTCGATCCCCACGAGTAGAAAATCATGATGTGATGAAAATTTTTATTTTCTTTAATTTATATATCTATAGTATATATGTATTACAAGTAAAAGTATGTTTAAGTATGTCTACCAGTTATCTAGCTTCCAAAGTACAAGCTTTACTTTGTTTGGGACTAGATGGTGTAGTGTTAAATGTCTCAGAATATTTATTATTATTTTTTATTTTATCCATATAATGCAATCAAAAGCGACCACAAGATTTTTGTTATTTATTGCATGATAGCATAAACTTATTTCACAAACGGAAAAAGCTCTACTACATCTACATTGTTTAATCTTTGTCCACGGCCACCGAGATCGTGCAGTACGTGACGGATACGTGTTTATGAAATATTGCTTCTTACGATATTACCCATTTGTTAGTACGATTGTTATTAAAACATTTATTTAAGTACCACATCAAACGCCTATTCTTCCTAATGAACTTTTTGAATATTAAGATTAATTTAGCTTTATAGTAATAAAGTGGGTCATTTATTGGTTATTGTATTCTAGTAACCTATACCCTATTATAATATACATTTAGTCAATGATTAATTACCTTTTTTAAAGATATGTAAACTAAATTAAGTAAATCTTTTTGTTGATACAAATTGATGGTTAATGAGGAAAATGTTAAGGGTAGAAATTAACAATTAGATATCAAATGAAAGATGGTAGGGTTAGTCCCTTAGACCATTACAAGAGAAATGTGACTTTGTATTAAAAATACTGCAAGAATATGTCAGAAATATGTCACTAAAACACATAGCCGATCTAAAGGTATCTTAATAGAGACTTACGTACTTGACATATAAAGACTATCCTGGTATACTATTCCAAAAATCGAATAAAAAAAATCATTTATAGGCTTAGCTGTGTAATACTTTGAACTTTCTAAAATTTCGAATATCTTGAAAACTTTTACTGAACATATTTTTCTGAACGTCACAAAGTCTTCTATCCACAGGTAGCATATTATTCATTCATTACACCACACCCGTATATAGCTTACAAAATGTTTGATTTAATTAAATATCATCCCCCATTTAATCTGTGCAATACGCCATCATCAGCCCTAAGTACTGAGTACTACGGCGAAATTGCCGAAATTATGCAAACATCGACCGCAAAGTTCATAACAACAATATGGAGTATGCCAAGATTGAAATTACCGATGTTTAGATAGGATCGAGTAAATAGTCAACGTGTGTAATGAGTGCTGATTTTGAACAATAATTGAGGTGGAAGATTTTAACTAATATAGTTATTAGAGGAGATATTTTAACCGACATTCAAAAAGGAGGTTCTCAATTCGACCGTATTATTTTATGACAATTTATGGAACAATGTGGAAAATTATTTTTGTATTTGAAAGTGTATCAATGTAGAAATTTGGGTCAAATCTGATTATCCTTGTGGGGGATATTCCAGGGAAGTCCTCAAAATCTATTAATGGTTTAATAAGAGGATAAAAGGTTTTAAGATGTTATGCCCATTAAAATCTAACTCTCAGACTGAATTGTGACACAACTGTGTCAATTATATTCCAACCCGTCACCACACGGGGTGATTTTAATGAATAATGAATAACAATATAATTAATGTTACTCCTCGAAATATTTCGTTTAAATATATTTTTTTTTTATAGAGGAAGGGGGCAATCGAGCAGGCGATCCACCTGATGGTGAGTGGTCAACGCCGCCCATAAGCACCCACAAAACCAGGGGTCTCGTGGATGTGTTGCCGGCCTTTTAGGTAGTGGTACGCTCTTTTCTTGAAGGCCCCTATATCGTATCTTAATGGGAACACCGCTGCTGGAAGTTGATTCCAGATTTCGGTTGTGCGTGGGAAGAAGTGTCTCTTGAAGCGCACAGTTGTTGACCGCCAGGCGTCAAGATGGTGAGGATGATATTTCAACCTGTGCCTTGCGGTCCGGTGGTGGAATTCAGCGGCTGGTAAGGTTCCGAATAGTTCATCAGAGCACTCCCCATGGTAGATGCGGTAGAGAACGCAGACAGATGCCACGTCTCGTCGCAGGCTCAAGGGATCAAGCCGATCGATAAGACTTGGGTCGTCAACAAGGCGTGCTACTCTACGTTGGATACGGTCAAATGGAAGGAGGTGTTGCTGAGGTGCTCCGGCCCAGAGATGGGAGCAGTATTCCATATGCGGCCTAACTTGCGCCTTATAGAGTTTCAGGCGATGGCTGGGTGTGAAATACCGTCCCGCTCTGCAGAGCACGCCCAGCTTTTGTGAGGCCAACTTGGCCTTTCCTTCCAAATGACTACGGAACAGCACATCACTTGTAACGTCGACACCAAGTATACCGATACTGGCTGTGGCTGAAAGAGGAATACCCTGAAAACTAGAAGATACGATACAGGGGAGCTTTTTAGTGGTAAACGCGCAGACTTGTGTCTTCTTGGGGTTAAACTGGACTAGATTTAGTCGACCCCAAGTCGAGACTTCCTCTAGGGTAGTTTCGATTTCAGACACAAGTTCGTTCCGACACTCAGAGACGCGATCCCGTTGCTTTGGCCGGTATACAGTGCATCACCAGTACTATGATGTGCAGTTACAAGTGATGTGCAGTTCACAGAGTGGGAGACAGAACGCAGCCTTGTGGGACACCAGCATTCACAGGCTTAGAATCGGAGCAAGAACCGTCGACTACGACCTTAATGCTATGCTCTGTGAGGAAGCTGGCCACCCACTGGCACAATTTCTCGGGAAGCCCGTAGGAAGGTAGCTTCGAGAGAAGCGCTTTGTGCCACACCCGATCGAAGGCTTTCGCTATGTCCAGACTGACTGCCAAAGCTTCGCCCTTGCTCTTCACCGCAGCAGCCCAACGATGTGTTAAGTAAACTAGAAGATCGCCAGCTGACCGACCGTGACGGAAGCCGTATTGGCGATCACTGAGCAGCTGGCGCTCCTCTAGATAATTGGACAGATCTGACGGATCTAAAATATATTATTATTTTATTATATTTCTTGAGATTTAACTTCTGCATAACAGACAACAGAATTTAAAATTAATCTAAAAAGAATAATTTTACCACAAAAAAGATGAACCTGCGTTATTACCCTCGTTTTTACAAATCAGGTAAAAACCCGTCCCAAAATAATTAGCAGTAATTAAAAATCAAGATGGCGGCCGATTGCAATCTGTCATACTTCCATAACAATAGCTTATATAGGGGCGTGTCAAATTTTAATAGACCGCAGTCGTTTTTGCTGGAAAACGGTGCTTTTGACTTTTTATGCGTCGGATACATTTGAAATGTAGAATTATAACGCGTAACTAATTCTTTGAACGCTTCCGCGTGGGGTCTCGGTTCAAAGATATTTATAAAATCTTAGAAAAAGTTTTTTTTTCAGTTCAGTTAATTTTGTAATAATTTGTGTATTTCTGATGTTAATTACTAGTTTTAACAGAATATAGAACTATTTTTTGTGAACAGTAAAGAGATTAAAACGAAAACATAAATTATCTTGTCATGGTCCAGTGATCCTATTAAAAGACTATAGCCCATTTTAATTAACGAAGAATATATTTGAAATTTGCCTTGTCTTTGCTGAAGAAGGTTTTTTTTTCAACGATAAAATATTCTTATAAACTCATACTCAATGATCATCTTTTTACACTAATATTATAAAGAAGAAAACTTTATTTGTTTGGTTCTAATGAATAGGCTAAAAAACTACTGGACCGATATCAAAAATTCTTTCACCATTATAAAGCTACTTTATCCATGAGTAACATAGGCTATATTTTATAGGCTATATATAACACTAGATGATCCGCGTGGCTTCGCTCCAGTAACATAATGTAATATGTACTATATTATATATAAATAGGCTATATTTTATATAGCCTATAAAATATAGCCTATTTTACAAGTGAATAATGTAGTTTTCGAATGAAAGGTTTTTTAAAATCGGTCCAGTAGATCTTGAGCTTATGCATTAACCAAACAAACAAACAAAGTTTTTCTCTTTATAATATTATGTAGATCATGCTACGGAAGCAAAGCCGTGCGGATCAGCTAGTTATCCATAAAACAATATGATTATAATATTCACTAACAATAATAAAAGATAGCTCCAACTATTCAAAGATTAATAAAGATTTTATCTTAACGAATGTAAGGTAAGTTTTAAATGGATTATAAATGTAAATGATATCAAGCCGTCCAGTACTGATTACGGGATTACATCTCAGTGGGCAATAGATGTAAGAATAATGTAGTTATTGAAGATTTAGAGTGACTAGATACCGCAAATCAAAGGAGAACATGTAAGATGATATATAATTCTAATTTAATGTTATTTATTTGTTTGAAAGGATTTTTTTATGATGGAAATAAAAATATATAAAAATCTATCAATATAAAAATTAATTGATTTTTAATAAGATCTTCTCTCGTTACTGTCAAATTTGACTACAAATCGAGCGGTCTCGGTTCCGATGACAACATTTCTAATAAATCGTATAAAGGGATAGAGCTTGTGTTTGCGTACACACTTGTAAAGTATATAATACAATATATATACTTTATTTAGCATCACAAATATAAAACAATCAATATACGGACGATAATACGGCCTTATCGCTAAAGAGTAATTTCCCAAGTAACCTTTCGGTCGGATTTTAACAAAACTCTAAAACAAAAAAAGCTTGGTGGTACATTTACAGAACAGCAACAAAAGATAACTATAATTACATACAAAAAATACAAAATATTTTTCCTGCACAGCTGGCTAATCTCTATTAAGATTGGAGAATATAAATGAGCCTGCGACATCTAGTATGCTGTTTTGTTTATGTCTATGGTCTTAATCATAGAGTCCGAAGGTTTTTAATGTAAGAATTATGCGCTTCGGTTAAGAGAAAAGGACAATCGTGGGACCGTTTTTATAAAGCGACTTGAGTTTCAAATTATATACAAAATAATTAATGGATTTAACAGCTTCAATGATGAAATTAATAAATAGACATTGATGGATCTAATACTAATGAAATAAAGTAGGGGTCCATATTTATTGTTGTTTTTTTTTGTCTTATGAATGTTATGGTTGCTATATTTGGTATACATTTTTATATTGAATTTTAATTTAATTTAATTTTAAATTTTCATATTTATCTCGTTTCTGGAAATAATCTTTTTGAAAGGCGTAACAAATATATACCTACATACAATACATAATTCAAAACTACCGAACCGATTTTGATGAAAATTAAACTGAAATTAAAATTAAGTTAAAATGTACTCAACGTAATCTTTATATTTTGACTTTCAGGAAATTAAATAAAAAAAAAGAAAATATATTTTTTAATATTTAAATCTCCCTGTGTGTGAGTGAATATGTACATGTGTTAACACTGATATCTGTCCACCAATTCTACAGTATTTCTTCTACACAAGACACATAATTCTTGCCTATATCTCGTGAGTCACGCGGGCTACATATGTATGAGGGTATTAAAATAATACAAGCAAAGTATCCAAGATATGGGTTAGGGTATTTAAATCTACACCCGGCGACCTTCTGCATTAACATACGGTCCGGATTGTTTAACGGAATTAAATCTTGTTTTATTTATACATTTGTTATACCCGACGAGATTTGTAATACTGAAAAAGGTTCAAATGTTTTAGAAATCGTTGAGAGATCTTATCATTCAAAATATTGTGAATAATTTCTGTGAATTATATTCGTATTTCGTATCCACGTAAAATAATACTTTTTGAAATGATGATGAATACGGAATGTGAAAAAAACCCTTTAAAACTTAGGTGAAGGTAAACTATCTGGTTTTTGATATCGTGTTAGGTATAAGCTACTCTTAGACTAAGGCCTGGTTCCTAGGTTCCTGGTTCTTCATAGTATAACAGATACGAATCGATTACTTAGATTTATACTTAACCTAAGTTAAGTATAAATCTAAGTTGGGTATTGTACTATCTGTAAGTAAAACCACTAGTTCTTATAAAAATAAAGAACTGGATGTAAACGTAATTAGCTAAACATAATTCAAAGGTAATTGCGACTAATAAAAATCAGTACGCACAAGTACTACGTCTTGAAAATTTACTTTTGCGAGAACGAAATCAAAATCGACAATATATTGACATCACACTCAATAATAATACACGTGCAAACATAAACCAAACATTTGAAGCTGGATACCCCGCCACTTTTCTTTTATCGTTAAATCGGGTGATAACAACTCCCAAAATAAGCGACGCCGTTCAAAATTATTGCCGAATTAAACCCGAAAAGAGGTGATACAATAACAATAATTCTTCAAGAACACCGTAAAGCTGTTGTCTCATTAAGCGAGTGGCAACACCGTAATGTTAAAAGTGTTATTTAAAAGTAATTTGACGATTTATTTGTCGTTAGTTTCCCGATGAGTGAACGGCAGATGTTGTACTTTTCAAGAAATCTGACAAAGGACTGGATAACAAAAGGTTAATTGTAATTGCAGTTAATTGGAAATACATAAAAATAATTGGATGCGTTTAACGTGCTTTTGTAATCGATTTTTGTTTATGGGTAAGGTGGTGATTACTTTTCAATGGTCTCAGTGTCAGAGTAAGACACCTTTTAGTTACCATCAGATCCAGACTAAGGATTCACACTTACTTCTTACATATATGTGTATACCGAAAGGGTTTATTGTTTCGATCAAACTTTATAACTATCTTTGTTATAAATGAAAATATTAACTACATTTTAATAACAAAATAAAAATCAGAAAATTTGCGTAAAATAAAACTATTCAAGCTTTATTGATAACCGTATTAAAACAAAGATCTAACAAATTAAAAAATTGAAGATCTACAAAATTTTATTTAAGTAAGTTTTCTTTTAAAAAGAATGAACATCAATCAATTTAAAAACAGTTCGATTGCCAATATTTGTTTCCCGCTCTTTCGCTGTCGACCAGAGTTCACATCCATAGATATTCTAATATTAACAATAAGAGACGTTCACACAACATTAAGACAAAGCTATGCTATGTCAGCTGTAACAAATGAATTCCCGAAAATAGCCGAAAAAGGAAATATTCCATTGGCTTATCACGCATCATTTAATTCGTGCCATCTTTGAAGACACAGACAGATGTGGCACATCCATTTATTTTAGTCTATGGACAGAACTGATTGACGCATTTAATTAACAGTCGAAATAAGGTTTTGACTTTTAAGTTGGTTCTTTTTATGTTCTGGAATGATCGATGGAGGCAGCTAAAACAAGGATGTAATAAATAAGTAATGAATATGACCGCTTACGGAGTTTAGTGTTTGTAATTAATATTATCGTTTAAGTATTTAGGTGAAGTTTGCAGGTTAAAAATGTAAAAGCTGGTATGAAATGTAATGTATACTGGTTTTTCCAGCTATATTTTTGATGGACAATTTTTTCAGCATTCCTTTTTCTAGCTACAACAAACCGAAAGCCTTTTGCCTGAGGCCGTATCCATCACCCTGCTAAATAATAAAACTGTTCGGCAGTTTTTCAACGAAAGCATAAGATACATAACAATCACCGATTTCTGTGTTTTTTTCATTTCAAAATAATAGACTATAATAAATTTAAAATTCCCTATTATTTTATTTATAGACTCTCTACCATATGACAAAGATATGGGTCACTTTGTTTGTACTTAATGTAACTAAGTTACAAATACAGACGACATTTAACTCCACAGGTCGTTTACATTATTATCAGTAATGACCCAACAATTACGAAAAGTGGTGTTTAAAAAATATATCTTTAAACACCGTTTAAGACTTAATTAATGACAATTGCCCCATTAGCCATAAAAATATTACGACAGTAAGTACGTTCCGATAAAACGAACTGAACAATAAAACGTTCGAAAAAAGAAAAGCCAATAAAACATTTCGAAGGTTCCAGAAAAAAATAGTTCTTAATACCGCGAATAAAGATTGATGAGGAATCAATCGGAACATGTCCCTCAGATAAAGGCACCGTCCACAATCAATTTTAATCTGGGAACGATCCACGTGCTATTCCATCCCTTTCTGACAAACCTGATGAAGTTGGGTGGAAAGGAGATGCAACTATCAATAAGGATTGTATAGGTTTTGATGGAGGTGCCATTACTATGAAGCCTACTTTCGGAATTAAACGTTAAAGAAGATTGAACGCTACTAATCTATAAGACAATGATGTAAGCGAAAACTGTAATGAATTGTAAAACATTTTAATGATGCTTTTAGGGATATTGAATGATGGGGCTTCTTAAAAATAAGAAATTTGATTCAATTTCAGAAAACCAAATTTGTTTATAAAGATTAGTAAATATAACATTATTACTCGCAATTGAAGAATCAACGAAGATTGAAGGATAGACGTTCAGACTTTTTCAGATTCATTGAAAACGACTTTCTTGAATACGGTCATAAAAATACATATATATTTTTTTCATATTCTGAAAATGTATTCAGCTATTATCTACGGCAAAGTATGGTAAAAACTTAAAAAGTGTATGTATGTTAGTATGATTAACTTAGAATTAAACGTACCAAAGAGAAGAATCTTCTTTCCTATTAATCAAGTAAGATATGGATTTGTTAACACGTTATTTCCAATTATCCATTAAAAGCTAGGCGTTCACAGATCGGTATTATACGCATCGGATTCTTTATTTGTATAGAAACTGCGATCCTTACCATGCGGTTAAGTTGACGCACTTGTGTAACTTTCTATACAAAGAATATTACGAACCGTGCAATCTGATGCTCCCGATACGTCCAATGCCGACATGTGGACACTTAGCTCAATGAGAAACACAATTTCTTTAGTCTTATAAATAAAAAGTATAACAATGATGAAATTCTTTACTCCTCATAAATTACACAGCCTATAAATTAGCTATTAAATCCATTCCAAGAGAACCAGTATTTACCCTGGGTATTGTGGTATTGATGTGGCCTATGATTGATGACGCATTACAAATATACCGTGTTGTCTTAGGGCTGCCGATTCTAAAATTAAATTAATTTATGTACATTGATTAGTTTACTTTCAAGTATTTCGTAGTTTGAGACGTCAGATATACGATATTTATATCTTTGAGGATGGAAATTTTGACGAGATTATCAAATGCATTTTGATTGAATTGATTGCATGATATGTGAATCATACGGCAACTACACATTCCATTACATTTAGGCAATTAACGGCTTTTATTGATCAATAGACCCCGAATTTAAAGCGATAGAAACCGCGCGCAAGAGCTAGTAATACATATTTATAGAAGCTGTTTTTGTCGTAGTAAGTTGGTAACTTAAAAATTTATTTTTTCAACTGGTACTATCATCAATAAAATCACGCAAAATCTTAAACATTTTACACCAACTGCAACCCTTATTATGTTTATTTTAACTTATCTTTAGCTGGAAATTCAATGGCCTTTTAATATACCTATACTATCGGATGGATACACCATTTATTCTTCAAGTTAATCGTAGACTATACATAACATTCATATGCCAATCAGTGTTACTGGAAATCACTCAAGAACTATTTGATAATCTACAAGAACCGATGTAAGAGCATTCTCCAGTCTCAAGTTACTATCATTTTGATAAAGACTGGAGACGACGCTTTTAAGGACCTTTTAAACTTTAAGTACTCTTCAATATTGACCGCGTCGTTTAAAGTGGTTAGAGGGTAAGTGTTAAATAGAGAGGTCCTAGGTTAGAGCCCTGGTGGAGGCATAAACAATTTTCAGTCATAAAATGGTTATAATTTACTTTCTCCTTAAGAAAAATTGTTAAATCTTGGCCATTTTCCAATGCAGATAAAGTGTGCATGATGCTACAAAGTTATCGTAAATCCATGGTACCAACTTATTCAATTATTTATTTTACTGTATAAAACATAAGTTCTAAAATAGAACAAAGACGCTTACCTTAATTAATTGCATAATTATAATAATTATTATTATCAGTTATGAAAAAAATATACATATAATCTTAATGTGACATTTAAGATATCTATTAATAATAAACGTATTATGTCAGAATTTAATTAATATTTATTGTAATTTGTTTTCATAGACATCACACAATTTTTTCAGAGTTACGTGTGAGTACAATTTCAAAAGCATGTTTCATTTTCAAATCCATGATATGCTTTAAAAAACGGTCTTTATTTTGTAAAGAAAAAAAAATACATTTATTAACACGCAACCCTCAAGATAGTTTTGTTAACTAACTGGAAGCATTGATACATGGCTACACCGACAGCGCTGGTAACCGTTGTAACCAGCGTAACGTGAACCGCGCTATGTTTCGCTAAACGGAAATTAATTTACACTGTAAATTGTGCTTTAGATTTTGAATTATATAATATTCTTTGATATGTAATGTTTAAGAAAGTATGCATGTAAGTAGGTAACGAGAATTATGTACCTTTATCTGAAATTCATCATTTTTTTATTTTTTTAAATATTTGATTCTTAATGTAAATAAAAAAAACTGAAGACCCCCGCGGTTTCACCTGCGTAATTTCTGATCCCATTGCAACTCCGGGCTATATGTTTTTCTGACCAAGTTTCTTCATAATCGGTTCAGTAGTTTTTGCGTGAAAAAGTAACAGTAACATACATACATCCTCACAAACTTTCGTATTTATAATATTAATAGGATATATAACGCTCATAGTCGCATAGGTCGAAAATCTAACAAGGCTGAATCCGTGCTATCCAAAATAATATAGACATTTACCAAACTCAAGTCAAACTTTCTGACTCTGTCTGAAGTTGAATAAGATTTGATCCTGTAAAGTATCCATTATTTCTTTGTATGTAAGTCCCTTAAAATTTCAATATATTTTTTCCAGACTAACTTGATTTACCAATCTACGATCCTCCCTATTTTATATTCCAACATATAAACTGTCATAAAAAGTAAAACTCATCAAGCATTTTCAAGCTATAACCACCCTATAAAATGAAAACAGTACGAAAACTTCCTATACAAAGTCTACATTCCCCTGTCCAGACGCGGCCTCAGACGCTTAGCAAATTACGGTACCAAACAGTCTCTAATCAAATAGTCATAAAATTTTCAACTATAATATCGCACGTAAATTAAAAGCCTCGGGCCTTGACGGGTCGTATGCTTGAGAACAAGCAGATGCTTGTGTGTGGGGATGTGGGAAATTTGGATGAGGCCTGTGTGCCTGTTGATATCGGAAGATGTGAAGATATTCTTAGTGTGTCTAGATCTTGATGAAGCGTGGACAGTTCTGTGATGCTTGCAGACGCCTGAAGACGTGAAAAAATTCTGATTGTGACTAGATGTGAACCATTATTATGTATTGGCCCCTTTTAGGCAAATAAATTAATATTGGTTCGTCCGAGCTTATGCTTAAGTATAAATCAAGACTTTTCATTTGATGCTCTCGGTTATATTTATATGAAATCGCCTTATTGGTTCCTCCTACTTTCTTTACCCTCCTACCAATTTCGCTCATTTTTGTACTTAAGATTTTTCTTTACTTAAACCATTTGCTTACAAGATTTAATCAAAATCGAATAAACCATACCCAGGTATACTCGGGCAAATATTCTCGATAGATTTTATTACTTAGAATAAAAGTGCTTATTACCACCTCATTGCTACCCGTCATGTATGTTATGCAGCAGAATTTCCGTCGGTCATAACATGTGACAAAGAGACATTTTGCTGATTCTGAAAAGAGAGAGTGGACTACAAGTATTGCATGCTTGAGCCAAGCTAACACCAGGGAATTTATCACACCCCGAGGCATCTGCGACACTTTGATAGTCATTTAACATCGGGTGAATTTATTACTTAGACGATCGAATTTGCTACGATTAATTAAATAACAAAATATCGTTTAAAAAGTAACTATTATTGCCATATCCACGTCTTTCCACCATCGCCGTCCCACGCAGACCTTTATTAGCCAGTTCCCTCGAGTGGTGTTTTCCTAAAGGGAGTACCCCACGCCATAAAAAATTCACGTCTAACCAAAGTAGCCTTCCGATTCTATTGGTTTTTCCACTGTGTAAGTTACGTGTTCCTGTGTATTTTAAATTGACTTTTTTTTCGTTGAATTTAAAAATACTACTATTTCCTCGAAGCATATGAACGAAGTGACTTCTTCTTAACAGGCACTAACGGCCGTTTTCAATATTCCATCTATGCCTTGTTTTGGTTACTAAAGTTAGTCAAATCTATCTATTCTTTGATAAATTGTAATTAGATTAAGGTACTAAGTTATTTTTAGGACCCAAATTAATTAAAAGAATGAAAATTACAGGACTTGTATAATGAGTCGTTTCTTAGAAGGAAAATTCATGATGGAATGATTTGAGCTACTAGCTTGCATCGAAGAAATCAACCGTAGTCAAAAAACATTGGTCCATCTTTGATCATTCTACGCTTCACTTAGAGGTCGTTTTCAATAATGCATCTAAGATTATAGAGAGACTGTTATGTCTAATTATTTGACGTTAGATACACAAAAGTACAATAAAGGCTATCCGTTGACAGGATATTGAAATCAAAGTGGAAATGAATAGTTTTGTCTAACTTCAGTAAGCAAAACATGGAATAGATAGAATAATGAAAACGGCCATAGGTCTGAATCAAGTGTCACATGAAGTTTAATTGTTTTAAATATGTCAACCACCTTCGTAATTCTAACGCAATTCATCCATAATCAGTGGTGACTGCTTTTTATCATGTATTCCATACTCTTACACTTTTTCTATCATAGAAAATGTAGGTTGGAATGTTCCTACAATTTTCATAAAGTCCCCATAATATTGATGACATCTACACAATAGTATTTCTTGAAATTCCTATAGAATAGTCAGTTATATTGACTACATCCAATCAATAATAAAGTAAGACCGCTATATTGAATACAGCCAATGTCGAAGCATTCAATATTCAGTACATAACGAGGTACAGGTAAGAGGCGGCACGAAGCATTCAATTTGGTCGCGTGATGTGCTGGGCTCCACTTATGACGTAGTGATTTTTATGAAAATATATCAAAAGTAATATAAAAATAGTAAAAAAGATAATAAATAATAAGGGAGGATATTCAGGGACATTAAACACTACGCTATCTTGTAACAAACTAAGCAAAGCTTGTACTATGGAGGCTAGATAACTGATATACTTTTTTTGTAAATACATACATACTATAGATATACACCCAGACAGTAGAAAATTACAATGTTCATCACATAATTTTCTACTCGTGGGGATCGAACCCACACATATATTTACTGAATAAGGAGTTTTAATTTAACCTTTTTTTTCAATATGACTTGTTTGTTTTAGACTTTAAAGTTTCCAGTGAATTTAGGAAAAGTACCCCATAAAGTGCTACAGTTTATCCAATATTATATAAATTTCGTCCCCATTAAAAATCCATATT
This sequence comes from Phoebis sennae, assembly GCA_001586405.1. NCBI lineage: Eukaryota > Metazoa > Arthropoda > Insecta > Lepidoptera > Pieridae > Phoebis > Phoebis sennae. The sequence goes on along the minus strand of LQNK01001117.1, from coordinate 19,671 downwards.
ACATTTTTTTAATTGTAATTTGTATTGCCTCAGCTTTGTATTGTAAAACATATGGTAACCCATCTATTCTAAAAGGACTTTCATCACAGAATAGCGTCATCATACTGCTACATTGAATTGTTTAAAAAAATATATATTATGTTCTTGTCACAAATTTCCAAATCGTCCACTGGGACTATTTTGTGCGTTATTATACCCCATTACACTACACGGAACTGCAGACCGCTGAATAAAAGCCATTATATTTTAGATACCCCATAAATCGGTACCATATAGAACAAACCAGGCAACTATTCGTGTAGACGCCTCAACAAAGACAACGCATGGCCGATATTAATGAGGTGCCAGCGCCCATTCCGTGTATCGCCATTACCTACGCTCTGGAGATGAGGGGCTATTGTGAAGTACCTGTTGGAATAAACCTATTATGTGTACCGTTAGAAATTAAGTTTTAACAACAATAACAAATTTAATTTAATGGTAGAAATAAAGTACATAGGTGTCATCAAATCGTTAGTAGTAATTTTATATACTGACTAGCTTTCCGCCCGCGGCTTCGCACGCGTGGGCTACTAATTTCTGTATTTTTTAGAGGCGCACAACAAAAGTTTAAAAAATTACAGCCACAGGACCCCTGATATATGTGCATGTCTATTTATTACCTAGTTTTTTTATTATTTTCTATGGAAATAGGTTTGACCAAAATCTCACAGTGCGCGCGCCTCTTCAAAAAACATAAAATTGTAGCCCACGCGAGGCAAGCCGCGGGCGGAGAGTTAGTCATTTTTTTAAAGTTTTTGAGAATTTATTGAGTGTTTTAATGTCTTAATCCATATGTTTAGAGTATAAAAGGTATGTCCGCAACTGAACCAAAATCTCTCATTGTCACGTGGTATGACATTTTCACGACTTTAGAAGAGTATATCTCAAAAAATATGTATGTTATCAAAAAACGCATTTAGAAACCTCTATTTCATTTTTAAAGACCTATCTAATGACACCTCATACAATGATGTACTCGTGAATTTATTTTTTTACCCTCCGTTTACATGTATGGAAAGCCACCCCTAAAATATTTTTTTCAAATAAAATGTAGCCTATAAGTTGCACCTAATCATGGTCTATCAACATGTAAAATTCAATCAAAATCTGTCCAGTGGTTATTGCGTGATTGACGAACATACAAACAGATAAACAGACAAACAGACAAACAGACAAACAGAAAAAAAATTTTTTAAGCATGGTTTTGGTATCTATAGAACATACATATTGCATACCAATTACTCTTTTTGAAAAATATTCAATGTACAGAAATGGTTCGGTTACTGTTTTATTATATGTATAGATAAAATGCAGGTATATAACACAGGGTAAGTAATACAAAAGACGAACGAGAATGTGGTCAATAACTACATAAAGAAGTCAATTAAAAACCTTATTTTATATTGGAAAAGTCAATATTAAAAACTTAATTAGTTGTAATCATCAAATAAACTGATGAAATTGTCGTCACTAAAATAAGTTTTATTGGGCTTTAAAAATATCTTCAATCTTACATTTTACCTACAAAGTATAACTGTAATACATTGCTGCATTTGTTTTCACCATCGGCGATAAAATTAAAACAAAAGCCGACATGTACATACAACCCTCACGTTAATTACTTTGCATTCGCGTCACCCCAGCTGTAAACCATAAAACAAATAGCCGCCAATAACAGATAAACTAAACGATTCTGTAATTGCGATTGCGTCTTTATAAGCTATGTCGCTTGCGTGATTAAAACTATTGTTTTAACTGGTTAATAGGCGTTAAAGTGGTGATAGAATTTAATGTTTTGTTGATCAAATTATAGATACAAGTTTATTGTTGCGATGTGTATCATTGAAAACTGTATGGTCAACTCAAAAGGCGGAAGGGTTGTCATATACGATACTAGCTGCGTCCTAGGGCTTTGCTCCGGTGGGAATATGGGGATGATATATAGCCTATAGCCTTCCTCGATAAATGGGATATATAACACTAAATAATTTTTCGAATCGGAGCAAGTAGTTCCTGAGATTAGCGCGTTTAAACAAACAAGCTCTTCAACTTTATAATATTAGTATAGATAATATGTGTAGACGTGTTTAATTTTGCGAGTAGATACTTATAAGAAGATCTAAGTCTTAAATAAAATAATTTTTAAAGAATTTTAAACGCGGTTTATTATACATTATTTAAAAAGTAAAAGTCCTTTAAAAATATTTTATTTAATACGGATAGTAATCACGTTAATACAAACACAAGAAGATCTTAGTCTACTTTAAACGAATAAGGTAGTAGAGATAAATTTCGCATTAAATGATATAGAAAACCTTGTTTTTTCTACAACTGTTTCATTTCCAGTACCTTTAAAGTTCACCTCTTGCTTAATATGTATTAATCCAGACTATTAATTCAATCAAATTCTGTTCAACCATTTTCACGCCATTAAGCAACAAACATCCAAACTTAACAGCATATAATCACAAGTTTCTACATAGAAACGCACGAGTCACGGGGTCCTGTTTTATCGCACGCCAGATTACGCTGATCCCATAATCCGGTGTAAGTAGCTTAGTTATGCATATCTAATGCACGGTTATTTATGGGAATGTTGCGTAATTGTGTTATGGTATGAATCGTTTTAAGAGTAATGGTAAGTGTTCATTTTTGTCACAAATAAAACAAGAAACAATCTAACAATTGTATAATATATAAATGTGACAAAACGATGAGAAGAACAGAGATATAAAGTTACGCATAAAATCATTCTATTGATTTTTAAGTTTTTAAAAATACCTTTTTTCATGTTAATTCAGGCTCACGGAGTATGCGGTTCACCTGATGTTAAATGACTGACCACATCCCATGATTATCTACAACATCAAAGTGTCGCAGATGCCTTGCCGGCTTGAAGAAAGTGGAGGAGAGGAATGGGAAAGGAATACAGGCCTCCGGGCACTCGCTCACTGTACGAATCATAATGCAATACTGCTTCACGCCGATCTTCTGCTGGGGGGTGGTACTTTTACCAGTGTGACCTTGGCATTGTAGATGTTCATGGGCTATGGCCAGTCACTTATAATCAAGTGAACCGCATGCTCCGTTTGCCCGCTGTTACGTAAAAAAATCTCCTGGGCCGAATTTTCTGCCGAATTATTCCAGCAGATCTCAAGTTTATAAGTGTTGTAACAAACCTTTCTTTGCTTTACATTACAATGTTCACAACACTATAGTATTATAGTACGAGACTGGTTCTGCCAAGACAATACAAAGTCAAATGCAAATTACGTAAGCCGATAAATGATCAAATGAACTGTAAGGCGAGCGCCACTTCGGAAGCTCGTAATCACCGGCAGAGCTATAATTCATTATTATCACCTAACAATTGCTGGTGCCCTGGTCTAAGTCATAAAATAATTCTATAATAATAATTAAGAAAATTTCTTTTATTTGGACATAAGATATATTACGCGAGTGAAACCATAGCTAGTTTCATTTAAAATAAAAAAAATATATATTGTATTAACCAAGTTAAGAGTAATTACATATGCTTATGTATCCCTGGCTTCCAATTTAAAAGGTAATTTAAACTATTCACTTGACGAGGTGTCATGTGTGTGTTTTTCATCATATTTTTTTTTCTAAAATCTATCGTTATTTGATACTTAAATCACTGAATTGATAGGTATAATATTAAAAACTTGTACACTACAAATAAAAATTACATTTTTAAAAAACAAAAAACCTAGCTAGCATTTAAAAAAGTTTAACCGGCATGATCTGCGAAACCAAAACATTCGGTACCAGGCTAACATGAATATAAAAGAGATAGGAAGCCTCCCTAGTCGTGATAGGGGTAGTTTTGTTAGTGTGTGTATATGACAGGCGGGTTTGTGTGCTTTAAGCTGAAAAGGAAATATTATATGATAGAGATGGACGAAATGGGCGGGGCTATCGGAGATATTGTTTATAAACAAGCCTGAAACCCAAAACAATGTACCAGGATCGGATAGAATCAAAGAGTTCACATTGATTAATTGCCGATCTGCAAAATATTCCGTTATCAAATAGCGACTATAGTAATATGACATATGAAGTATTTAAATTGTGTGGATTTTTTAGTGTCAAACAAAATAACCTGTTACGTACATTCGATTCAAGTTCTTTTAAATAGTTTTAATTTCCTGATATTACCTTAAAAAAAGGATAACGACTGTTATGGATAATTTTCACATAGTTCTTCTTCTTCTTCTTTTGTTCCTGGCCCTCCTGTCTCAGACGGATTTCACATAGTTAAATAAGTACTTAAAATGAAAACTGTCATCCTGACAAGATAGCTTTTAGTGACCTTTTTCTGTATTAAAGTTTTTTTTAAGTAAAATATATTATAACGACACTTCTGAGACATTGTTCAGACCATCAGCAGCTCAATTGTATTACTAGACGATCTTGAAACAATACCATAAGCACTTGAATGGATAGCAAACTTCGGCTGTACATTGTACACAAAACTAAGATTCATGGCAGATTTTTGATGGCATGATTCATGGCTCTTACAAAATATACACAAAATTTTGGCTTCTTATCTGTGCTATAGCAAAATAAATTTAATAATGGCTCTCACAATGAACACGTCTATTGGTTATAATTAAAGTAGATCGGCGTGAAGCATTATTTTAGTTTTTATACGGTGATCGGGTGCCCGGAGGCGTGAATTCCTTTCCATTCCTCTCTCATCCCGTTCTTATCCTCTCCCAATTTTCCATCATTAATTCTCTGCCTACCAGGGGATAAGGAAGGGCACGGCCCTTTCCTTTAAGCTGGCAATTCATCTGCGACACATTGATGGTATAGATGTTCAGAGGCTACAGTCAGTTACTTAATATCAGATGAACTGTATGATCCGCTTGCCTGCTGTAGTATAAAAAAACTTATATAAACATAAGATACTATAATTCACGACTATTCTTCATAGTATAAAATTAAGTCGCTTTCTCTGTCCCTTTGTCCCTTTGTATGCCTAAAGATTTAAAACTATGCAACGGATTTTGATGCGGTTCAAGAGGAAGGTTTATATGTATGAAAACATCCATTAAATAGTGGAAAAATACTGTTATTTTTTAGTTTCTAATGTGATGTCGTCAATTATCATTTTTTCCGCTAACATTGCAAACACAGGCTGAACCCTACGAGATTTATCAAAATTATGTACTAATTTTTATATACAACGTTCACAGTTTTTCTGTAGTGTATTTAGTATCCGCATTGCACCCGTGTGAAGCCGGGGAGGGGCGCTAGTACAGGTGTCTATTTATTTATTTTATTTTATTGGCTCGTTCACAGTTGATACATTAGAACAAACAAAATATGATACAAATAATTTAGAACTTAATGTATAACTAATTTAAGAATAAGCACTGCATGCAAGATAAATAACATAAACAATTCATTAAATAGGCGTTCTAAAATCATAATTAATTATAAACAGTTTTAAAATTTCGCTATTAAAATACAATTAAAAATTTTTGAGAAGTAAATACAATTTAAATAAAGCGTAAATAATATAATTATTAAAATTCAAGTGTCTTGTCATATAGCTATATAGTCCATCTAAAGCTAACATCCCGTTAGTTATTCCGCGTAGACTTTCAACTTAAGCCGTTGAATTCCCGATAATCTAAGCCCAAGTATAGTGTCAGTGTTACTTGCAAATTGATTAGCCGTTTATCGGTAGCCGGAATGTGGTCGGCTAGGATTATAGCCGTTTTCTGTTTGTTCTAGTGATTTAGTGCTTAATGTTTAATTGAGGTGATACAGAATCCGTTTCGAATGATAAGACAAACTTGACAAGCCATGTTTGACACAAATTGTCTCACGTTTGAGTTAACCAATGTTAGATATAGATACAAAATTCCTTATGGCTTATGTATAATAAAGGGCGAATTTAATGCCTAAATGGCATACTTAACTTTTGGTAGTGTAATGAGTTAACGGGTAGCAGAGATGGATAAAATTCAAGAAAATTATCTATACATATAATAAAACAGTAACCGAACCATTTCTGTACATTGAATATTTTTCAAAAAGAGTAATTGGTATGCAATATATCTGTTCTATAGATACCAAAACCATGGTTAGAATTTTTTTTTTCTGTTTGTCTGTTTGTCTGTTTATCTGTTTGTCTGTTTGTCTGTTTGTCTGTTTGTCTGTTTATCTGTTTGTATGTGCGTCAATCACGTAATAACCACTGGGCAGATTTTGATAAAATTTCATATGCTGATAGATCTTTATTAGGTGCAACTTATAGGCTACATTTTATTTGAAAAAATATTTTAGGGGTGGTTTTTCATACATGTAAACGGAGGGTAAAAAAATAAATTCGCGCATACATCACTAAATGAGGTGTCATTGGATAGGTCTTTAAAAATAAAATACAGGTTTTTACAAGCGTTTTTTGCTAAAAATAAATATTTTTTGAGATATGCGCTTCTGAAGTTGTAGAAATGTCATACCACGTGGGCATGTGAGATTTTGAGTACATGCTTTTTTATACACTTAACGTGTAGATTAAGGCGTTAAAATACTCAATAAATTTTCAAAAACCTTAAAAAATAACTAACTCTCAGCCCGCGGCTTCGCTCGCATGGGATACAATTTTCTGTATTTTGAACAGGCGCGCGCACTGTAAGGTTTTTGAAACCTATTTCCATAGAAAATGATAAAAAACTATAGACATAACGTTAACGTTCCTCCTTACCGAATTTCGGCCACGGTGGCCAATCTCTACAGAGATCAGCCAACTGCGCGGGAGATATTATAGTGCACAAGTGCAAACACAGGTGCACTCTCTATTCCTTTACTCTCATAGCCCGATGGGACGGCAGACCGACACGACCGGAGAGAGATCAGGCGTAGGACCGACGGCATTTCGCGCTCTCCGAGGCACGGGGGTGCTCCTGCACCGCCAACTTCCAGGGCTGTTACTAAGATTTCTTTGTCAGAAAAATCCCAATAACATTTTTTTTGGCCCTACCCGGGATTCGAACCCGAGACCTCTCGATCCGTAGTCAAAGATGCAACCACTAGACCAACGAGGCAACGACCATTCATCATAGACATGCAAATATATCAGCGATCCTGCAACCGTAATTTTTTTAAACTTTCGTTGTGCGTCTCTAAAAACTACAGAAATTAGTACGCCACGCGTGCGAAGCCGCGGGCGGAAAGCTAGTAAATTAATAAAATAGAAATACTTACCACTTTGACGACCCGATTGGCGCAGTGCTTCAGCAATGGACTATTGCGCCGGAGGGTGTGGGTTCGATACAAACGAGTAGAAAATTATGATGTGATGAACATTGTAATTTTCTACTGTCTGGGTGTAAATTTATCTATAGTATGTATGTATTTACAAATAAAGTATGTTTAAGTATGCTATTATTTAACTAGATAAGCTTAGCTTAGTTTGGGACTAGATGACGTTGTGTTAAATGTCAAAAAAAAAAACATACTATATACATTAATATTTACTATACCTATATATAAGCATCCGTATATATGAAAGAAAAAAAAATGTTGACCTTTATTATCGCAGCTACTGTGCAGCTTCGCTCACTTTAAATTTAGCGTCTTTAGATCAATAAAAACTATCCAAAAATCTAATCCAACTGATACCCTATTAATACTTGAAATTTCATCGAAAATCCGTTCAGACGTACAGCATGATTGACACATACACATACAAACTTTCTCTCTACTAAATGCGAAAGTTTGTGAGGATGTATGTATGTATGAAATGCATGTTTGTTACTCTTTCACGCAAAAACTACTGAACCTATTATAATGAAACTTGGTATACATATAGTTACGCGTGTGAAACCGCGGGGCGCGGCTAGTTCATTATATTAGTAACTTTAATACGATAAACATTTGAATTTAATTTTAGTTGTTTTAATTATATAGTCGGTTGTGTAATCTAAAATTGTATGCATTGCTCCTAAATCTAACTTTCACTGTGAAACCTGATTAAAATTAAACCAACTACATTATTTACATTTGATTATATTTGATCGAATGAAAGAGTTTATTTATATCGAAATACATAACAACCGTGAGAAACGCATATAAACCATACAGTATAGATGTTGTTAGAAATCTGCTGAAAAAAGATTACCTACTATATAAACAAAAAGAACGTCATGTAATAACAACATAATTATTCGCACATTTAAAATACACATATAAACTTTAAGAAATAAACAAAAGAAAATAGTATAAATGAAGACCTTATCACGAAACTAACCACTATAAATTTCTAAGATTAAAATAAGAAAAACAATAAGTTATTTAACAACTAGCTGATCCGGGCCGCTCCTTTCCGGTAGTCTGTTATATATATATAGCCTATAAAATAAAGCCTATGTTACTCGTGTATAATGTAGCTTTCGAATGGAGAAAGAATTTTTAAAATCGGTCCAGTAGTCCAAACTTTCCCCTTTATGATATTAGTGTAGATGATGATAAAATCATTCCAAAATTGTCTCTTAAATCTTATCATATCTTACACAATACGTCCCCAATAAATCGGCGATCTAATTTAAATTTTATAACTCAATTTACAATCGCTAGTAATTTATTTATTTGCGTACATTTGCCCGCATTGTCGAGATACTGTGCTATCTTAACTGCAACTTTATGTAATGTTCTGGACATTGTTAGCTCTATTTTATGTTACTTAGTCACTTTTATTGGAGGTTTAAATTCCTTTATTTTCGTCCATTGATATTCTGTACCTTAGACCAGATAACGCAGAAAGAAATTATTTGTTTTTTTTTCTGTAGCCTATATCGATTACCTATAGCAGGCAAGTGGAGCATGCAGTTCACCTGATGTTATGTGAATATCTACAACAAAATGTCGCAGATGCCTTGCCGGCTTCAAGGAAAAGAAAGTGATAAGGAGACCATCAATGCTGAGAAATTGGGAGAGGAGTAGAACATGATAGGAAAGGAATGGGATTCGAGTACAGGCCTACGGGCACCAGCTCACCGTACGAAACAGTGCGATACTGCTTCACGCCGGTCTTCTGCTGGGGAGTGGTACTTACACCGGTGCGAGCTTGGTCCAATTGTGCAATACTCAGCTCTCATTCTTTTATTGCTGAACATGTAATGCAGCAGAATTACTCTCTGTCGCCTCTTACGATCCATGGGTAGAAATGGGGTGGCGACACACTTCTAATTGTTTTTGATTTAAAAACTTGATATGAACGCATTGAGGAATATCTAACTTTGCTGCTATTAATAGTAATAATAAGTATAGACTTACAGAAGTATTCTTTGTGTATACGATTGTAAGTAAATAATAAAGTCAAAATATTTTATGACAGCACAATAACCAATATATCCGCACTAACGATATAACATAAATGATTCGACATTTCCAACGATTTCCGTAATACCCAGTACATAGACTTGACTACTTACAATCGACGTGCAAGGAGTTGTTGCGCACTTAGTCGATAAAATAAGATCGTGATTCAGTCGATAAAATTCTATCGATATGGGCTACAATGAAGACATTTCGCATTGAACGTTGTAAGTTCGGTTGTGCGTGGGAGGCGCTGAGCACGCGCAAGGCATGCGAGACGGCGAATGCAGGGTAACTGTGAAGGTCCACTAGAGGTATACGAGAAATTTAATGATAAGTGAAGATAAATGTTAGCTACGAAAATATCCTGAGAAAGCAACACTCATTGTGACAATAAAGTGGATGCATAAAGTCATATCACGTTTGAGAACATCGGTTTGTACCGTGTTTGTGCAATCGAAGAGATTTTAGGTAAAAATCCCACATAACTGCGAGCGACGCGTATATTAGAAAATGACAAAACTGTGAGGAATAAGACAGTGTTAACAGGCTAGAAGCCTCATTAATGAACGTAACAAAAAACTTAAATGCTAAAGATTCATCAATCTTCAAAAGAGTACTAGCGACTTTCCTACTACGAACCTGGCATGTTTGTGCTTTAGCAGTCGTTTTTTGGGACCCACAACAAGAAACGGCTTAAATCTATATCTTTAATTGATCCAATATTAACGAAACTAATTAAGAAACCATTGTTAACCAGTAAGTTTTCATTCACAGGAAGGAACTGGCTTCCAAATCACAGGCTGCGCCTAGCTTAAGTCTAAGTTTAGTAATAATTTTATTCTTAGTACGTGTCGATCTATTTTCGTAATGTAAGTCAAGGAATGTAGCAATATTAATAAAAAATAAATAAATAAATGTTATTGTTACACAAAATTATTTAAAAAAATAGTTTTTTATTTTTATTTTATATTTATCTGCGTATATTCGCCTAAGGCTAGTACCTTCTCCCACACCCAACAATGCTCACGCGCAGATTGAGTCGTACCGCTAGCCCACAATCAGATCTACAATGTTCAGTGGCCCAGAGATACGGTATCGCCATCGTTGCATTAAGGTCGGGACTTCAGATGACGTTATCAATTCTATGGTAAGTGCATTGGTATTAGCATAGAGGTAATCCAATGACTGTGCGATCAATTTGAATTATAAATCTTCAAGTCTTTAATATCGATTGATATATAAATATGACAAATCGTGTGGAAAATTTAAGTAGGATTATTTTATAATAATTATAGAAGAACATTTTTTATATGTTACACTAGGCAAGCGGAGCATGCGGCTTACCTGATGTTAAGTGCAGTCAGTACTGCAGCCCATGAACATCTACAAAATTAAAGTGTCGTAGCTGCCTTAAAGGAAAGTAAGGAGAGAATTAGTGATAGGAAATTGTGAGAGGAGTAGAACAGGATGGGTGAGCAATGAGAATACAGGCCTCCGGGCTCACGCTCACAGTACAAAACACAGTGCAATACTGCTTCACGCCGATCTTCTACTGGGGGTGGTAACTTAGGTGCGTGTGGTATGTGTCACAAATACGTTAACAATGACACAATCGTTTTGAAATGTATGGTTCTATAAAATGTTGACTTTTTGATCGACATTACTTAATAAGAGAATTTAAATACCCTATGCAAATGAGAGCCTTATGAAAACAACGACACAAATATCAATCAATAATATTCAATACAAACATTTCAGAACCAGGTACAAATTTACATAACATCTTTGGTGGCAATGTTAATTCTATTGACATACATAATGCATTCCTAATAAATAACCCAGCTAACAAATAAGGCTCTATATGGCCCTTCACTATATAGATGGCAGGCTGTGAAAACCTCGCATGTGCGTGGATTATAGAAAATGCAAAAAACGAATGGAAAAATTGTTGTAGGAACTAAATATTCCGTAGAGTTTTTATGTTTATTGCATTACTTAATGATTTTTAATATTCGCATAAAAAAGTAGTTTCTTGGCAAAATTTACACTTTTATTATCTTTAGATAGTATTATGTACCATAGAATGGACCATCTCACCAAGCTTTCCGCACCACAATAATGGACATAACTGTTTCTTGAGGTTAACATTTATTTCAATAGACATGTTTAAAACTATCTATATGTTTTATTATTTCGCTTTCACACATTACGATATTCTCGCTCGAAAAACAAGTATTAAATAAAATACTTATTAAAGGATTTTAAACGCGGCTTATTGTATATTATTTTACTTAATTATTAACCGATTTTAAAATCTTTTGAAAAGTATTTTATTTGATATAGAAAATACTCGCGTTAAAACAACACAAGAAAGTACTAAGTGCTATAACAATTATAAAGTTTCATAAGTATGCGACTTACGGGGTTTTCACAGCCCGCCGTCGATAAAGACGTCTGTATTAAAATATCCAATATTATTTCAATATGTCGAACGTATTGAGTTTATGTTTGTATTGCGAAATTGCATCTTGTTCTGAAGGAATGAATTTTAAATGGACGAATCGAGTGTGCGAAAATTATTTCGTATGCCGCATCCGTGCTAGAACAACGATATTTTGAAAAGAGATATGTTATTGAATAATTTATTTGTTAAGTATAACAAATTCGCCAGGATTTCTTTCTCTTATACGTTTTTATTTATAATCCTTCTTCTACACTAATATTATAAAGAGGAAAACTATGTTTGTTTGTAATGAATAGACTCAAAAACTACTGGACCGATTTTAAAAATCTTTCACTAATTTGAACTATATGCATTATTTTATAGGTTATGCTACGGGAGCGAAACCGCGCGGAAGAGCTAGTAATAAATAGATGCGATTTTGCAATTTTATTGATGTGTTTGCTACTCTTTCACAAATAGCTGGACGCATTTGGATAAAACTTCGAAAATAAAGAGTTTTAAGTTCAACTATGAGGTGATTGTCAAAAGACGACATTGTCATTAATGGTCGCATTTTCTCATGGTAGTTTTATGGGTATAACATATCTATACAGTAAAGTATATCATTGACTACAAATATATTGATTTCCATTACCAATAATACCTCAGCATCCCGTACTTCACAGCATACTCCGTGGTAACTGAGTGGACATTATATCAATATTCGGAATAGCCGTGCCCGAGCGATGTCAGCAATTCACAGCTGGATGCCGCCACAATTGATACAGAATTCAAACTGCAAACAGAGCGCTTGAGCTACGTACACATTGACACGATTCACCGACACGAGAACTCGGGTCATTTGGGAACAGTCTGCATAAATGTCATCTATTTGAGACATGTACGATACTGACTTCTGAAACCAAATGCTTTGTGATACGGCTCAGTGGTAACGAGCATGACACATGCAGATTGAACAAGCCCGGGTTATGCTAATGGAATGGTGTAACCGTGAGGCTAACGTGGTAACTGAACTATCAGTTGATATTATCAATATTCGGAAAAGCAATGCTTAAGCGATGTCAGCAATTCACAGCTGGATGCCGCCACAATTGATACAGAATTCAAACTGCAAACAGCGCGCTAGAGCAACGCACACATTAACACGATTCACCGACACGAGAACTCGGGTCATTTGGGGACAGTCTGCATAAATGTCATCTATTTGAGACATGTACGAGACTGACTTCTGAAACCAAGTGGTTTGTGATACGGCTCAGTGGCAACGAGATGACATGACACATGCAGATTGAAAGCCCGGGTTATGCTAATGGAATGGTGTAACCGTGAGGCCAACGTGGTAACCGAACTATCAGCTGATATTATCAATATTCGGAAAAGCAAGGCTCCGTGTTCAAGCGATGTCAGCAATTCACAGCTGGATGCCGCCACAATTGGTACAGAATTCAAACTGCAAACAGCGCGCTTGAGCTACGTACACATTGACACGATTCACCGACACAAGAACTCGGGTCATTTGGGAACAGTCTGCATAAATGTCATCTATTTGAGACATGTACGAGACTGACTTCTGAAACCAAATGTTCTGTGATAGGGCTCAGTGGTAACGAGATGGCATGACACATGCAGATTGAAAGCCCGGGTTATGCTAATGGAATGGTCTAATCGTGAGGCCAACGTGGTAACTGAACTATTAGTTGATATTATCAATATTCGGAAAAGCAATGCTCAAGCTATGTCAACAATTTACAGCTCGCCAAAATTGATACAGAATTAAAACTGCCAACAGCGCGCTAGAGCAACGCACACATTAACACGATTCACCGACACGAGATTTCGGGTCACTTCAGAACAGTCTGCATAAATGTCATCTATTTGAGACATGTACGAGACTGACTTCTGAAACCAAATGCTTTGTGATACGGCTCAGTGGTCACTAGATGGCATGACACATGCAGATTGAACAAGCCCGGGTTATGCTAATGGAATGGTGTAACCGTGAGACTAACGTGGTAACGGAAATATCAGTTGATATTATCAATATTCGGAAAAGCATTGCTCATGGGATGTCAACAATTCACAACTGGATGCCGCCACAATTGATACAGAATTCAAACTGCAAACAGCGCGCTAGAGCAACGCACACATTAACACGATTCACCGAAACGAAAACTCGGGTCATTTGGGGACAGCTAAATGTCATCTATTTGAGACATGTACGAGACTGACTTCTGAAACCAAATGCTTTGTGATATGGCTCAGTGGTCACTAGATGGCATGACACATGCAGATTGAAAGCCCGGGCTATGTTAATAGAATGGTGTAACCCGCTAACGTGGTAACTGAACTATCAGTTGATATTATCAATATTCGGAAAAGCAATGCTCAAGCTATGTCAACAATTTACAGCTCGATGCCGTCACAATTGATACAGAAGTCAAACTGCAAACAGCGCGCTTGAGCTACGTACACATTAACACGATTCACCGACACGAGAACTCAGGTCATTTGGGAACAGTCTGCATAAATCTCATCTATTTGAGACATGTACGAGACTGACTACTGAAACCAAGTGGTTTGTAATACGGCTCAGTGGCAACGAGATGGCATGACACATGCAGATTGAAAGCCCGGGTTATGCTAATGGAATGGTGTAACCGTAAGACTAATTTCATGGTAACTAAACTATCAGTTGATATTACCAATATTCGGAAAAGCAATGCTCTGTGTTTCAAGGATACATTTCCCTGCTGGATGCCACTCTGTGGTAATAATAACAATTCACCACTGGTCAGTGGTAACGAGATGGCTTGGCATGCAGCTTGAGCAAGCCCGGCTTATAAATATAAATAACGCCATCGAGTTTCAAACTAAGGAAACCTTGTACAATGGAAACTAGGTAACTGATAGATTCTTTTTTGTAAATACATACATGCTATTGATGGATAAACACTCAGACAATAGAAAATTTTCTCCTCGGGAGGATCGCATCAATCAATTAATAGACCATTGCCACATTCACTGCGCCAATCGGATCGTCAGGTGTGCAAATAGAATTAGGTTTACTCTGCGGTACTAAGGCATCAGTTGACATTATACCATTTTTCGGAAAAGCAATGCTCAAGCGATGTCAACAATTTACTGCTAGATGTCGGTTTGACACAAGTTGCTATGCTAGGTTATGCAATGACATGAAAGCTAACTAACCCAGCGAAAAACGCGTGTCAAGATTCCATTGTTATCCTTAATAACTTGTGGAATTTTTACTAATAAAGATACAAAAATTAAGGGTAGGAAATAATAATACATAGATTAAAGATCTGTAGTAAAGAGTTGAAGACTTATTGTTAAGCCAAGGGTTAAATGATATTATTTTTAAGGAAAGGTTCAGTTACATTTTTTATCACAGGTACAAAATAGTCCCCAATTTATAGGAAATCAAAAAAAATTAACAAATAATTATAGAGCTGAAATGTTTAAATTTCATTTTTTTTTGTCTCACCAGCTGTACCACGCGGCTTTGCTCTGGTAGCATAATGTTATATAGCCTATGATATAACCTTTATCACACAGCGCAGATGCAGCTTTATATTGAAAATCCATCCAGTATTTTTATGAAAAACATTACAAACCTACAAAAAAACAAATGTTTTCTCTTTATTACGAGTAGATAATAAATCCAACAATACAATTTGACTATAATTAACACGAAAGACATAATATCGAAGGAGTTGAGACACGCTAAATACCGCCGTCAAAACTGCACGGTCGATATTACGCGCTATCGGTTGAGTAATATGTTTATAATCCTATGCAATTATGCCTTCAAATACAGAATTGACATACGTAAGGGACGGATTGAATCAGTATATTAAAGTATTTATCATTATTTAACTAATTTACTTTAGTTTCTCCATGTCAGAAATTTTATTACATACAACGCAAAATATCTGCTTACGTCTGGAAAGAGGCAAAACTACTTTATTGCACAAAAACACTGGAGGCAAAAGGATTTTTTTTGTACAAATATCATTTTCTTTCAGTGTAGCTAAAGGCATGAAGATAATTAAGAAAATATCTGACTGATATTGATCTATCAACGCACAGCCCAAACCTCTGGACAGATCGGGCTGAAATTTGGCATGCAAGTAGATGTTATGACGTCCGCTAAGAAAGGATTTTGATCAAATCCCACGGGAATGGAGAAAACAGATATACGGGTGAAACCGCGGGGCCCAGCTAGTTTGAATTCTAATATAATCACATGCGTATAAAAATACATTCATACACACATTCAAGTACCAAAAGATTTACGGATTCATTATTGAAATCTTTTCGAGTTCAGATAAAGGAATCAATGAGAATGGAATAGATTTGGTGGGTGGGTTAAATTAAGACCTATTTTCCGTAATTACTGGCAATTTAGAAAATCTTTTCATAAAAATGCTGTTTATAAATTGTGTAACTATGGATGAAGATAAACCTTTTGGCGATATAAGTCATGAAGTCCTTCTTCTTACTAATGTTATATGCCATTTTGGATGTTTGTGTGTCCATTACACCGCAACCACTAAACAGATTTAGATAAAATTTCGTACACAGATAGGCAATTAGCTGGAGCTTTTATAGACGAATATCGAAATTATTGCAAGAAAAGCCGCGGGAGAGCTAGTAAGCAATATTTAATGGTTTTTAAACTAAAATGAATTTAGTATAGGACCATTTCTGCAAACTAAGGTTCTATAGTTTTACATCAGTAGTGTAAATAATGTTCATTGAATTATTTCAAAATGAGTCCTTACCGACTGAGTTCTGGACATACCTATATATAAGAAGATATAAAATGAATAATGTTGAGGACTCCATACTACATTAGAGAGGGTAAAATAGAAGTAACAATTATCCTTCCAAATGTCCCTCATTATTTATCAGCTGACCCTACTTCCAAACAGACGCTTACATTGTGTTTCATACAATACTAGCTTCTGCCCGTGACTTCGCCTGCTTTATAATTTAGAACCGTACGAAACACAGTGCAATACTGCTTCACGTCGATCTTCTGCTGGGTAATTTCTTCGGAGTGAGCTTGGCCCAATCGTGCAATGCTTTTCTTCTACTCTTTTGTTGCTGAAGTCTCTGTCACCTCTCACAACACCCACAGATTGAAATGGGGTGACTATACAAAATTGTATAATTTTCCTCAAATACATACTTATAGGTTATTGACTCTTTTAAATATTATAATGTGAAACAGTTTCAAAAACAGTTATCAAACATACTTAATACAATACAATTTTTGTACAAATTCATTGCTGTGCTATAGTTTTTGGTTTTTATATAGGCTTCTGAATCTTATATGACGTCAGTGTAGTTGTATTGTTATGGTTATACAGACTGTGGCCGTGTTCTTCTTAATTTAAGCTCCTTATAGAAACAATTATCATACTCAATACAATATAATTTTAGTACAAATTCGTCTCTGTGCTATAGGTTATTGGCTCTTCTGAATATTATATGACGCCAGTGTCAGTCGTATTATTATCGTAATATAGGGGGTGGACGTTTTCTTGAATTGTCTAGCCGGCTAAGGGATATGGATTGTTAAATTGCCTTCGATATTTATTAAGAATGGAGTTTTGTGTTTAGAATATTTTTTATGATTTTTTTATATCTGAATTTGAGTAGCTGTTCCGCACAACGTCGCTGTAACCCTATACTATATTTTTATTATTAGTATTTATCCATCAATAGTAATAGTAAATTATGGCTTATTATACATTTAAAATCCATTAAAAATTATTTTATTTAAGAAATGACGATGACAATGTCATTATTTGGCATCACAAAGAAAAAAAATAGTCGGAAATAAATGGTACACTTTAGTGGGTGGCGTGATGCCAAAGATATCATCACATCAGCATATGTTGGAGAATGGAATCTCCAACTAAGATATATAAGATTGTTTAATCGTCGTGATGGAAATCATTTACGTTGGATATACAAGATGTAGACTGTAGAGAATCAGACATATGTATGAGATGATGAGACGAGGGAATACACAGTCACGTATTAATTAGGGAGATTTGTTAAGTGACGAATTAGCTCATGAGGAGAATGAGGTATGCGTTGCTTATATTAGACGTGGCTTTGAAATATAACTGAATTTGTTGCATACTGTATTAAAGTAATTATTACGAACAATATTCCTAATAGATAATTAAATTCGTATAGAGTTATAAACTCATTGTCAAATTTCAGTTGTTTAAGGGTGATGAAAATAGACATATAGACACAGTTTATTTTGCATTTATAATATTAGTACTTCCTTACTAAGGATAAGAAATTTTGGATAAATATTCTTTTTTAAAATTAAGATTTGTATGTAGAGTATCCTCGAAATATTAACAATGTGGTAATGTCAATATGTAGGAAATTAATTAATAATTAAAAAAAAAATTGTTAATTACTTAATTTTTAGTTCTGGATATATGCATTTTAGCATGTTTTAAAGATTATTTAAAATCACAATAATTCTGAAGCTGCTATATTTTATTTCTTTACTTTTATAACAAAGTACATGCCAGTCCCTTCATACCTCAAACCTAATCTATATAAGTATCCTATTCTAACACAGTCCATAATCAATCTTACAAAATACCTAAACTTATCATCTACCGGTAACTTAAATTAACTAAAAACTAAACCTACCATAGGCTCTAATTAGACATATTATATAGACATAGGTTTAAAGAACTTTATTTCTCAAAGAACATTATACAAATATGTGTACAAAATAGTTCACTTAATGAAAAACATTTTAACAAAAATGTAAAAACGAATGCTTAGGTCCTAATTTTAATAACAACGCAACCAAGTTTTTTCCTTAAAAATAGAATAAAATAGCATGCATTATTTTATGTGGTGTGGTATATTTTTAGGTACGTTAAATAGTTTATTATAAACATATTAGATAGACATATTATACATATACATTTGATTCAAGTGAAATCGGCTAGCTATTATAATAACATAAAGGTTTTAATACCTGTATTTACCACTACGCTATAATATTTTGCATACGACTTTCGCTATAAGATTGCACAGATGTGGATTTCTCATACTATTGCATGCATAAAGCCTTTAATATACGACATTTAAATATACGTTAGGAGTTATTTCTTTGTTGGAAGCGTCAGGCTTGTGCATAAGTTATAAGGGATATTACATTTTAATTGTGGTGGTTTTATGTCGGTTTTATTATTGTGCTTTTCATACTCTCAATAACATTTTTTGGCATAAATCATCATCTCACAATTGAGTTGGTATAAACATCATTAAACCTAACCGCATAGCTTATTCTGTTAATTTTCGAGGAGTTTCCTGGAATATCTTCTGGATGGATGATTAGACTTGAACCAAATTTCTAAGGGACCACACTGTCACTCTACTCTTTCGAATGCAATATTTTTAATTAATATTTTTTCGAATCAGTCCATAAATGCCGGAGATGCATAAAAAGTGGTCGAATTGAAAACCTAAAATATAGGCCATAAGTGTGAATTATTTTTACTAGTGGATCGTCCCGAGCTAGACCTCGCTTTGTAATGTATAAATCAAAAACTTTTATTTTATACCACACTCTCATAAAAATGTTGTTAATGGATTAGTTAACCAAATTAAGTTAGATGTAAAGTTACTTATTACTCTAAAGGCTTGTAACTAAATTAAAGTACAAGAATTAAAAGCAAAAAAAAACTAATAACTTATTTCACATAGCTACCAGTGCTAAAACAACGAAATATTTCAGT
>LQNK01001115.1:580676-671471 GCA_001586405.1 Phoebis sennae | reverse complement strand
GGAGCCGTCGGGCTGGTGCAGCGAGTAGACGCCCTTCACCACGTCCCCGTCGCGGTGCTCGTGCTGGTGCTTCATGTCGCCCGTGTGGTGGTCCTTTACTTTGTATTCAAATTCATACTTGGGATGAGTCTGTAACAATTAGATTAACCTTCTGACTTATTCTTTCTACATTAATTTCTGTCAATATTACAGCTCTACCCAATTTTCCCAGATTATCGTATTTAATTCTCTGTCATAAAATCCTTTAACTTAGGCTATCTGTCCATCATCTAACTACCTAAAATGTTGAACCTTCATTAGTTTAGTACTTTTCGAGATTTCATATGAATTACCGAGTAACCTTTTTCTTTTATTTATTGGATATACAATTGATAGTATGAAAGAACAAACTTACATGATAATCATGATGACCATGAGCACCATGAACGACTTCAGGATGTCCATCGTGTTTCAAGACGTGTTGAGATGAGAACGCATGCCCGTAGCCCTGGTCATATTGAGCCACTGCTAGGGCAACTAACGAAGCGAAGCAAAGGACCTAGGAAATAAAAAGAAGTAAATTAGAATTGTTTGTATTTTCCTCCAATAATAGAGCATTTCAATTTAGACAAAAACACAGTTTTATTTTTCTAAATTACAATATCATTCACGACCGGTTTCGAACATCAGCGTCAGGTAAATAAAAATAAATAGTAATAATAAAATTATAGTAAAATAGTGGAATTGGAAAAGTATAAATGTGTGTTTCTCTAAATAGAAATTATGTACAAGTCTGATTTCATAGCTTTTTCTTTTTGGAATTGATTATTCCTTATAAGTTTCAAATAATTGTAAAATGTTTATGTCTGATATATATTCAATTAATACCTTGAAGTACATTTTTAGTGTTTATGTTGTTGTTATCAAGTATATTGTTAAACTGATACATGATTGTTATAAATATATTCTTTTATATCTAGCCCCAAGGCGAAACACGTAAAGTAATATTGATTTCTCTAAACTAATTGCTTCTACACCCATGCATGCCTATGACGAAAATAGACATTAACCGTAAATATTATACTTTCCAATTCTTGCAATATTTTGACGAAATGTCTATACCTTAATACTTTCGATTATAGCAAATAAGCAGGATAAGTTTATACATATCAATATAATATTCTATTTAAAATTCGGTGCATCTTAATTTAAGTTCATATTTTTCATGCCCAAGAGAGTTTTTAGTTTTTACATATATTTTTGCAATTTAAGTAGAAAGTATAAAGGTATGAATCAAAATCCCATAGTAAATCACTCATTCACTCGTGTAAATAATTATTATCACCTGTTAATAATCTTAATCAAAAAATTATTCTACCGGTTAATAAAAATATGTTTCTTGAGATCACTTCTTAATAAATAATTATCAGGAGAAGTAGCACATTACATGTCAATCAAGTAATAAAGTGATTAAATAATTTATTTTTATTGAACCCGTTTACAGCATATTGCCAAAAATTAACTAACATAATTATGATATCCCTTGCAGCAACGCAATTGATCATTTGCCTATCAAAATCTAAACTGTGATGGAGCCTTAGTCGGGACGAAAATCATCATTGCCATCATCATGCCAACATTATAAGACGGTTGAAAGAATTAATGAATTAATGAAAAATCATTTATTGCACATTCGGAACAAAGCAATCCAGAAGGCGGTCTTATCCCTACAAATGATTTTTTACAGAAAACCGGAAAGTGGGCAGAAAAATATTATAATAATATAATAGAATGAATTTAGATGACATTTGAAAAAAAAAAAATAAGTGAAAGTTACATGAACTATTGAATACTAAATAAAAACTATACTGGTTGTAGAGCCCTTGTAGGTATTTTATATCTAAATATGATAGTACTTATAGTTTTCATTTATTACAACGTGAATTAGGACGTCGTGCAAGATCACATTTAAATATTTACTAAGAAATTTTTCTTGTGTAATATTTTAACCGTTTAGTAAAATTTCCACATGTTGCGGTATATTCTTATACGATAAAGAGTGAAATCAACGTCACCTTGATAATATCGCATTGTCTATAAATATAAAAGTCTAGAAGTTGATATGCATGTTATTAGTTTCTAACAGAACTTGTAAGGAATAATAGCAAAATATTCAAATTATTGAAATGATTTCCAAGGTATTAAAATAATATTTTATATAGTCTTCACATTTCAACTTAAATAAGCCCTTAATAAAAACTGAAATAAATATTAATTACATATATTTTTTATAGGTCTTATGTTTCACAACCCTCCTCGCCATGGTTGCCGCGCAATATGGCCACGGTCACGGGGAAGCGCATTCCTCCCAACACTTCATCAAACACGACGGGCATCCTGAAGTTGTACATGGACATCATGGCCACCATGACTATCATGTAATGTTTCCTTAATAAAACTATTGTCAAGACTTTTGTTGAATAGACCATTGACTTATAGTATTTTTTAGACTCATCCTAAATACGAGTTCGACTACAAAGTGACGGACCACCACACTGGCGACATGAAGCATCAGCACGAGCACCGCGATGCGGACGCAGTACATGGCGTCTATTCTCTGCACCAACCTGATGGCTCCGAGAGGACCGTGCACTACCACGGAGACCATCACACCGGGTGAGTACTGAGAATCTATCAGTAAAAAAATAATGAGTTTTTATTCTTAACTAGTTACGCCCCAGGGCTTCACTCCCGTGGGAATATCGGGATGATATATAACCTATAACTTTCCTCGATAAATGGGCTATTTAAGACTAAAAAAATTTCGGACTAGTAGTTTCTGAGATGAGTGCGTTAAAACAAACAAACTCTTCAGCTTTATAATATTAGTATAGATAAGTGAAAGATTCATATCTGTGTGTATACAGAGAGGAGATTACTCAAATAATTATTTCTTTAACTCCTAACCATTTCCTTGCTTTTTTCAGATTTCATGCTGACGTGAAATTCGGAACCCATCACATCATCCCTCATAAACATCACTATTGATTTTATGCTAACCATTTTATAGAATATCAATAAGTGTTTTGTTTCTCGCTATTATCACTGTAAATAAATATTTCAATAAAAAAAATATAAAAATTATGTCAGTTTTCATTTTTATCCTATGTCTATAAGGGTTTATTACATATATGGGGTGTTCTGTAATGAGTGTAATATGTAATGTAATATATAAGCTGTAGAACGTTCTGAAGGTTCAAAAAAATACATTTCATGTTTGTTCAAAGTCCCTCTATTTTGTAGATATTCCCTGATAGGTTAAGCATAGGTAAATAAATAAGCAAAACATGAATTTTGCGTTAGATCTCTGTTTAGAAAAATTATGCATGAGTCCCCTGAAATCATAGTTTATTAGTCAATGGCGGATGTATGGACGTGATTCCTAAAACAGATTGAAAAATTCCATCATTTCCAGTCTTGCCACTAAAAGGTGTAACAAAGGGTGTATTCTTTAAAAAGAAAACATTGAATGTCTCCATATCCGAGGAACTTTTACTGAACATACGAGTATATGTTTTGAACCGTCATAACATCCTTTATCTGCAGGTACCATATTATTCACTTTAAAAGGTACACTCTGTATATCAATTCACGATCACAAAGATTTAAAGGCGAAAGTCAAATAAAATCAAAAAAAGGAAATGTCATCAAAGCGGTGAAACTACTTCCTTTTTGTAAAAATCTTGAATATAGAAAGATGCACTGGATTTATGGATTTAACCATTTGCAACGCCAAATAATAATTAAGATTTAGACCGACATAGTCGTTGCGATCGACTAAGGTCTTAAATAAAAAATAAGATTAGGCAAGTAATATGATAGAAATTTGTTCGAGGATTGAAATTTTTCCGACGAGTATTTCTTATAGTTTATGTTAATGATCTTATATATATTTTTCTTTTAATCTACAATGGAACAAAAACTGACTTCTCCAGGAAATAAAAGGTCAAGGGGTAGATATTATGCTTCGTCTAGTTTCATCAAAAAAAGCTTAACTAATAAGTATTAAAAAATAACATATCAGTAAAAAAAATATTTATTTAATTCTTAACCTAATTGATAATAATTTACATAAGTGTTTTAGTGATGATGTACAGGCACTGCGTGTTGTGAATGACCTTCTCGATGGACAACTGCATTAAATCTAGAAAATAAAAATGACATGAATTTGAAAAAAATACGTTCATAAAACAATAGTTTTGTGTATTTTCTTAATTGTAACTAAGATGGAATTGCATTCCCTATAATTACATTTAATGTTTGTTGAGAGAAAAATGTCTACTATATATAAGAAGTCATAATTACCCGCTGTGAGGGTCGGCGGTGTATTCAACACGTCTGATAGTGCCGTCAGCCTCATGCAGACTGTAGGAGCCGTGCACCACGTCACCCTCGCGAGTTTCCTGCTGGGACTTGAAGTCACCAGTGTGTGGGTCTTGGACTCTGTACTCGAATGAATAGTGGGCAGGCGCCTGTTATAAGAACATCAATTTGGTATAACGTATTATAGAAACGAACTAAATTTCATACTATAATATAGAATGTGTCATATATTTCGAATAGTCATAATATACTAGATAGACTATACTGTCACCTCTTGATGGCATTCATAAATTTTAGTGGAATTAAACTATTTTTCACACTATTTCTACATTAATTAATAAACTCTATTTAAGTATTAAATTAAAACCTATTTATTTTAAATGGTGGAAATAGTGTGAAAAAGTCTTTAATTCAATACTTAAAATGCATTCCCACCAAGAAGTCACAATACAATCTATCAATTAAACTTTATTTAATTTGCAATCAATTTCGAACTACCTGATGATGATTGTTTGAAGCTGGTTGTAAATTAAATAAAGTTTATTAATATAGTGGAAATAGTGTGAAAAAGAGTTTAATTCTATAAAATTTTACGGTCATAATATCATACATGGTAATCCTGATGTTGAGGTTGCGCGTAGTGTAAAGGTTGATGTTGTATCGCGATTGGTTGGTGACTGATCACAGGCGCGTGCTGAACTTGAACGTGACCTTGACGCACGATGCTCTGCGATGACTCCGCGTGACCTTGACCGTGGTAGCCATATTGGGCAAGGGCTGCACCCACACACGCTGTCAGAAGTAACACCTAAAGGAACAGTACCTTTAGATTATCTAATATATTATATGGCACTTAAGATATTAGGACGTAATTAACGTTAAAACAGTTGCAATATCTCAAATACTTTATGGTGAGAGAATCTGATTTTGATGAATAAAACCTTACTTTAGTGTACATTATGATGTAGTTCGATATCCTTTCGATTTCAATCAACGACTGATACCTTAATCCGTATTAATTGAGCTTTTTATACTACAGGACGTAATTAAATGAATATTTCGTTAAGCAATGTTGACATGAGGCGCTATTGTTGAATGAAAGTCGTATCAACTGGTTTCAATACGAGACAAAATTTTGATTCTATATAATTTTCATAATTTTCTGAAAAAGGTTTACGAATAATAACTTTAAAATATGTTTAAGATTAGACATACCTACAAATGTATTTCGTTGTGAATAATTAATAATTAAAATTAGAGTATTAAGGTAAGCAAACAAATGAGAATCCTTATTATTGGTAGTCCTAGGATTCGTGAGTTTAAACTACTTCATAATTTATTTATTAATACTTACACATATAGTGTAGACATATCTTCAATCTCACATTGTTTTTATAAATGAAGATAGTATCACATTATTAATCCCTTCTTTGATTCTAGTTTAGTCCATATCTAATTATGGTGTAAACTAGAATGATAGTTAAAACTTTACAGGAAGGAAGATACTTCTTGAAAACTTGTACATATTTCGTGAAGTGTACCCAAGACCCAATAGTATGTAAGTTCGTGATGCAGAAAAAAGGCAACGTATAAATATTTGGTGTCGAAACATTACTGAATAGCTTTCAGCAGTGTAATATTATTTAACTTGTATTGTTAATGTAATCGTTTTACATGAAATTTCTACACACACTGCGGTTTATGTCTAAATTATTGAACTGAAATCATTGTTACCTTGAATATATCGCTTTGTCTATCAATATAAAAGTCGTGGATTTTTTTCTCATGTATCAGTTGACTATTAGGCTTTTCATTCAATAGCGTTCCAAAACATTATATCGTAACAAAATGTTTTCAAAGGTGATTTAAATTTTCGATTAAAATTCGATGGTAGAATAAAGAAACAGTAAAAGTACCAAAAAATGAACAGTATTTTATTTTTGGTTGTCATATTCACAGGTCTTATGCTTCACAACCCTCCTCGCCGTGGTTGCCACGGTCTACGGTTACGGGGAAGCGCATTCCTCCCAACACTTCATCAAACACGACGGGCATCCTGAAGTTGTGCATGGACATCATGGCCACCATGACTATCATGTAATGTTACTATAATAAAAAGTTAAGTAAAAGAAAAAAAATAGACCGTTAACTTATTTTTTTTCTTGTAGACTCATCCCAAATATGAGTTCGACTACAAAGTGACGGACCACCACACTGGTGACATGAAGCATCAGCACGAGCACCGCGATGGGGACGCAGTACATGGCGTCTATTCTCTGCACCAACCTGATGGCTCCGAGAGGACCGTGCACTACCACGGAGACCATCACACCGGGTAAGAAGAACTACTTTAATGATTTATACTGATTAAACTCATTCTGCATTAATAACTACTGTAGAATTATTAAACATTTGTGTTATAAACAATGTTTTAACAATTTCTTTCTCCTTACAGTTTCCATGCGGACGTGAAATTCGGTACTCATCACATCATCCCTCATAAACATCATTATTAAACTTTGTAGTTTCATATACAAAATATTGATAACTGTTTTGTTTTTGTCACTTTTAAGGCTGTTAATAAATCAATAAGATACCTCATATACGTTTGTTTTATATTCCTTCCTAACCGTAATAAAATGTGTAGTAAATAAGTCAAACAATAAAAGACGACCGAGAAAGAGATTTTTTTTTTTTTAATTTATTACCAAATAAACATAAAATTTAACTTATATGTTAATTTACATCACATAAACCACTCAGGTTTGTACAGATGCAAAATAATAGTCTACAAATGGTGAAAAATGCAAAAAAAAAAAGATACAAGAAATGAAAATCAACTTAATCTAATCGAAGTTGGGTTATTACTTATGTAGGACTTTTTGAAATAAGATCTTCCAAAAAGTGTTTTTCTAGTTTATTTTTGATGTTTTGTGTTGTTAGATTGAAACGGAGACTTTGCGGTAAATTATTAATCAGACGAGGAACAATATAGCATGTTGTCCGTTCACCGTAAGAATTTTTCGCACTCAACGTACAGAGCCGATTCTTAGTAATTGCACGTGTATGTACAGGATGTTTAATAATCGTTTGAATGGAGTTATTAAAAAAGTTTTCTTTTAAGAGTAGGTATTTTAATTGGAAGTGCACTGGTAAAATTTCACACAGATGAATAGATACTTTGAAAAGTCTCTAGAAATTAGAAAAAAACTTTGCCATCTCTTTCTCGGTCGTGTTTTATTGTTTGACTTTGCCATACGGTGATATGTTATTAAGTATAGCTATATACTTAATAACATATTACCGTATGGCAAAGTTTTTTATATATAAGTGAAGCAATTACTTGGGACCCCTTTTTACAAAAAATGTGTAAACGGAGGAGTATGAAATTTGGTGCATATTATAGTTTATACTATTGTGACGTAATATGCAGAGCGCTAATATTTTTCAATAATAATGTTATTTAACGTATATTAATTTTATACGTATAAAATATTAGAGAAGTGTGTGTAATATTTTGCATTGCATGCATTTGACACATAGAAACAAGTATTCGTTGCACGCGTATATACTCTACTTTTAATTTAAACTTATTAGGGTTGAATTTAGACCATTAGGCGACTACTAGTTTAATTTAAAATATATTTCATGTTAAGAATTTCAATAAAAGATGCAAAAAGGACCAAATATATTTTGCACCAGATTAGAAATATAGGTAATAGATACCGCTAGTCTTATCGCTAGTAGGCTATAATGTATTTTTTTGTAAATTAACCCAGCCGATTGGGAAAGCCATGCTGAAGATAGATCCAACTGGCCAGATTATTGAAAGATGGCTGTAAGAATCACAACCTGCATTCAACAACTGATCAAAAGTTCCCATGTGCCTTTGTGGTCAAGTATGCCGTTCTAGAATAAGTCAATTAAGCTTCGAGAGCGTATTAAATATAACACTATAGATAGATTGATATACAACCTGATATAGATTTATAGGCCAGGTAAGAAGATTTTTTGTATGTAATAGATATTATATTATTACATACTATATTCATTATTTATTCCTTAGTCTTCCAAGAAAAAATAATCTTATAACACAGCTAAACACGCAAGTATGAATCAAACAATGATTTCATTTGGTTAAAAACAATAAATACTTATAATAAAAATTAAGTAATAATTAATATTTTTTATTCATTTCAGTACTTCTTTTCAGCACTTTAAAAACATAACAATAATATTTCTCTTATATCTAATTTCAGTTTTATATAAAAAGGTACAGGGACTTGTTCTTGAATGGAAATAACCAAATCATAATATGTATTGAAATTAAAGATAAATCTTATTTTAAAACTGATAGATGAGTGATTGCTACGCACCTACGTGTACGACGCCTTTACTCATTCATTTATGGAAGGTGGTTATAACTTCTTCAACCTCAAATACTGTCTTAAAATGCCTATTTTCTATACATTGCAAAAAGTTGAAATTGTATTATTATTTTTTATTTATAAAAAATGCCCTTTTAAAATTCCAAGTTGTGTCACATATATTTTTTATATTTATCTATATCTATACTATATACTATTTTACAGAGGAAAGATTTGTTTGTATTGAATAGGCTTTGAAAATACAGGACCGATTTTGATGAAATTTTGTACAGAGATTCTTTGAACCCCTAGAATGACATAGTATATTTTTCATCCCGAAAATGCTACGGGAACGGGATATATACGCGGGTGTTTCCGCGGAGCTTACCTAGTGTGAAATATTTTTGCCCCTTTACTCACCAGCCTGATCTACAGTCCATGTCCGGGTTTAGAAGGACAGTTATGACTATACATATATGAGACAAGTTTAAGCCTGCCCCAAATACCTACCCAAAAATTGCTGCCCGCATTTGAATTATGCGAAAAACCTTAATGACTATGGAATAACTCGTTATTGATGTAATATGCTACACAAAAGTACATCCTCAAAGAAGAGTATTGGTAAATAAATTTTAAGGAACCTTAAAAACTAAATAAGAAAAAATAAGCAGATTTGATAATTATTTTAATTAGCGAGGCATCGCTGTGGATCGCTTATAACTGATAAAGAATTTTTCTTAAGTAACGATTTTAGTGTAACAAAATTTCTACACATATTGCGGTTTATACCTAAATTATTAAGAGTGAAATCAGCGTTACCTTGATTGTATCGCTTTGTCTATCGATATAAAAGTCATGAAATTACTTCTCGTGCATCAGTTCACTAGTTAACCGTAAAACAAAATAGAACCGATATTTTAATATACAAAATGTTCTCAAAGGTAAGTTACAGTTTGTGTAAAAATACTTAATTAATTTGTTTTAATTGTACACGTGATTGGGACTGCTGTCTTAATAGCCTCACGTCACAGAGGGGTTCGAACTCAGCATCGTGCTGGTTGCCTGCAACCAATTATGTACAAATGTATTGATTATGTTAACCTTTGCAAAATGTTTGTTTTTTCTATAAAATGTATGCATAGTTGTTGCAAATAAATATTTTTCTTTCTTTAAATTTCAAGAAATTTTGAATTGATTTATTAAAAGTTATTCTGTACTATGTAAACCATACACCATTGGTTTAAGGGTACGCAACTACGGGTAACTTCAGAAACGAGAGTCATGGATTCTATACCCGGCGACATGACGTGAAAAAAGTCTTTAATTGACAGATCATGAAAGGCTGATCAACTATGTAACCTAAGGAAATATTAATCTGTAAAACGCACCTTGCTCCAATGAGGCAAAATAGATTTCACTTTATAATGCATACATTGTTTAATTTTATAGGTTCTTTGTTTCACAACCCTCCTCGCCGTGGTTACCGCGCAATATGGATATGGGCATGGGCACGGGGAAGCGCATTCCTCCCAACACTTCATCAAACACGACGGGCATCCTGAAGTTGTGCATGGGCATCATGGCCACCATGACTATCACGTGAGTATTTTTTGTCAAATATCACCAATTAAATTACTTAATATTTATTTTTATTAACTTATTAGGAACTAGGAATTAACAACGCAGCTTGTAACAAGTAATAATAACTATTGGACTGGTGTATCGATGAAAATATGTAAATATTCGCCCCATTAAACAGGATGAGTTCCTGGCGAGGAATTCACCCTGTAAGGTGTAGTGTAGCTTTTTTAAATTACTTATAAACTTAGCCTTTCCAAATAAAAAACTTAATAATAAGGGGCCTTCAAGAGAAGACAATATTAGTTTTTAAAAGGCCGGCGAGACCCCTGGCATTGTGGGTGCTTATGGGCGGCGGTAACCGATTACTATGTGAACCGCTTGTTCGTTTGCCCCTTTCTTCTATAAAAAAAATACATAATTTTTGTAGACACATCCCAAGTACGAGTTCGATTACAAAGTGGAGGACCACCACACGGGCGACATGAAGCACCAGCATGAGCAACGCGACGGAGATGTAGTACATGGGGTCTACTCTCTGCACCAGCCTGATGGCTCAGAAAGGACCGTTCATTACCACGGCGACCATCATACCGGGTGAGACTTTAAAATGCTTTTTCACTTTTTTTCAATACCATATTTCTATACTCATATAGATAATTTAATAAACTATTTTGTAACTTCAATCTGGGGCACAGATAAAATAATACTATACTAGTACTTGGGGTAAATAATTATACGTTAATTAAGGTGACGCTGCGTGCAACTTAATAATGTTTTTTTTTTAAGTTCAGAACATAACAATTATATTATATTACTTAATAAAAAAGTTTATGTGCGTCTTATAACGATTTTATTAATTTTTCATTACAAGTTCGGAAAAAATAATTATTAATTTTTTTTTCAGTTTTCACGCTGATGTGAAATTCGGAACTCATCACATCGTCCCTCATCATCATCATCATCACTATTGAATTTATTGTTCGAATCGATTTTACTGTTAAACAATACAAAGTTTTTGTTATATTTTTATATTACTTTATACCTATGAAAAATAAAAGATATTGAAAATTATTTTGATAATTTTGATTCTTTCCCTTTTTCATTCTGCTACTAATATTTCCTATTTGTATGGAATAACCTTAGATGTTCCAAATGCGCTTATATTAAGCTTACTTGTATAATATTGTATCAGACTAAAATTTTAAAACCTCTAAAATATTTTTCAGGATTCTTCAACATTCAGACATAATATTATGTTGATTTAGGAAACAAAACGATTGCTTATATACAAAATGGAATTCGATTTCGATTCGATTTCGATTTCGAATTCGATTCGGCACCGGGGGGAAAGTACTCTTAATACTGAAGATTAAAATTACTAAAAAAAAACATTCCTTTAATTTTGATAAAAAAATACAGTTTACTTTTAAAAATTACTAAATTCCACCTGGTATATTTGAATGCTTTTTATCAATTTCTCCTTTATTTAAATATATAATATATACATGACTGTAATAAAATCGTAACAAGTTCGAGTTGTGAACATTGTAAATTTTAATACAAGATAATATTAAAAAGAATACAGAAGGCAAATCAATATATATTTTTTGATGACTGTCTGTCGGCCTGTCTGTTTGCTATCCTTGTACACTTACTCCTCTACTTAACTACTGAATGGATGAAAGATGAAAATTTACACAATAGCCGATTATTATACAATGGGTCAACATTTTTTATATGATTTATTCAAAGAGAATAATGCTCGTGGGATAAAGACTTAAATTTGTTTTTGACTCTGCTTAAAAACAGGTGATTAATTTTTATTTCATCAAAATTGGTCCAGTAAAACCGAAGATATTTCCCTTATCAATTGTTTCTAGCAATATAATATTTCATGTAACTTATAAATTGAAATTTCTAAGATGTAATAAGAAATACTCGATTTCTATAGTCTATTTTAATTTGGACACAGTAATTTTAAATATATGTGGTAGTCTGTGGGAACTTAGGGATTAAAACCGAGCGTTAAACAAGTAACAATAAGTATTGGACTAATTTTCATTATAAATGAATTTAGTTTGAAAAACGTATTAAAGTAATATTCACCCCATACTCTTTGTAGTGCAGTGGGGCGGGGGCCCAATCCTAAACTATTAGGAAATTAAAAAAATCCTTAAAGGACTCTTGAGGCCAATTTTGATCAAAAGAAAATTGAAAAATAAGATTGGATTTAAAAAAAATGTTCATCGAGCCAGGTATGGAACATACTGTATTATTTCATTGATTTAAAGCATTTTTAATTAGAATACCTTTTTGCAAAAATGACATGTGCCGATTTGAAAAAGGCTTATTTTTCAGTCAGAATAAAAAGTAGGGCTTAGATGTTGCAACTTGCAATTGCAAAATTGAAATCCAACTTTTTTCTATATTTTCTTCAATTGTATTCAATTGTTAAGTATACTCGGAAACTACTCTTATCCTTAACTAGGTTCTCAAAGCTAGACACAACGTGTACGTTATTATAAAAATATAAACCTAAAAATGTGGTACAAACAAACTGATATACTTCATATTCATCATTTATTTTTACATGTTCACAAACAATAACAAAAACGTAACAAAATTACAAATATCAAACTTAATCATGTTGAGGGTTCTTCATTAGTGATGATGATGAGGGACGATGTGATGAGTTCCGAATTTCACGTCAGCGTGAAAACTGAAAAAGATTAAAGAGTTCATGTATTAAGCAATTGCCAGCGTCTTCGCCCGCGTTGTAATCGGGATCTATTGATCAATAAAAGTTATCCTATCACGTTATCATCATAATTCAAACACACAAACATCACACATTTATAGAACCGATATTGCCCGACGAATTCTCAAGTTGAAGTGGTAGTGGGCTGGGCATATAGTCCGCTGAACCGATAGTCGTTGGGGCAGAAAAATTCCTAAATGGAGAGCACGTTACCCGGTGTGATGGTCTCCGTGGTAGTGCACGGTCCTCTCGGAGCCATCAGGTTGGTGCAGAGAATAGACTCCATGTACTGCGTCCCCATTGCGGTGCTCGTGCTGATGCTTCATGTCTCCAGTGTGGTGGTCCGTCACTTTGTAGTCGAACTCGTATTTAGGATGAGTCTAAAAAATACTATAAGTCAATGGTCTATTCAACAAAACTCTTAACAATAGCGTTATTAAGGAAGCATTACGTGATAGTCATGGTGGCCATGATGTCCATGCACAACTTCAGGATGCCCGTCGTGTTTGATGAAGTGTTGGGAGGAATGCGCTTCCCCGTGACCGTGGCCATATTGCGCGGCAACCATGGCGAGAAGGGTTGTGAAACAGATAACCTAATAAACAAATAATTACAATATTTACAAATTAAAATAAAACTAAACCTATTGGCGAATATTGTTGATGATTTTTTATTGAAATATTTTGTATTTAAAAAATTACCTGGAAGAACATTTTGTTGAATATATTTTGTATACTTTATTGTTATAAAGTGTTCTAGTGAACTGATACATGTTCATAATTTTCATGTCTTTTATATCGATAAACAATGCGATATGATCAAGGTAACATTGATTTCACTCTAAAGTATTTAAATTTTGTTAACCGCAGTGTGTAGAAATTTTGATTAGCAAACCTTACGAAAATATTTAAACTAATTTACTGATATGATTTTATGATGCATTATTGCACTAATATCTTACAGTCAAATAACTGTAAGACATTAGTAACATGAAATTAAGCTCATATAAAAGTTTGATCTTCTTCTGTGCTTCACCAATTTATTATAAATCGAAAATGTAATAAACTGTTATACGATATTCCGCACGTTATGTGAAATTATTTATATTTTGTAGTTGCAAAGTCTTTTTTTCAATATCTTCAAAACTATCGGTTGGAAAACTTTCTTATTATGATGAGAAGTTTGACGAAGGTATACCTTTCTTATATAGCCTATAGGCTATGTGGGTAAAAGCGTAGGGTACAGCTAGTTATAAATAGAAAATATTGGAGTTATTTTTTAATGTACAGATTTACTTATATTTTCATCTCTGTATCAACATAATAAAAGTATAACAATATATAAGCTCTCCATACATAATATTAACATTTAACAAATTTTGGAACATACATGTCATTAAAACGTAATCATCTCAAATTCTTATCATGTTTTATCCTATTTTGTTGCGACACTCATACAATACGGGGTTGCCTGAAAGAAATCGCTTAATAGCAATAATACCGCCTATTGTCTTTATTTTATTTCTGTGTTTTTGTTTACTTTCATTTTTGTGTGCAAGTTAAGTTATTTTCAATTCATCTCAATACGATTTTAACTATTATAGAAATTTTGTAATATGTAACAACTTTATGAATTTCTATCACCTTGGCAAGATAGCCGAAATCGTGTATTGTTCATATAAAAGACACGCATGATAAGCTAACATATCACACAACTATTGCATTCAGTAATAGAAACACAGCTAAAATGTCTTTCAAGGTATTACTTACTCGAGTAAGTGAAATTTTATTTTATTAAGGTAAAATCGATTTTACCTTAATAAAATAAAATTTCACTTATTTTAATAGTGATATTGAAGTCTCATAAACATTATAATTTAGCGACCCTATTAGCGTAGTGGATCTGGCAAAGGTCTATTGCGCCGGAGGGTGTGGGTTCAAGCCCCATGAGTCGAAAATTATTATGTGATGAACATTGTAATTTTCTACTGTCTGGGTGTTCATTTATCAATAGTATGTATTTAGCAAAAAAAGTATGTTTATGTATGTCTATCAGTTATCTAGTTCCCATAGTGCAAGATTTGCTTAGTATGGGACTAAATGGCGTTGTTTTAAATGTTCAGGAATATTTATTTATTTTTGTTTATTATAATGATTTTCAGATTATTTGTTTCACAACTGTCTTCGTCGTGGTTGCCACGCAATATGTGCACGGTTATGGAGAGGCGCATTCCTCCCAACACTTCATCAAACACGACGGGCATCCTGAAGTTGTGCATGGACATCATGGCCACCATGACTATCACGTAATGCTTCTCATACTATTTATTTATTTATTCATCAATTTTAACAAAAATCAAAGGCGTTGTAGAAAAATGTAGACATGTTAACCAAAATACAGGCCAATTACAGGCTTTCAAAATATTTTTTAAACAATTTTTTGCGTAAGATTTTTTTAAATAGTTCATTGACTTATAGAATTCTTCTTATAGACTCATCCTAAGTACGAGTTTGACTACAAAGTGGAGGACCACCACACGGGTGATATGAAGCACCAGGAGGAACATCGTGATGGTGATGTAGTTCATGGCGTGTACTCTCTGCACCAACCCGACGGCTCCGAGAGGACCGTTCACTACCACGGCGACCATCACACTGGGTAAGACATTATTGTTATTACATTTTGATTGACATTTCATTACTCTTGAACCATTCTAACAATTGGTGCCATTTTTAACCCAGAAAATGAGGACGTTATCAAATTGGCGTATTTTCTTTTAGTATTGAACCTACTAACCTAACCTTCTCACTTTCGGCCGTTGACAAATATATCCGTACTAATATTATAAATGCGAAAGTAACTCTATTTGGATGTTCACGCTCTAACCTCCGACACGGATGAAATTTTTTACTAATATAGTTTTATTTTCTTTTCAGATTCCACGCAGATGTGAAATTTGGAACACATCATCGCCATTAACTTAAAATTGTACTTTCATTCAAAAACATTCGTGTCATATGTAAACTGTTACCTACATTTTAATAGAATAAAAGAAATAAAACTTTATTTTGTTTAATAAGCTTTTTTATTATAAAATAATAATGATAATGATAAGTAATCGTTATACATTATGAAAAAAAAGTTTCAATATTTCCATCAATTTACTTCCTTTATTAATGACTAGCGACCCGCCCCGGCTTCGCACGGGTTTAATGGATGATATTATACATAAAAACCTTCCTCATGAGTTACTCTATCTATTAAAAAAAACCGCATCAAAATCCGTTGCGTAGTTTTAATGATTTGAGCGTTCATAGGGACATACAACATGACACATGACAGAAAAAGCGACTTTGTTTTATACTATGTAGTGATAGGGCTTGAGCAGAAGGGATAAAAGATGCAGTAAAAAAACAAACTCATAGTTGTTAGTAACTTCATGACAATACCGTTAATGATTTTCTAAATTACGTTCAATTACTTCTTTCCTAGCTTTATTTCATTTAAAAAAATAAGTAAATAGAACAATATATTAAACAAGATAATTAAATTGAATTTATAACGTTTACAATTAATGAAATGTGAATTATTTAATAATTTCATTTAAATGTTTCGTTTGATCATTTTGAAAGTGATGCTACAGCACTGAAGTTGCCAATTAAAATTTCTTAAACAGTAAGCCAATCTCAAATTGATACTCTTACCAAAGTTAAGTTTGCTCACAACCCTTTATTAATCTTGTAGCTAAGATGGATTTTAAAACAGTTGTACAAATTTTCTGATAAGGAAGAAGGAAAACACAAAACTTGAAATACAATTTTTATGTCAGTAAAAATGAAACAATTACAAACAGTTAAACAAAGTACAAAAGATAATAAAATCACAGCATAGTTTTAACAAGTAGTTAACAATAGTATCACAGTTAGTAATGTCCGTGGTGCTTGGGAGCGACGTGGTGGGTGCCGAACTTCACATCAGCGTGGAAACTGTAACAAAAAAAATATTAAAGTTATACTAATCAGTATGACAATAAATGATTATGAGAGATCATTGGCTCTTTTATTTAAAAGAACCAAAGCTTATTAGGTTTATAATTCTCCTACAGAATTGAAACATATGTAATAAAGAATCGGTTTTGAGAACATATTAAATCGTTGTGTCAAATCATAAAATATCAGCAGCATTTAGGTGTAATGTATTTCTTAATAACTTTAAAGTTTTGAGAAGCAGTTTAGTTAAATATTAATAAATTTTCTCGCAGATTAATAGGAATTGGTATATATTTTGGTAATAGGACCCAACTTTTGGGAAGTAGTTTAATGCGAATAACTTTTCTCGCGGACTGATTTGAATTGGTCGACGTTGCCCAGATTCTTTATATTCTAACTGAAGAACTGTCTTCATGTAATTAGTAACTCACCCAGTGTGCTTATCACCATGATAGTGTACTACTCTCTCGGAACCATCAGGCTGGTGCAGAGCGTAGACTCCCTTCACGACGTCACCATCGCGAACTTCATGCTGAGACTTGATGTCATCGGTATGGTGGTCTTCCACTTTGTAGTCGAACGCGTATTTGGGGTACGCCTGTTTAATCAAATCAAATATTGTTATGATGGTAAAATAATAGCAGTTTTTTTAGGGCATAACGCATAGGCAAATAGAGAAGCAGATACATTCACATGTAAATTGTCTTTCGATAGTGCAAATCAAAGGGAAAATGATTATGTAGTTGGGTTTCTTTTTTCGGGCGGTCAACGTGTCAAAAAATAAAATAATGACAATGAAATTATACGAAGATATTTTTTTAGTATTCAACAATTAGCATCAAATCTAGTTTGTTGATTTAAATTAATAATATCCTTTATTTAGTAAATTCCTATTTATTCGTCATTATTAAAGGTCCCTCCTAATATAAATTCAACTTACATGATAGTCAACAGCATGTCCGTGGCCGTGTCCATGACCGTGACCATGGCCATACCCATGATCGTGGCCATGATCATGTCCCACATGCACCACCTCAGCGGGGCCGTCGTGTCTCGAGATGTGCTGCGACGAGTACGCCGGCGCGTGCGCATGTTCGTAGGAGAGGGCGATGGCCACGAGGGCGGTAAAACAAATCACCTAAAAATATTATTTCTGGTTATCTTTCAATTCACTTTTGAAGAGTTATTTATGAGGATAAGTAACCACAACTTTTCATATATTTCTTTGATTTGATTTTATTTTATACGCAATAATTAATTCGACCGAAGAGAATGCATCGTTATGAAACTTATATTTCGGAAACCTCAAAGCCACAAAATTTTAATACAATTGAAATAATTTTGAGCGTAAACTAAGAAATTTGGCCGGATATCACATTCTAAAATTTTCTTGCATATTTATAATTTTTACATAAAAATATGAATGTATTATTTTATTACACAATTACTTTTAAAAACTTAAATATAACCGTCTATTTCAACACACCTTTGAGAACATTTTTAAATTATTTATTTATTTTGACTGTAATCAAAGTCAACAATGAACTGATGTAGTTGAGATAAAATTCACGTCTTTTATATTCATAACAAAGTATTAACCAAGGCAATATTGATTTCACTATTATATTGACATTATAAAAGATACTTACTGGTGAAACATAACTAATTCTAATGTTGCCTTGACTCAGCCTAACAAAAAAAATACCAATACGACGATTTTCGTCATGAATGAAATGTAGCTGTAATAGTATTTTACATATTTTGTGTTAATTACATTATATAATCATATTTTGGGCTATTTCAAATTATTTTAATTCATTACCAACGATAATGAGTCTCAAAAATTATATAAGTGGCGTAAAGAAAAAAATGTTTAATTTGATTCTTCTTACAAAGATAGAAATCTAATAAGGTATAAAATAGTATTAATTTAATTAATTAAATACCTGATTTATTATGATTACGATTGATTTATTACATAGATTGAAGTTTATTTGATTTGAATTGATTTGAACTAAACATAGAACCTAGATTCCTTCAAAAGGTTATGGATAGAAACAATTAAAAATCTGAACATAGACAACAGTATTAAGGGTCAAAAAGATACTAAAAATGAAATATAAGGTGATGCAAAATAGGTCTATTTTAACAGATTTTAATAGTCATACAAAGTTGCGCCAAATATTGTAATTTGAATTAATGTAATTCTAAAGATTTGCTTTCACATTATAACACTTATAAGCAAATTAATCAAATTCTTTTGTTACCATTTCCGACAGTTACGGTACAAATTAGGTAATGATTTGGTCAATGAATCAGATATTCAGAGCGAAATGACACTGACATGGTTAAATTTTACGTTAAAGCCGGTACATAGAACAAAAAATGTTTTTTGCTAACATCGTTATGAGAGGAGAAATCTTGAGGTCATGTTGTTTTTAGTAATTAATCCGGCTTTAAACGTTTGACATCTATTAATTAATTTATTTACTATATTATGTGTATACTTATTACTTGGAGCAATTTTATTCGTCACCATTCACTACAAAAATTCCCCAAAATTTTATTTTGTATAAAGAGATTTTTTGAACCAAAACGAAAAGAAAATTGAAAATAAGAGATATAAGAGGAGAGATGGCTGTATTTGAGCTTGCATTTGTTGTACCCTATAAAGAATCTATGTTATTATATAATTATACAACCATATTATAAAATATTTAACACAATATAATTATATGTGTACTATTCAATTGTATTATACTCAGTTGACAATGCAGAATTTTTCTAGTTTCGTCCTGACATAGAGAAATATTTTCGTCTAGACACATAAGGTATATTATATTTAACTTATTCGTCAACTTCCCACAGCTGCTTTCTCGCACTAATGTACGTAGACAAATAAGAGTTGTTTTTATTATTTAGTAATTTGCTTGTTGTCGGTTGCATAATAATCATCATACATTATTTCACACGTGAAGTGGCTTTATCAGAAAGAAGGGGTATTTGTGGGAATTTAAACGTTAAGATATTACGTAATTAATTGCATTTTTACGATAATAATGTATTTTGGGTTTTGTTACAAATGAAATTGAAAACAAGCATAAAAATGTATATTATCACAATATTCATTGCATACAAAGCCTATTTTTGTTAACCTGAATAATAGTTATGTAGTTTTATTTCAGCTAACTGCGCAATAAATTTAATATTTATCCCACTCCCTCTTTTTTATATTATTATACAATACGCCTTAAGATAATATAAAATAATTTAGCTAATGCTTAAGAACTTTATTTGAAAGTTTGTTAATATTTAGCAATAAAATATTCCTCTCTTACACACATTTATCTGGAGTGCTGAATTACATTTAAAAAATGTTTTTGCTTAAATAAATATATGATAAAGAATGTTAATTTAGAAATAAAATAAATTGTATCTTTTTATAACAAGCACAAATAGTAATTTCATTATGTAAAGTAGTTTCTAAATAATATATTCTACACGCTTACAGTCGTTTCTTACTTGACGTAAACGCTTCTTCTTATTCTAAAATAGTCTTACGTTAAATTTAGATAGAAAACTAGATCTGAATCTAATCTGAATACTAATGCTACATCCTATTGTATAATGAAGACTAAATACTCATTATAAGTTTCAAAATAATG
This sequence comes from Phoebis sennae, assembly GCA_001586405.1. Taxonomy (NCBI): domain Eukaryota; kingdom Metazoa; phylum Arthropoda; class Insecta; order Lepidoptera; family Pieridae; genus Phoebis; species Phoebis sennae. The sequence goes on along the minus strand of LQNK01001115.1, from coordinate 650,749 downwards.
AACAAATATTTTATGATGGTATATCTATAGAAAATTAGCATATAATCTCATTTTGACGGTGCATAGTCAATTGTTGGTCCTTGAAACTTCTGATCGGTAGGTATGTAGAATAGGAAATGGGTCAAAATATTCTCTATACATATATCAACTTAGTTCTTCTTGGAAATTATCCTGGGAATTAATATTTTATTAGTTATTTACATATTTGAAATTATTGTGATTTTTCAATATTCCAACAATAAATGGGAATAAAAAACTTCCTTCGTTCAAATCTATGGACCTCATCATTAAATAGTGAAGCTGTATAAAGTACAATATTTCACTGAACTGACGCCTTGTTAGGCGTAGCATACTTTGTTACATATTGTTGATTTTGCAGTGTCTTTAATGATCCGTAATTCCTAGCATTGTATTATGTTCTAACAACTTCCTACAAACAACATGGGATTCTTTAGTAAAAACTCCTATTTGTAAGAGTTTAAAGACGCCATTTGTAGAATAAAATGTGACGTGAATCATTGATTTTGATGATTTTCAAAAATATATTATTAAGACAATTAATTCTTAACCAATAATATAAAGCTGAAGAGTTTGTTTGTTTTAATACGTTTCTCTCAGGAATTACTAGTCAGATTCGATAGACCATTAATCGAGAGAGACTGTCTATATAATATTATGCTACGAGAACGAAACCATATACGACGTCTAAAACAGCCCTTAAGAATATAATGTTATGAATTGCGAAATGTTTGAAAATCATTTTTTAACTCTGTCATGAACAATTTCTATAACGATGTAACCGGAAATTCAAAACTCTAACCTATTGACCTCTGTCGTAGGCCTCTAAATCATACATCCATCTTTATACTTACTAAAGTTAGAAGCTATACTTATGCAATATATTATATAGATATAATTATATAAACATACAACATGTCTGAAAGTTTAAAACTAAGTCAAAAAAACAAATCGATATTGTAAAGTTCAGTTAAAATATTTAAAAAGTGCAATAAGCGACTTTCATAAAATTTTTGATATTTTTATTATTGCCCATTCGAAACTGCCATAATCACAAAGTGGTTAAAAGTAAATGTTGATATTCAACATAATTACATTTTTAGTACCTAAGGGTTCATTTTCAGAATGTCCGGTCGGAATCGGACGTGGTCCAACCGTTACTTCGGTTACGTAAATTACGTCATGTTAGGCTGCGCGTGCGCCGAGTTACAAATTCGACGCCCCAAGCACTCAGATTGATTCAATTCTCTCGCGTAACGTCTCCACTATATATTGAGGTTTAAACCTATGCTAATTCATCAGTTTCACTACCGAGGTCTTAGAAGAAGGTTCAATATGTTCACTAAAGTAGGTTCCAAAAATGGCAAATACGAATTGTTATTTAACTTATTACTTCGTAGTTATTAAAACAACAATTTAATTTTCAGATTTTAATCTTTACTTCCGTATTAGCGGCGTGCCATGCCGAGGAACACGTGTATAAATATAGACCGGTTCATCGAGAAGAAGTTAAGGAGTATAGATTCCCACAACATGTCAGCCGACAACCTGCGCCCATTCATGAAGAAGAGAGTCAATCATCATCAGAAAATCACGGACATCCTTTGTCATCTCAGAGTGTTGTTCACTACCCAGCGGTCCAGGAGGGTGGTCACTCTCAGGAAGCGTACCAGTATGCAGAGGAGCCCGTTTATAAGCAATACTACCAAAGTCACGAACACGCGCACATTCAGGAAGCCCATGCACCAAAAGTGCATGCAGTCCATTACCCAGCCGTGCACCACGAGGTTCCTTCCCACGCGCCTCAGCAAGAGGTGAAATATGTACATGTTCCCGTCCGCCAGTACCAACATTCGCAGGAGTCAGCGCACGAAGCCCCCGTCTACCATCACGCTGACGTTCATTCTCACGATGAGCCTATCGACTATTATGTAAGTGTGCGAACTGATTCTAATCGTTATTTCGTTTACGGATGTCCGCCTCTCATTTAAACTTTCCATTCATTTCATTCGTATCACACTTCATTATTAATTCCAAATGAGATTATCTTCCGCACTAGAATAGTTATGTAAAACGTGTAATGATTTGAAATTTTTTGTAGGCTTACCCTAAATACCAATATGAGTACAAAGTGGAGGATCCTCACACCGGAGACAACAAGTTCCAGCATGAAGTCCGTGATGGAGACAGTGTGAAGGGAGTGTATTCTCTCCATGAAGCTGACGGCTCCGTAAGAACAGTTGAATACAGCTCTGATAAACATCACGGGTAAGCATCTATCATAATTTCCATATTTTCTGATCGATGTTTTTAACCATTTATGTTTTTATTCGCATAGTTATAAATGAGTAATAGTAGTAGGTCACGCAGTTAATGTAACTCAATGATTTGAAGGATTTATTTTGACATTATAAAGAAATTAGATAACTTGTACGTTCACATTTGTCAAATTTTATTGATGATTCATTTCCTATAGACTAGTTGTTCCGCCTGCGGTAATATGCCCAAAAATAGATGTTATATAAAGTATGACTTACAATTTTGAGCACTTCCAGACGTGCCATAATTTTCGGTTCATGTTACATAATTTGCAGACATTAGGAACTAGATAAAACCAATTTTTTAGTCACGTGCATTCGTGTTAGTTACAAAGAGGTATTTAGTTGGGCATTTTCCTATCCTCTATTGTGTATGATGATACCTCGTTTACACGGTAATATTTGTCGACTTTCTTTAATAATTTATTATATTTCAGATTCAATGCGGTCGTTAAGCATTCCGCTCCCGGCCAACACGTCCACATTGAGACTCACCATCAGAACTAGAAAATTATATTAGTATAATAAGACTGCTTGTACCTATTATTTAATTGTTGTTTGTTGTTACATGTGTAAATTAATTTTAAATTATAAAGCAAATTATTTTTAATCATTGCAATTTTATTTTAATAAATCCCTCTTAGTTATTTAAGTTTTTAGATTCATGATTTGAGGAAAATGTCGGTAACGAAATATTAAAAGAATGGTTAATCGTTCAGAGATTGTTTTGACAGTTTTGACATTTTAAAGAAAACTTCGAAAGTTGGATATTTTTCAAAAGTGTCTCTATTTATTTATGAGAATAAAAATGTTCAACAAAAACTATAAAGACTAATTTAAAATAATAATCTCTACTTAATCTGGTTTATCTATTTTAGAATATTTGAATAACGAAACTATGCTAATTCAAAAATTCAAAATTATTTCAGTAGCGCAAAAAAGCAAGTAGATTAATGCGTGGCTGTACTGAGTTAATTATATTGTAATTAAAAGATAACACACTAAAATTAAAGTTAAAAAAAACGTGTGTCTGTATTCACGTTTATCGCGAAATCAATAAATATAAAAAATAAACATTAATGATTTATATAATATATATATCTTTGTACAATGTTGTAAATTAATCAAATTAGAAGGTAAATCCACATCCATGTACTAATTTTAAACCAAAAGATGCATAAAACATCAAGCGTCTAATACAATTCTAAACGCAACAACCGTTTCAACACAACAACATTGTATCATTCAAAATCCGTCAATAATCACATAACATTATGAATAAATCGCAGACGCACGACATACGTGTTCGACGCATAGTCAAACAATTACAACAACATTATGCGTATTTTCACAAATTAATTTAAAAGAATGCAGTGAAAGGAGAAGACGCGGAAGGGGATACAGTCCAATAAGGTTAACGTACGAGTCCGTATTTTATATGAATGGAATGATTTGACGATTTACAATGTCTATGCTATGCTAAGTTCGATGCGGTTAGATAACCGTTGTTGGGCTTCGAGCGTGAAAATTTAATTGCTAATATACATCTTATTTCATTTTATTGCAATATATTAAAAGTTATAATGCAAATTTGTCGCGGATTTTAAATTATTTTGTGAAGTGGGTCAATTATAATATAAAAAAATATTTATATTAACTATGGCCTAAAACGTTTTAATTAGTCATATTTATTTATAGGTTATATAATTTATCTAATCTAATATCTGATAATATAGATTTATGCATTATCACAATTATTTATTTTTCATTCTAAGTATTTTACACTTTTACCTGCCTGCTACAATATCATCTTCTATTCCAGTAGGTTGCCTGGGAGAGATCCCTTTTGTTTGACAAGGCCGCCCTCTGTGTTGATTGTTACATTATTAGAATTTAAGTTACTATCTCTACTTTTATCAACACAATAAAGTGTAAATAAATAAAAAAAGGTTTGAGACCTATAAAATAAAAAAAAATATTATTTTATATCTCTCAAGTTACTAAATGAATTTTTGAAATATTAACAAAAAGTAATAAATTGGTGAAAAAAAAGAAGTTATAATTTTAGGACTAGATTTATTATCCATTGTTCAATACAAAGTTCTTATAGCTAGCGTCTTATACTAAAGTTCTTAGTTTAGTGATGATACGGGGCGTACTGTGCGATGGGTTGGATGTGCCTGGAGGGTTGAGAGTGCTCTACCTGAGCATTGAATCTGTTGGAAATAAAATATGCTTTAGCATTGATATGAAACATTTAAAACAATTCGTAAATTTTTCTTTTTTGCATCTCTTAGTACCTATTTTCTTTTCAAAATAACCATCGAACATAATGAAATGTTGTTTCTTTTAGACATTGAATTTTTAACACTTTTTATTATTGTGTTTGTATTAAAATTATTATTTTTAAGAAACCAACTGTGCAAAGCAAAACTGTTATAACATATCCAATAATATAAGGGTCTTAATTATAATTACCCAGTGCAGTTTTATTAATGAACAAAGTATGTTTTCGTCTACACTACTAAGAAGATCTTATTCAAGAAAAAAGACGACAAATGTTGGCGTTCTATGCAAGTACATACCCATTATGGGCATCAGCATTATAATGCACGGTGCGAACGGAGCCATCGGCCTCGTGGAGGCTGTAGGAGCCGGTGACCACGTCTCCATCGCGGGCCTCGTGTTGGGACTTGATGTCACCGGTGTGGGGGTCGTTGACGCTGTACTCGAACTCGTATCTTGGGTGAGACTGGAAAAGAACAAGCTCAAAATATGACTCTAATGTAGAAAACTAAACACAAAATTTGGAATAGCAAGCTGTATATTAAAAAAATCATAAACGATCAAAGATCAAGTAGTTTAATACACTCTGGATATCTTAGTTGCAGCAAATTATGAAAACTAAAACTATTTTCTTTGTTCAATATGATAGGATACAACATCTACTCACATTACAAACAAAAGGATTGAATAATAAATGAATGATGACACAAACGGATTCATTAATGAAACTATTAAGAATGAAATTAATGAAACTGTTAAGTAATGTTTTTAGTTTATAAAATGAAAACAATTCTAATAATTTCAACTTACATAGTATTCTTGGTGTCCTTGTGCGTATTGTTGGTTGTAATGACCAGCAGAATGTTGTAGAGCGAGAGCTGGTGCAGAATATTGACGAATGGGGATTGCTTGGTGAGCAATAGGAGCTGCTTGTGTGTAGAGAGGAGCGTGAGAAATGACAGAGGAATGAGAGATGGCGGGAGCAGAGTGAGAGATGACTGGGGCAGCGTGTGAGATGATAGGCGCAGCGTGAGAGATGACAGGAGCAGCGTGAGAGATGACAGGGGCAGCGTGAGAGATGATTGGCGCGGCATGGGAGATAACTGGGGCAGAATGAGCGTAAGAACCAGAATTAGAGTAAATAGGAGAAGCTTGAGAGATGATAGGGGCAGCGTGTGAAATGACAGGGGCAGAATGAGAGATGATTGGAGCAGAGTGAGAGATGATAGGAGCGGCGTGTGAGATAATAGGTGAGTGAGAAATCACGGGAGCGGCTTGGATGATAGATGTATGTCTAATAGGTGCAGCGTGTTGGATAGCTAAGCTTTGATGGGCAATAGGAGCAGATTGATATACAGGAGCGTGTACGGCGAGCGGCTGGACATTGTAACCGTGTTGGTTTTGAGCAATGTCGTGGCGGATTACTGATTGAGATGAGGTAGCGTGGCCGTACGAATAGTGGTCCTGTGCGCTAACTGCCATTAATGCAGCCGCGAGAATGAACACCTGAAAAATGGAAAGTTTAAAATATTTCGAATAATGAAGTGGTTAACTATGATTTTTGTTTATGAGAAATCTAAATTAGATTTAAAAATTGAATTGTTTAATAATAATTAATTAATTGATTTTTACATAGTATATAATTTTTTCTACTTACTTTCGAAATCATGTTTGTACGCTTGAAGATATGTGGAAGGTTATCGAAATCGAAGTGATACTGATTCGAAAATTACCTTGCTTTTTATATTATTCAAAGTCCTTATTACGACCAAAAGTTACGTATTCTTCTCAAAATGTAGGGTAAAAAACGAGTTTCAATTTTGAGATCGGCAGTTACAATTGTGAATGTACTTTTACGATCGACGGGGCATAAAAATTAAAACAAGTTGATTTGTATGAAAAAAAATATATTTAACACTGAGTATTATACCGGAGTCTACACCCAGCACCCCGCAGGCATTTTCTAACGTTTCATAAAATGTATAACAAAATGAAATGAAAGCTTAAAACTACATGAAAGTATAATACAATAGTCAAGACTCTAATGGAGTGTAATGACTTGGGCCACCGTCCCTTGAGAGATACACCTTATGAAACGCTGTGCCTCAAGCGTTCGTTGTACCGTAACCAAGCATTCATATACATCGTGAGGAGCTTATTCTAAGTGATAGAGATGAAGTAGTCGTTTATCCATGCAGGAGGGCACCGTGCGCAGGCGCATGGGCTATCGCGACGGGTGCGTGCGCCACGGCGACCGCGGGCGCGGGGTGCGCCGCGTGTCCTTGCCTGCTCACCACCGCGTTGAATCTAGGCATAATTTATTATAAGCTTAGTTTGGTTTAGGTAAGTAGTAACCACATAAAGTTTGAATATATTCTGACTGTAGAATTGAGGCTTAATTACTGCGAAGATATTCAAAATTCAACTAGGCTGAACTCAGGAAATAAAATTCAATGGTGGCCAAGTAGGTACACAAAATTGTATACCGCTGATGTTATACGCCTAGTACCGTTGCAGTGAATGAGAACGACTCAGGAGTCTAAAAGTTTGTAATGTAACAGTACCAATTAGAGCTTGAATTATTTCACTTTACTATTTCTGACTGCCTCGTTCTATGAATTTGAAGAGATCTTGTGTTCGAATTCTGAAAGGAATTTGTAAGGGTTTGTAGCAAGAAATTCTTCAGTGTCACGCCTGATCTCTGTTTGGCTCTGTCGGATATCCATTCCACCCCGGACTATATGATTAAGGAAATGCAGAGTACACTTATTCCAGTGGACAATATACCCTGAGGTAGTCTATAGACCGAAATTCGCTTAGGACAATATAAGGGCTTACCCATTATGGTCATCAGCGGTGTAATGTACAGTGCGGACGGTGCCATCAGGCTCAACTAGTTGGTACTGGCCCTTGACCACATCACCATCACGTGCTTCCCATTGGCTCTTGTGGTCGCCGGTGTGACCGTCAGCGACTCCGTAATTGAATTGGTAGCGGGGGTGGGACTAGAGAACATTATATTTGTTAATAGTCATAAAAAAGGTTTTTTAAGGAACAATACGACAATAGCAGTATCTCATAGCTATAGTTTAAAGCGTTAAGGTCAATATAAATGTATCGCAAAATTGTAGTGTAGATTTATAGGTAAAATTGTAGTTGTAGGCAAATAGATTAAACACATCAAAGTAATTTTCAAAGCAAATTCAATATTTTGAAAGTATAATGCAATTACTCTTACATGTATATCATTACATCTGTCAATTTATTCTAGCTAGTTAGTCTTAAAGTACATTACTCAGCTAAAAGAGTATTTTACCCGGTCACATGTTATCAAATTAGTTTATCAACATGAATCACCTATAAGGCATGAATGCTACCTCACATTTTTAAGTCTAATACAACGACTGCCTCCTGCGCTAGTGGTTGATCCTTTGACTACAGACCGAGGGGTCTCGGGTCCGATTCCCAAAATTCGGGTGGGACCGAAAAAAATTAAGATTTTTTGCTAGAAAAATCTTAATAGTGGCCCTGATTCTGGAAGTTGGCGGTGCTAGAACACCCCCGTGCCTCGGAGAGCACGTAAACCCGTCGGTCCTGCGCCTGATCTCTCCGGTCGTGTCAGTCTACCATCGGGCTATGAGAGTAAAGGAATAGAGAGTGCACCTGTGTTTGCGCACATACTTGTGCATTATAATATCTCCTGTGTACCTGGCGAGTCTCATGATAACCATGACCGTTATCGCTCAGGGAGGCATTATTATTATATTTTAATTCTAATAAATGTCTATACTAACATATACTTCAACAGGGGCCACGGCGTGCGCGACGGGCGCGTGGATGACAGGCGCCGCATGGGCGACCACCGCGCCGTGACCTGCAACAAATCTTTGTCTCAGATAACACTCATACATGCACACATAGATTTTCATGTACTGTGCTTGTACGAACATGGTGCAATTTCAATCGTACATTTTGATAATGATTTTTCATTGTTAAGAATAATAAACATTTGAAAACAAACTAAGCGACTAACATTCCTGGGCTCTTAAAATAGACATATGTGATTGGGGCAACAATGCTTGCAAGATCTATACTAACATATACTTTCCTTTCCTTTATAATCAAAATTCATCACTTGATGGGATGCTATGTAGGCCTACTTATTATTCTTTACTAGTATGTAAGAACTAGTATAAAAAAGAAGTTTTTTTTTTCATTTAGGAAAGCCAATACCAATTTAGTGATATTCAAAAACTATTTTTTTTTGGATATTAAAAAAACTAAGCTTTAACCAGGACATGTTATTTGTTAACCTCCTGGCGCATGCACCATAAAATGCCTTACCAATGCCGTATCCTCCGTATCCTCCATATCCTCCATAGCCGCCTCCGTATCCAATAGCAGGAGCAGCAATAGCAGGTGCAGGGTGGCCCAACACGATGCTCTGGGAAGACACCGCACCATGGCCGGCCAGCAGACCTCCCCGCACCACCGCGAATAACGCGCACGCTACCAACGTCTGGAATAATATTCATTTATATTTTGTCTTGTTACCTTTTGATTTGTACAAAAAACACTTCATTGTGGAACTAGTGAAGTATTTTTTGTACAAATCAATGGAATAATATTGACCTATTTGATAATTATGTGACATATTAAAGTTATAAAATTGATGCACTGTGAATATGTGTGACTTATAATGTGAATATGGATTAAGTTTTGCAGCTCGCATAAAAAATCTTTTAACTTTTCAAGCAACAAAGTCTTATCACATTTCTACTTATATAGGTTTTCTATATCAAAGTGACAATGAGAAAGTTATAAATTTGTAATTTTTAAATTTTATTAAATTTTAAAATAGCAATTGTTTATAAATTGTAAAAATTGTATATTTGTCGAAGGACGGTTGAAAGTACGCACTGCATTAGTTATTAACAATTATAACAATTACAGCCGTTAGTTCAACTATTAATCTAGTAATATGCCATATTGATGCCATATTAGGTTAACTGTTTTAGTATTCATAAAATCGAATAAACAGCATTAATAGCTTATTGAACACAAAAAATCCTAAATGATATCGATCGGTAATAAAAATAAAACATTAGTCATTACAATCAAAAGAAATATTTTCCAACCCTTTACCTTTGCGAACATCGTGTAGTAATCCTAGGTAAGATACGTTAGTTTACTAAGCTCTAGGGCTCGATATGTGTCTCAGTGTGAGATAACTAGCGCTTATATAGTGCCTAGAGTATGTCCTATAGGTACAGACCTTAGGTACGGCGGGCTGGGACACAAGTGTTGGGCGCTGCCTTTGAAACTAGATCGGTAGGTATTGAGGATACGACTAAACTATAATATCAAATTTCTACAAATTCATTACCAATGTTATGAATGATAGGTATGCCTATTATTGCTCTGATTACAAGCCTTTACTCTAATTTAAAATTCAGTCTGAATTGTAGATAAGTCGGACGATGGAATACGATGCGAAACAATCTATAAACGTCTAAAGAAATAGACGGTGAAGTTGAGAGTGGTTCCAGTTTTCTTTTAAAATATTGATTATTGACTGTTAATAAAGCATTTTATAAAGGAAAGCATTAATACCCTGAGAAACATAAAAACCCTTAGTCCAGAGGACAGATCTCCATTATTTGTAATTAACCATAAAAATGACTTTATTCTAAAATTATGTTTCTCCGATTAAAAGCTTTAAGATGTTGTTTCATTAAAAAAAGCTACGCTTTTCTTCATTTTCATTCTAAAATATCTTGTCTTATCCATACTATGTCAAACACACATATTCTAGATAAGAATTGGTTTAAAGCTGTCAAATACCTTTAAACATACACGCGTTAGTAGAATTTGAAATAAATTAAACTTATGAATGTTTATAGAGTACGGCTTAACTAGTTTTTGTAACTATTGTTATAACCTAGTTCTTAAATAGCACAATGTGGACACAGTTAATTACTGGGTGTTAAAAATGTTTTAAAAAGGTAAGGGTGTTAAATACAATATAGCAAATACTTTATGAAGTTATTAAAGTAATTAGGTATATTGAGAAAAAGTTACCTGCATTTATTTTAATTAAATCAGTATACAGTACTACCTACATATAAAATAAAATTTGTCCATATTATCGATTATTACAAACTACTAAACAAGCTATTTTGTGTCCTATGGTGTCATAATATTGGAAACGGAAAATGACTTAATTTGTTTGCATAATTTTAACGTAATACGATTTAAGAACGTCGAGAATTTAAATCACTAGGTAATATTTATAACCAATGATTAAATATATATGTTAAATTTAAGAATGAGTTTTCAATAAATTTTGATGATCGAGAAAAATATTTAGAAAGAACACCCTTATAGACAAATCAACTTGACTATCTATTTTTCGGTTTAGTTATAAAATTCACACATTAACTTCAAAATTCATAGATTAGGTTTGCTCCACTTCCATGAATAGAGAATATACCAAGAACAGCAGAACAATATAGATATAAAATGGATACTCTCCCCTTTTATGTTCAATGATACATGCTACGTCGGTGCCTTCAGTCGTAAATGAGGAAGGAAAACAACTTGTAATAAAACCAAAGGGCAAAATATGTGAGCAATTTTAATGGTATAGCTCTTTATGAAATTCTGTAGTGCATTTTTCAATAAGTTATTGATTGCCAGATTTGCGGTTAAATTTAAAAAATGTATTGAATTACATTGTTTCTTAGATTTAGGAAGAAGAATAAAATTTTTAATCAATAGAAGAATCAATTTTTACCGCTATTGATGCAGAATAAAAATAACTAAACAATAATCAATATTTATATTATTTGAAGACAATATAATTTTCAATTTAAATGCAATTTAGGTATATGAATAGTTTCTGTGTTTTTTTTTAATACAGTAATAAAGAACTCCATCAAGAAGTGAGTAGCAATACAAATATTCCTTCAAACATTAAGTTTTTTATTTTAACCGACAACTTATTTAACATTTAATTTCATTTTTGCTATCCCTTGCATTTGGATAATATTAATGTGAACAGACTTTGAACCAATAAAAGCTATCGTTTGTGATACTAATTAAATACTTTTTCTAAAAAATCGTAAAAAACGTGATCAGAAAACATTTCAAACATCACAATCACAATTCACTTTCTTTATGTTGATTTGAAATAGAGACAATTACTATTTTAGTCTTGTAATGCGATCAAATTAGAAATTCAAGTGAATCTTGTTGGTATCTTTATTCGCTGCATATTAAGAGGATTTTAATAGCCGTCTTACGCCAGGTGTTGTGTCGCACTATTTACGTGATTGTGATTGGTACTAGTGATGTTTGATTGTTTGTTTATTTAAATTAATTAAGCTCCAAAACTTCTGGACTGATTTGGATGAAATTTTGTAGGAAGAGGAAGGGCATAGGATAGTGTTTATCCTGAAAATGGAATGGGAGATATTCATGGGTGAAACCGCGGAGCTCAGCTAGTAATTAATAAAATAGTAGGGAAAATAGAACGCGTACGGAAGATATTTGGGACAGTTAATATTACTTACTTTTCAGTAAGCTGTGATGGCAAAAATATTATTAAAAAAAGTTGAAGTACATATAGACTAGGAGTGCAGAAAACTGGTCAAATATTACTATTTTCTTTGTCAACTGTTGAATTATGTTGATCTATAAACTCAATATAATTATCATATGTGGTCTTATTTCTAAGGCACACCTTTATAGGCTGAACATATTCTTATTGAAGAATGCGGCCTGATCTATTCTTTAGTCAAACAATTACCGCAGTAGGCACTTATGTCATTTTATGCCCTATACCTTTTAAAGGGCATACTACTAAAAGTAGCACAGGTGCTTTAATTATTCCTCAAGTTGAGGATGGATCAGAATTCCCATCACACGAATCTCCCATCCTGTAATAATCCTCTCCTAATTTGACATCATTAATCCTCTCTTCTACCTATAAAGGATCTCATAATTCTAGCCAGCGAGGAAACTGCGACTCTATCATTGTAGAACGATATAGATAGATGTTCATGGGCTGTGATCTGTCACTTTACATAAGGAGAACCGCTGCTCCGTTTGCCTGTTGTAACTTGAAGATGGGTTATGAAAACGTTCTTCTTATTTACCTTGTTCATCCCATTCCTACACAATCAGTTGTATTTTCAACAATTTCCAAAAGAACCGAATGTATTCTTAAATCCCGTTTACTATATCCTGACTTTTAATATACATAAAATCTAAATATTTATTAGCTTTAAATGTCCTAGTTTATATTACAATTATGTCATAAATAAATTGCATTTTCCCATGTTGCAAATATTTCACTAATAACCCAAGATTTACACCCATAAGAGTGGGAGTCGAACATTGCTTCGACACGAATTGGGTCAAGTCATTCATCATTGGATCAATCACACTATGTTTTTGACTACCTTAGACATAAAAAATGCATAGCTTATTAACCAATTTTCAAAAAAAAAGGAGGAGGTTCTCAATTCAACCGTATTCTTTATGTATGTTACCGGATATCCCTAAAATTCTTATATTTTTCAAAAAAGAAAATAAAAGTTATTTTCTACTTTTAAGAGTGAGGAAGGGAAAAAGGAGTTTCGGTTCTATTTTTGCGCATAAATTTAATTTTTCACATTATATAATGTCAAGAGACTCAAACCGAACATCTGACTCATCAATCGATGTCATTTACCCAACACTGGAGATTACATAATTTAAATCAAGTTTGACAAGTTATGTTAATTTAAGGTCACATGTTAAAATCATGCTAATTTTAGAGCGATGAAATTGTAAATAATATAATAAATTATTAGCTAAAAATAACGTTTTCAAATCAGCTTTTTATTTTTAACTTACGGCCTCGTTCCCGTTTAATTTTGGGTCTATAGATTAATAAATTATATTATCATATCACCTAATCCTAGTTGGCTAAAATTACATCTATAACCGTATCCGTGACAAACAAACAACCGAAAATTTGGACATTGATAATAGTAAATAATGAATGATAAAGTAAGTCTAAAGATAGTGTACGTTCTCACAAAAATTTCCAGTTAATTTTGACTGAGTGATTTGTATTAAACCCTTATTGTTATTTTAAAAACAATATAATAAAATCAGCATTTTTCTTTTTACAAATAACAAAACAATATACAACTAAAAGCCTTCTTTGATATTATAGTAAACACTTTAGAAGTTATAAAGGCGATCATGGTTTCCCTAATATCGTACTAACAAAACACTTTAGTTGATTAGTTTCTATTATATTATTACTGTAATTGAATTCCGGTGTAATTACAAATGGATGTTCAAACCAAAGAAAATTATGGTCTTTTTTTATATGCAATTAAATTTCATTCTAATACACACAGCGTGTACTTATTCTTTTTATTTTGATGGTACTGCTCAACCATAATATGTATTCATTAGTATATATACTTGTATAAAATATGGTTCGGCAACACAAACGTTTCCTCTTCAGTGTTTTTGTATGTATGATTTGAATGTTTTCATTACTAGATTTTTCAGCATTAGAAAGTAGCATCTTCCCTAAGTGACACTTACACTATACGGAACAGTATATTACTACTAGATAGTCTATATGTGGATAGTGGTATAGAAAGAAAATTATATAGGAAAATTCATGAGGATGTCAGCCACAGCTACACTCCTACGCAGGTGAAATCGCAAGTCTATAATAGTAAATCCATTTTTCATCATTATATTTAAAGATGTTTTATCCTCTCGAAAACATCAACCCCATCGTACCTTATATGGAAATTTTTTACCAATTCTTTATTTACGTCTTAAAGGAAATCACTAATTAGCAATCTTTTACCAAACTACATTTTTTTGTGTTAATTCTTACTTCGGCTTTGTAAATTCATATAGGAGTGTTTGAATTTTCAACTTGTATATCTATTTGTTTCATGGCGATTCAATAAAAAATATCGTGACATAAATATATTAATTGGATATAATTAACCGTACAACTAAGTCTTATTATTTGTAATGCAGAATTCATAAGGTTATGAAATCTGCATTATTTATCTATAACTGCCAGTTAATCATAACATATTATGAAAAGATGTCAATTGGAACTTAGGACCGGTTGTGCGTGAAACTGACCGCATTCGAAAGTGTTACGTGCAAAACAGGTGCTTTCAGTAAACGGGAGGAAACTAAAGGTGCGGTCATAATAGTAAGCTATAAAGAATAAGATAAATTGATTACAAAACAATAAGCAAATAATTTGTTTAATTTGGGTAGGGTTACAAGTGGACTGAGGAGCTGACCACAACTTTTGGCTCTTTGTTAGGAGTTATCCAAATTCGGCCCGTGCGCAATATGCTATACTTTGACTCAAAGTTTGTGTAGAAACCCTGGTTAAAAAAAAAGGGGATATGCTAATAACTAAATTTTTAAAACCATGAAATTTTATGAAAAACATTTGAAGAATGAACATTTTCACGAAGTGTAGTACTTACTTGTTTGAATTTTTTTCTGTTTACGCCAGATTGTTAGTTGTGATTTCAATTGCATAGTTTATCAGAAAGAAATATGAAATTAGGAGACTGTCCTTACTGTTGCTTGTATGCATGTTTATTGAAGCATTCTTTCATTTATTTAATTCATTTATTCTGTTACAGCAAAGACAAATTAAAAAAAAGAAAAGTTAGATTATGGTTATGATCATTTTTAAAATGTTTTCACTCTCCTAATTATATATATATTACTTGCAGAGTGATCGAAGATGTGTAAGCCTTTATTAATGGAATGTGTTCAGTTCAAAGCGGCTTAAGAACTCTTGCTTTATCAATGATTTGAATTTTTGTCTAAAAGACGTGGAGACCTTTCATCGTTTCCTGATCTGACCAAATACTTTAAAAACAACGGAAGTCTTTATTTGTAAAAGATTCGCTCGAGTATTAAGGTTACAGTTTTATGTAAATTATCAAACTACGATAGAGTGGGCGACAAGTTCCTAATAAAATTAAAGAAAAAACATGTCTTTCAATATGGCCGCAGCCTAAAGCAGCTTTATACTGTCGTTATCACATTGCAACACTTGTCTACGCCACATGGACCATGAAAGTTTACCGCTATGCCTATATCAGTAAGTGGCAGTTGGCAATACCGCGTGGCCTTGATCGACATTTTTTATCCGCCTGTTCTATATTTGAAGTTATGAGTGATATAGATTTTATTTAGAATATTTTTCAGGTAAAAATAAAAAAGTGAATGGCACGCAACAAAAATACTTTTATTGGTACAAGAAAGTAGTATTACTAAGTAAATCTTAGGGGAACTTTCTTTGACTAAATCTGGGTCTCATATCATGTAATATTAAGACATTAAATCGATAGTCACATTAACAAAAAGCATGCATGCATATCATTGATGATACTAATCTTATGGCCATCAACTATTCTTGTTCCGTACAGTAAATATGTAATTTTAGAAGAATTTGTTACCCCTCTACATTTTGAAATCTAATCTGTCTATCAACTATGAATTCAAATATTGCATAATTATTAAAAAAAACTCAATATCATTCTGAAGTCAATAAATTCCGCTATACAAAAGCTTATTGAGTTCCAATCATCAGTCCATTTACAGCAAAATATGACCAGATGGCAAACAATGGGATCATTGTTAATTCGCAAGGTGAGAGGAGAGTGCGGTTGTTGCGACACGGTGTCAGGGGCGCGCCCACGAGTGAATGTCCTACACATGTTGAATAAAACATTATTCTATAAATTCGTGGGATATTGTGACCAATTTGGCGCGCGCTAGATCGAGTACAAAAACCGATAATGTCATTTTTATCATTGCTAGTGCGTGTACGTTTAAGAAATTGATAAGGGTTTAAGCAATAATCTGTATCTATTTCTTAGCGTTTATAAGTTTACAAGTATGTAGTCATACATTTACTAAAAAATCCAATTTATTTCAGGTTATTCATGAAATTTTTGAAATATTTTGTAAGTTGTTAATGCGAACGTATTTTAATCGAATTCCGTAAAATCTTATTTATAGGACAAAATGTAAAAGTGCACAAGTCTAATGTCATAAAATTGAAAAGTGAGAAGAAACGGAATTCACATATCTTCAGCGTCCTTGTAAACAAAACCAGTTTCAATCCCGTTCGCTCCAGTTTCGTTACTTTCACTATCATTGTGATAGCTTGCACAAGCGTGTATTAACTGCTATCAAAAATAATTGCTCGGCAACATAACAATCGCCTGATTAATTACGATATTTATTTTTACACCACTTTATTCGTCAGGTCTACTTTCTAACTTAAATGAAATGTGGATTTATGTTTTTGTAAATACCTTTTCATAAAAATATCTATAAAACACTCTGTGTTTTGTTAATATTAAAAAAAACATGACTATATCGGAATATAGAACTTTTGCTTGATCCGAGTGAAATAAAAGATCAGATCAAGATAATATCGTCGTAATAATTAAATTGTCATAATTAAAGTAATGTAAAAATAACTTTATTTTACTCAACATTGTATCTTTCCTTATTCTGCTGTGTCTAAAAATATCTAATTCGATTTTTTAATTGTTGTCCACACAAAACCACAAATACAATATCTAGGTATCGCGGTTTTCAATTTGTTACAAATAGATAGTGTTTAAACGGTTGGCAAATGTTATTTGATAAGCATATAGGTAGTGTTTTGCCGAGTGTTTAGTTTCAAGCTACTGTAAACTATGTTGTCTCATTATAACACTTTATTTTCAAAACTTCGATGCAAAATGTATTTATAGCTCCTCTTGATGTTATTTAAACTACATTATTGATAAATGGTAATGGGAAATGAAAATCAGTAACCAATAAGCAACCTTTTATTATATTATTTGAAGACCTCTGTACACTATGATCTTACATAACTAGTTAGGACTCAAAATAATTTTCAGATAAATACAATGCGATTTATAAAGGATCAGATAAATAAAAGAGCGAAACAATTCTCCCAATCAGACACTCACACAATCAACAAGTCAATAAACACTTATTCTAATTTGTATTCATTGTTCTAAATATCAAATATGTCTAAAATGTTAATAATTGGCTTCTTTTTCACTACTTTTTTCACTACCTCCTTCTGGGGCCCAGTTGGCCCACGAGGTGGTTTTTGATATCGGTCATCTTCAAAATCATCGTCATACGAATTATACGGCACTCTGTGATCAAAATCTTCATCAGAATCAGGTTGATAATCATCTACAATCCTTTGTGGTTTCTTGAGTTTTCTCTTGGGGACCAAGACATAATCATCTAAATTTTCTGGATCATAAGATTCCGTATATTTTTGGGGCTTATATTTCTTTTTCGGACGAGGAGGTACGTAGTCTGAATAACCGCTTTCCGATGGAAGAACATCGCGCACGTTTGAATACCCATACTTAGGCGGCGGTTCACGATAATCGTCTGGTTTCAATGGTTTAAAGCCCTCGTGCTTATAACTATTTACATATTTTTCCGCGTCTATTGATGAAGCTTCGCTTTTATATTTATCATTCTCATACCTTGAATCAGAAGGTGAAGGAATTTTATGTTTTCTAAAATCTAAATCAGCGATATTACCGTAGTAGTTGGATGAAGGCTTATGCTTCTTTCTACAATTAGGATCTAAATGATATCCAAAGTGACTATGAGCAGGAGCATCATAACCATCATCAGGATG
Source organism: Phoebis sennae (assembly GCA_001586405.1). NCBI lineage: Eukaryota > Metazoa > Arthropoda > Insecta > Lepidoptera > Pieridae > Phoebis > Phoebis sennae. The sequence goes on along the minus strand of LQNK01001115.1, from coordinate 632,377 downwards.
CTTTATATCTATACTATGTGTGTATTCACTAGGTTCATAATCAGAAGGATGCTTTGGTCGCTTTACAAACGAGTAATCTTTGAAAAGTGATTCATAAGGATGTCTTTTTCGTTTCCTATCACTTGTTTTGTAAGAAGAATCTGGATCTGCATCTTCAGAAAAGTCATAATAACGATCATAGTCTCTGAGTGCTTTGTCTTCCATAAATTCCGGGGTCTCCAAGGGATTGTCTATATGTTCATTTTGGTTGTTATTATTAACTATTGCTGTAAACCCTGTATTTGGACCCGATGAATATTCTACAGTCCTCATAGAGCCATCTGGTTCTATCACACTGTAATGCCCTGTAGAAAAAAAATATTATAAATAAGCTTAACTTACAATCTGACATTGTAGCATTAAATAAAATTGTTTTTACCTTTCACCGTGTCACCGTCTTTTTCTTCCCATACAGTTTTAACGTCTCCAGTTCGAATATCAGATACTCCATAGCCAAAGGAATAGCTTGGGTTACCCTAAAATAAAAAAAAAAAACAGAAACGTCAAGCATAATTTCTAATCATATGTCAACGTTCTCAAGAAAAAAGTGAGAATGCGTAGAGTAATAACATCGCGTGCGGTGCTCCAGTATTTACGTAGTGACAATGCGTTGCATGTTAACTGGCTGTTTAAAATTCTGAATATTCAATGAATCAATTAATTGTTTCCATAAACTTAGAATTTGCAACTTTTATTATTAAGACGCATGTGAGAGTATGGATGTCAGTTGGTCTCAAAGTAATGGGCGTAGCACGCTTTCAGCACTTTGTACATCGTAACGCTCTATGAATATCAATTTTAATAGTGCAAGAGCGAAGAAATACTAATAAAATCAAATCACAACAGACCTATACTTTATTATTTTTAGGTACATTTTGAGATGTATACTTATTTATTCAATCAAAGAATAAATGTTTAAATTTAAAATGTAGATTAAGGTTAAAACCATGTTTTTACGTATAAATTGATACCTTTAAGTACATATGTCGTCATCGTGTGTAATTACAGTTAGTCTTAGTTTGAAAAACGAGTTCCTATGTTTGTAAACACGACTCGTTTAAATGTCAGCTCGCGGCATCTCAAGTTCAAGATGAGCCGGCGCGTGCGCATCGCGATTTAATGTCAATGACAGCAGATCGTTGACTTTCAATTTCATTATTTTTCTATTTATGAACGCGAAAGATGCTATAATGGAAATATTATTCAGTTATGTTCATTATGATTGATTGTTCTTTTTCGGTAGTTAGTTACAGTGATTGAGTTTATTATCATAGATAATTACTCAATTTTATCTATGTATCGAGATTATGTTACACTCTTCATTTTATTATTTGCATGCCATTAAAATATAGAATATGTAACACATTGCATACTTTTATCTACATAGAAATTGAGCGGTGTTTTGCCAAAGAGAAAAGTGGGTGACCAGCACCAATACTGGTTGATAAAATTACAACATCGAGTCACTTTCGATAGGCATTTATAGTACGACACATTACGCAGGGCTTATTTCAATATTTTATCAAACCTAAGTGATTGTACATATCCCATTTCTTGTGAAATATTTGCATTGAACCTTCACTTTTTTATGTATTTTTTCAGAAGATAATGAAATGTGGTCGTAATTCTTTAATGAATGCTACGTAAATAAATTAAATGTACATAAATATGGGCACAGAGGTCTTTCACTTCTTTATCTGCTTTATTACTGTCTTTTTTTATTATCCGTTATAATGATCACTATTATAATGGAGTCAGGAATTAAAATCTTATACAAGAACATGATCAAAATAGAAAAATTCAACGAATAGTTATTTTACTAATTAATTGTTTGTAGTTTAGTTTAGTAACAGCTTATCTAAATGAGCAATTTAAAAAGTTTAATTTACAAAAACTATGCATTTTATTGAATTTAAAAAAATAAACTGACTAGATATGCGACTTAATTTTTAAAGGATATATGTGGTGAGTTTATGCCAAAAAATATATGTTAAGTTTGATAAATTAAGTTATCCAAAATACAAACATACTCACTTCATTTTGTTCTTGGGCTATACTATCATCAATAGCATATTCATGACTCAGACATAACACTACATTACTTAGAAGTACCTGTAAATACATAGATTCAATTATTATTAAATCTCTAAAAGATTTTCTCTAATTGTATTTATTATTAAATTTATAAAATATTGTATGTAATATATTAAAATTTCAACAAAAGAAGAAAACTAATATTAAAGAATTAAACAATTATATTTTTAGATGATAATTCATACAAATATTGTAATTACTCACCAAGATGTGATGTAGTTTTGCCATAATCACTCTCGCCGTATCATCCACCTAAAGATTGCATTCACTATCACTAACAAATATTATTCCCTCGCGAAACTAGCACTAACCTGTCCATATCCAAGGTTGAATGTGAAGATGGCCACGATCACCACCACCCACGTATTTATAAACACACACATATACACATTTCAGCCTGTGCGTATGAACGCACACTTCAGCCGTAGATTGGAGGGTGGCTTGCATTGTGTATACCACAATGTTATCACCCCGGTAGAAAGATCGAATCTTTTAAGATAATGACCAGGAACTACTTTCATATCTGTTATTTATTAGTGTAATTTATTTATTTGATACATTACTCAAAGTTCATTATTTATATTATTTTAATATAGTTACATGAGTAGTGTTGCTCAAAGTGATTAAATTTTAATGGTATTTATAATGTATTTATTTTTATCAGGCAAGTAATTATTTACGAAGTATTAAGGTAAGATATGTAACATATAAGTAACTATTCAGAAATTACTCCGTACATCTATAAATATAAAATTTCCTTGCATCCGTTACCATAAATTACCAGTTTTTTTATAATAACATTGTACTTTGATACTTGTGTCAAAGAAAAATCAACAAAGAAATACAAGTAGTAAACACGTGGTAAATGAAATTTGATATTCGCATGAACAGTAATAAAAATAACGAAGTGTGGTATTACATGTGTATAGTGACAGAAAATAATAAGTTCATGTATGTATTTATGCAAATGTATGAAAGCGAATACGCAAGATTATCTTGTCATTTGCAATCATAATAGAATTTTTATGGCAAACTAGCTTCTGCGCGCGGCTTCACTTGCATTGTATTCGGTATCTAAAGATCAATAAAAAACACATATCCAGTTGTAAGTATACGAAATTCTATCAAATACATTCAGTGGTTGCAGCGTGATATACACACAAATATTTAACGTGTAAAGTTAAATAATATTAGTAGTATAAATGAAATCGGACCTTATTTATAGGGTGAATGGGGAGAAGAATTAAAAACTAAACTATATTTATCCGTTAATTTTGCGTTTAAAAATGTTGTTTATATATTTTAAAGTTATAAAATTAAACTGAATTTAAAATGTGAAACAAAAAATGATTGCAGACACCTTGACTTTTGGGAAAATCTTTTAACGCAACGACAAGATTGATGATAATGAGTTTCCCACCAAATAACGAAAGTAATACATTATAAAACATGACCGAACAACAAAATTAATTCACCAAAGGTCAGCTTGATAAAGAATTGTGTAAATGGTATGGCACAGAAGTATTTTGCTTTTTGCACATGCGACTTTTATGAATGAATAAATTAATATTCTTTATTATACAAATACTATAGAAATTTACAAGTTAAAACAATAAAACTAAAAAGTAAAATTGCCGCATTATGCTTTAAAAGCCATCTCCACTAGTAACCGTAATTTTGAACGGAGAAACAATAATAACAAGAACATAGTAGATTTGTATATGGTGTAGAGCTCAAAAAGAATAAGGAAATGTAATGAATATTAAATAACATACATTGTGTTCAAATACTGGCGCTTTATTTGGCCCATACATGCGTTACATAGGTATATTTCAGCGAGATTTTTGCATTTAGAGTATAATCTGATACAAAACATATTCAAATAACTTCAAGATTTTATGATAGAATAGAGATTTTATTAATTTTTTATAAATGTTTGATGTCAGAAAATTTTTAAGCTCAAAGATGACATAATGATAGTTGAATGCGAAAACAAAAAGTTATATCTGACCATTTAGTCTAGTAACACAACACTTATCGTTAAATCAGTATAGCATAGCTCAAGTTATAAATCCTTTATAAATTTCTCGAGCTATTACGATGAAATATGATCACACGGATGTATCGCTATACCCTGAACCGCCGCTACGATTTACGGCTTTAGAAACATTGAATAAACATGTTACATCAAGAGGAACAAACATATAATTGGTTGATACTCACCAGTAATCGCAAATTACTGTAATTCCTATAGTTATACCATACCGATATTAAATATATTTCCGTTTTAAATATATATCATAGCATCACGATATTTGTGGAAGTAAATATGACGTCATTTCGATGAAGTATGAAATAAATATAAGTAATAATAGTTCATAAAGTAATTGTTAGAGAAAGTTGTTATTAAAACAAATAAGTAATTTTCATATCAATGATATTGCTAATTTTGGGGTCAAATTGCATTTCTGTAATTTTTTACGAATTTACGTTTATCAAGTACGTATGTTCGTTCCTTTACAGTGAAAGCAGGGTGGAATAAAAATGTAAAAAAATATGAAATAAAAATACTTATACAAATGCGTAACTAATTTTTTCACACCCTAGAAATATTTAAAAAAATATAAAAAAATGGCCTGTTAACTCATACGGATATAAGATTTCGAACAGTCGCTGATGTAGAACATACATAATGATACATAGCATAACACTGAAACTACAAAATTATTGACTAAAAAATTACCTAGTTGACATAATGATCCATCAATACGGTGGTATTTATTCAGTTTAATAGCTTCCTCAAAAAAATAATATCGATTCACTTTATTAGCCAAGCAAAGTACGTAAAAAAGTGTGATTTTTATTGATGTATTTTTAATTAAATGAAGTTAATTTTAAAATTAAAGACTAAATAAATATTAACATATGTTTACACTTTGACCTGCCTCTTACAATACCTTTTCCTATACCAGTGGGTTGCCTGGAAGAGATCACTCCTGAGTGATAAGGCCGCCCTCTGTGTTGACTCTTTCTTCTATATCTTTTTCTCTATTGTAAAATTTACTCTCATTATGTCAACATGAAAAGTATTAATAAATAATAATAATAAAATAAATACGTAGAAGCGAGTACGTAGAAGTATTCAACGCGCGCGATGCTGTCTTCCCGTGGACATTTCAACTTTATTGTAATTTTCTCAATCAATTTCCTTTACTTACAACATGCATTCGGGTATTGCTTAGGCCCCTTTTTTAATTTGTAACACATTGAATTCAATTTATCCATTCAAGCTTTAGTGTTGCATTAGAGTTATATAAATTGGTGAAGAATAATAAATGCTTCAGCAATCCATCGTAATCTTCAAAGTACTAATAAAAATATTAGTTTTTTATTTGTTACGGTATAAAGAAAAAATCTATCAAATATTTAATACAAAACATTTTATTAATATAAAAAAAACACTATCAATCAATCACATAATAAATATTTTTGAATGAATAAATATCTAAATTGAAATCAGCGCCATCTAGTGGTATCCATAGTAATCATTAAGCTTTCCATAGAACTGGGCATGCTGGCCTCTACCGATCCTCCTGACAACCGCGTTGAAGCCGTTGTGCTTGTCAGCGGTGTACTCCACGATGCGAGTGCTGCCATCTGGTTCTGCGAGGGAGTACGCGCCTGAAACATATTAAGGCTTTAATGAGCACAAATATATAATAGGAAAAGCCTCTATCATATAAGGTTTAAATATGTTATTTAGAGAATAACTAAACCAACCATTATTATACATGTCTTTTTTATTATTTTCGAGTTCTATAGGTAATATGTTCGTGCCAAGTCGTTCTTTTGTTTTTCAGAATTTACAACAAATTTAGAAAATATAGGATCTATATTATTAGTGATAATATAATATTATAGGCAATACGCAACACTTTCATTTGTTTGTATAGATCTGCGTGATTTGTAGTTATAATTGTAATAATCCTCAGAAAAAAAAACTAAACATTTTGGACGTTCAGCAGAAGAAATACTTCAAAGCGTTCCGTTATTCATTTAATTTATTTTTAACACGATATCTATTTCGATATCTATCTATTAGTTCAATACAATATTTTTACCTATTTTGAACATGGTACTCTTTCAGTTAAAAATTTAAAATCACATCTATAAAAGACATACCTCTTACTACGTCACCATCGCGCGTTTCCCATTGCGTCTTATGGTCGCCGGTGTGCAGGTCACTCACGGAGTAGTCAAATGCATACTTGGGCCGTGACTGAAAATTAAATCATTAATTTTTCATCTGTTTTTCTTTATTAGGATAAATTAACAGCCACGTTATAATTTTAGTCAAGAATGTGATAACAATTAAAAGTTTTGGTAATAGAAATAGTCTAGTTTTACTGAACAAAAATAAAATAATCGTATCAATAAAAATCTAAAATCAAATACGTGATGACGTGAAACTCTAACAATAATTGTAGAAATAGTTCCCCTTTGGAACCGACGTCGACTATCCCTAACCACAGAACATTAAACTTTTAATGTTCTGTGATCCCTACCTTATTAAAATACTCATAACTAAATGCATTTAACACTCAATTAATAAAATATGAAATAAAATGTATATTGTAATTTGTTATTGATTAAAATATTTGATTTTATTAAACTAATAAATGCACTTAGCAACAAAACGGTCGTGTCAATAATTAAAATGCCATAACCATTTAATAATAGTCTATAATTCTCTACGACAACAATGGTCGATAAACAGATAACAACCTACATGAATCACTCTGATCTTTTTTATAAGATCAGTGCTTGTTATATTTGTAATTATTACGATTATTTAACCGTAGTAGTCATTGTTAGATTAGTCATACGTGAATCATATAATTGAATCTTATGACATTAATAGTCAATGAATTGTAGAATATAATTATTGAAATATAGAATTCATTCTAATAAAGATTTTTTTTAATAAATCCAAATAAGCATTTATTTATTTTAACTATTTATATTTTATTATATTCATTATTAATATTGTATAAAAATATCATTACTACCAATAATATGTTTGAACAGCGGAAGGATCTTGCTACCCACAACACAGGGTTACCTAATGTGGGGGCAAGCCATTGTCTAAAATGTAAAATTTTTATTTCTTTATTGTTCTTACAGTTCAGAAATTTTACGACAACAACATAAATAGCAACCATAAAAGCTTTTTTTCAAATATTCACTCGTGCATTTCAATATCTCAGTTGAATTACGAAGTATAGTGATTTCTGGTGAAGAAAAACATTTATTGGACGCTTTTCTTGGATAAGTGGCTTCCGATATTGTGTAATGTCACTCATTATGTGCTTGTACTACGGAGCTACGCATATTCAGTGTCGCAAGAAACGTCACGGTGCATGACAGTAAAAATTCGACGTTTTGCATAATGGAGTTTAATTCCAAACTATGATTTTAGATTTATGTGGATTTGCAGATTAATAATAATAAGCGACTCGTAACAACTTCACAGGGGTATAACTTGATACCCTCCCTAAAATTTCTTAATCTAGGACAGATTCTATCCTCTATCAGGAACCCCTTGTCATAATTTAATATTTTTTTGATGATTAATCAGTTGGTGAGAGCATGGTATATTTTTGGTATAAGATACGTTTAAAGGAAAACCTACTCCAAATTAATGCTTCTCGTTAATATCAAATTATGCTAATGTTTTATAATGAAATTTATAATTTTTGAGGATCAGTGACTTCGTATTCAAGAACACTAAAATATCATAGAACATGATAAGCAAGAAACCAATACCGTAATCAAATTCAATTAAAAATAGCCTGTAGTAAACTACTAACTAGTAACATGTGTGATAAAACGATAATAATATGTTTATACATACGTAATAACCACCAGTCGCTGAATGAATATTGGAGCTAGCATAGCCCGGATTCGCTGCAGCAAAACCATAGCCCCCCGTGCCGGAATAGCCGACGTAGCCGGCTTGGGCAGCTACGCATATAGCCAACAATAACAAAATCTGTAAAATAAAAATATTCTTGAAAAAAATCAATTGACAAATTAACAAATCATTGTACATTAGATTTTTAAGTAAATTATGGTCTGTATAAAAATTTGTGTAAGGCATACGTAGCCTCTCATTATTGTAATTATTTAATAAATTTACCTCTGTATAATATTGTGCATGCTGTATCAACCTATGATTGTTTGATACATTTAATCAAGAAGTTTACCATATATCTAGTTTTCGATATACGTATTATTGTACTCAAACGTCGGTTGGTCAATAAATAAAATAAAATAAATAAAAATAAACAGACTAGCATACGTAAATTTCTGTAATATGATACAGTAAAAATAATTTATAAAATAACCTTACTAGACTTTTTCTGTTACAATCAATACATTTTTGTCAGTACACTTATCCCCGAAATTGTCAGTTTGTAAAACTGAATACATTGATATGTAATGCCTGAATGTGACCTCCTCGTTTCAGTGGTAAGCGTGTTAGGCGTTTCTGAGAGGCCCTGGATTTGATATCGATTGGAAACGTGAAAAAATAAAATTGTCTCGGTTTGGGAGGGCAATTTCGGCTCTAAATAAAAATTTATCAGCGAAACGAAATTCACCCCCTCCTTATGCCCCAATATATACGAGACTGCAAAATCAAAATCATTGAATAACGGACTAATTTTAAATGAATACAGACGAATACAAAACACCCTGTAAGGTAAACATTTCAGATCAAATTTTTATATCAATTCTGAATCGAATTGACCTTCACCCTGGCTATCAAATAGAACAATGCAACACGTTACACTAGCATTTAATAAACAAATGAACTTGCTATTAAACTTAATAAGGTCATTATATTCATACACGCCCAAACAATGTACGGACAATATGTCAGACTATGAGATTAAGAAATATAACAATGGGGGATAAAAACAAACGCAGGAAGTTATAGGTAAATGAAAAATTACGTAAATTTTCCGGTTACATGATTCGATTATGTGTGATCGGTTGACAATCGCGGAAGGATGGGTGTTAGCACTAAATAATGAAATAGATTTAGTTTTAATTGGGATATTAGTTTATATGCCGGTAGACGCGATTTCCAGTGTCATATAAGTCAGTTGACACGCTAGGAACGCTGTTGATAAATTGGTATGCGGTTTAAATGCAATCAGACGAGTTATTACTATGATAATTATTATGATATTCTAAAGTTTTGTACAATAATACTATTATATACATACTTCAAAGTACCTGAAAATAGCGGGCAATAAATTATTAAATGGGATATTGGTATATAAAATGAAAAAATATTCATTATTACTAAGTAAATTTAGTAATTGTATTAAGATCGAACATAATTAATTAATGTATGTGGTACATTTCAAGGTACAGTAATTACAGGATACGTAAAAATTTCACAATATTTTTTACACTGAATGCAGTTTTATTTTCTACTTCGCCTGCAACAAAAATATACGATCAGTAATTTTCAGGAAGTTGAAACGGTAATGACGATATCACTAATATAGTCACTAGATTGATGCCTCATTTGCAAAGTAATTACAACTTTAGCCGCCCAAATTAATTTTACGCCACAATAAATAAGAAATAAAAAAATGGGTATAAACGATTTAAACGAGCTCTGAGTCTTACGAATTTGAATGCATCGTAAAACAGTTAATGCATCATAATCATAATATTAATTAGTGAAAATATTATATATTTTCCAGTAGACGTTGATATAGGGCATATACTTTTATGGTCCAGATCATTGATTTTTGCACACAATGCAATCTTTCTCTCTGAACTACTTGAAGTTCCTTTCTGTTCACTTATGTTTATTAAAATAGCTAGTAGAGTAGCTAAGCTATTATCGTTGAATTAACAATTATTCCGAGACCTTGGACCAGCCAAGTCTGCGGTTCCAATCGGGGTATACTACTCTTATTATAAAACTTGTAAGATGTGATATGACCTCGCTAGGCATCCTACAAGTTTTCAGCTTGCCTCAAACGACTCCCCAAAAATGGTCCTGGTTGTAATTTAAATCACATTCATATGTTTAATAATGTGAACTAATTTAATTTTTGCACTGTTTATAGCTGAAAATGCAAGTTTTTAAATAATTTTTAAATAAATATAAATATTAGGATTATTTAAATTTACAAAACTTGATAAGGGACACCGTATCCAATATGCGTATTGTTTACTAACCATATTTCCTGCTCTAAAATATCACTTGAATCATTGAAATCATTAACAACTAATTTTATAACTAATCATTAATTATACCACTATACGTTATCATCACAAAATATGTCACTTACTTGAACAGCCCGCATGATCCTTGTGTACAATAGAACTGACACTGATGGTGGTACCACCTCGCCGCACCTTATATGAGCTGTTGGTTACACCACCATGGCGAATATATCCTAATCATACTACCAAGGAAACCCATAAAATGTAGAACTAGATTTCTTAAAGTTAATTTGTATACTGAACCAATTCTTTTCATGAAAAATTTTAAAGCACAAAAGTGTATGTATGAAAAATTGAGAAGTATAAAATGCTATCGATAGGATTTAGTAAATGTTTATAAAGTATTAGTGACAGTAGTATTAACACGATATCTAAATGCATAAGAAAAAATATAATTCGACAAAGGAATTAAAATTTTGGCATAATTCTCGCCATATGCTTCATTGATTGTTAAGTATTCAACAATTTCGGTTTATATGTATACCATTATGAAAAATTTACGTAGACTTCAGAAGAAAATATAAATATGTTTGTAAAAGTTAGTATTAAGTTTAATTTGTGTCCTCTTGTGTTATTGTAGAGCCAAATAAATTATTTTTGTCTGTATAAAAATATCTCAATTTAAAGTCTGTATATCAATTAGATTTTTGTGTTCATTTAAATATTAAAAAAAATATACTGATGATTCAAAAACATTTAAACTAAAACCTCAATGCTGGATGCATTGATTATTTTACTCATTACAGTTTTTAGTATCCATTTTTGTTTTTAGTTTTATACATATACTAGCGACCCGCCCCGGCTTCGCACGGGTGCAATGCTGATAAAAACCTTCCTCATGAGTTACTCTATCTATTAAAAAAAACCGCATCAAAATCCGTTGCGTAGTTTTAAAGATTTGAGCGTTCATAGGGACATACAACATGACACATGACAGAAAAAGCGACTTTGTTTTATACTATGTAGTGATTAAACGGGGTTGTTACAACACATATAACTCGAGATCTGCTGGACCAATTAAAAAAACGTAGAGAGATAGCTTGGGATCTCCTGGCCCTAAACCGGATTAAAAGTATCCTATGTTATTCAGGAGAATGACATAGGATACTTTTAATCCGGTTTGTTATTTTTGTATGCTAATTTCACCGGAACGGGCTATAAACGCTTAACGCTGATTTAGTTATTTAATTATGGTAATAAAATTTAATTTCATTACCATAATTAAATCACTCAATCAAAATATAATAAAACTGTATGAGTATATTTTAATAAATCATTATAATATAAGCTGTTTATACAATTCTTGTTATAATTGCATCGATTGTCATACCTAGAATATTATTTACATTAATTTAAAAAGGCAAAGTGCTTTAATAAAAATATATTAAATATAAAATAATATTATACATAAATTTAATTATAAAATATTCAAAGTGTCTTATTTAATTCTTATATATTGAATTTATAATACATGATTAACGCTAAATCGATTTATAATAGTGAATAGTTAATTTTGATTTTTCGTGCATATTTTTTGCATACGTTCATAATTTTTTAGTGAGATTTAACTGAAATTCAATTTTCACGGATGATTCAGCTTTAATTACCACAATTACAAGGTTAGTGTTTACGCAGTGGCCGTGTGAACATACCTAGTTAGTTGCGCCCTACTTTCCGATAGTGCTAATATTATACGTAACATCTTTATCGATTTTCGCGTTTTTGTGAATTACTGTATGGCGTAGTAAAAATAAGCGATTACATTTGTTTCAATTACTTTTTTAATTTATTTGTTTTAATCAAGGTTATACACGGGGAAGGTGATTCCGACACAATTTGTTAAAGATAAGTTAGACGACATTAATGAATTTTATGAGATTTTGGCGGGCATGCATTATTGTTATTTTATTCGTTCAATTACGTTAAACAAAAAAAAAATATTGCGTATAAGGATAATTTCAGTGCGGTAGGACCAAATTTTAAGGTAGCCATTATTGAAATAGATATATACTATAAAAATAGATACATTATTGATAGGAACATATATTGGTCGCTTATGAAAAGTCGCTTATGAAGAGTCATAAGCGAATGTATACGACATAAAAGGTCCACTGATAAAATATTCATTCATTCTTTCATTCTTTTATCTATTTTTAATGTCTATAACAAATATTGTCATGATTTATTTATCGCAGAACCAACGATCCTTGAGCAGGTCGGTAGGTATTTTTTTTGAGATGGCTTTTGACTAAAATTCTATAATGTCGAATTGTTATTTTTTCCAAACTTGGTTATGTGTTAAGCTCCATCTAGCAGAGAGTTGTTAAACTGACTGTATTGCTACAGCCAACATAAACTTTCAAATCAATGCCTCAGTGAACGTAAAACATTATAATGTTTTAAAGATACTTCGATAGAGGTCGCTACGGAATGAAAAAACTAGAACTCTATCTTAATAAAAAATAAGTGATGATCGATTATAATATGCAGTGTGTTATCTAGGATCAGACCCACTGTAATTCAACTTGGGTCTAGTAGCTATCATCATTTATTGTTGTATAAGACGGAATAAAGGTCCGCCTTTACTGAATTTAAATTTGGAAAAGCATTAGCAGTGAAAATATTCTCTTGGGGTAATCCCAAGGAAACATAATACAACTAAAGAAACGAGAAAGAACCTCATGAGCACTTAGATGGGTATATTATCCTACGCCATGTGCATCACGCGTCAAAAGTAAATCTTGAGATTTACTATCCTACCTAATAAACATTTGTAAATATACGCATTGCCCCCCTTTTTTCGATACCCTTTGGAACCAATGAACTGCTCTCATAATCTAAAGATTTGTGATTTGTCTGTTGCAGTTCTTTGCAGTTCCGTAGCTTCTTAAAATATTAATCGGCTGTTATTAATAAATACTTAATTTATTACTTAAATAGAAGTCTAGTTCTGACTGAATTCTTTAAGAATAATATTTAATATTATTCCATTTTAGAAACCGTCTAAAATGTTTATTCGAGGTGTGATAGTGACATTGTTAATTAAAATTTTCACGTTGTAATTTTGATGTTGAACCTTTTTAAATATTATTTACGTCTCCAAAACTAAAAGGAACATTAAATAGTCTATATTTAATTTAAAAGCAACTTCATTAAAAACATGCTATGACGCAATAATCATAACATGTTGCCTCATACATTATTTACATCTGTGATTTAAAAGAAAGATTGACTCTGGTATTAATGCATAAAATGCACTCAGTATCCTGTGATTATGTTTTTTATAATCTTAATATTTATCTCATTTATATAGTGGTTATATTTTTTAGTATGTCCGTGTTGTATTTTTTTATTTATTATTCTTGTAACTTGAGCAAAACTTTACTTGTATGCCCTTATATTAGTATTTAAACAATTGGTGAAAATAAAAATAATAATCTTTATTTGCCAGAAACATGGCATTACCCATGTGGAGACGGGTTAGAATACATACCCATTCCTACCCGTGGGTATCGTAACAGGCGACAGAGGTTAGTTGTGCTGCATAACATATTCCATCAGCATCATTATTTCCTTATTACCCACACCTTCCTTTAAGCCGGCAAGGCATCTGCGACACTTTGCTGCTGTAGTCGTTCATGGGCTACGGCCAGTCACTTAACATCAGGTGAATTGCATGCGTCCCTTGCCTGATTTACACAAAAAATTACATAATACACTGGAGAATAGCAAGAATACTTCACTGCTTCAGCAAGAATACTTTACTTTCTTGTCATTAATCCATTCTTAAATGGTTCTCAGACATTTCCAGTCGCCGAACGAACTATTTCCTTGACCTAACTCGTACTCAAGCTCGACTCCCACTCACAATACGTGATACAAAATCAGTCTTTTTGATGGAAATTTCTAAAATTGCCATAATAAGTTGTCTGTGGCAAAAAGGATAAGAAATGATCCAGCATCGAAGTAGTTATCATATAAAATAGTAATAAAACGAATAAAGTATGTAATTGTTAAATGGTTATTGAACAGATGGTGCCTGTCATATATTTAAACAAAAATATAAAGGTATTTTATGTGCACTTTCCGTATAAAGGTCAATATTGATGTTATTGAATATCACAAATTTCATATTTAAAATGTAATAACTTAAAATTTATAACCCATTTAAAACAATTTTATATCCTCCGTTCATATTTGATCATTGTATAAACTATAAAACAGCTCGCATACTTACCATAATAAATGTACCCTTTTTAAATAAAAGAACAACAAAGGATAACAAATTTGTGCTCTGCCTAGCACAAAAAGATTTTTTCAACTTGAACCAGACCTGTGATCCCAGGAACTGACTACCGCGTTCAAACAAACAAACAAAGCTGTTTTGTATGGCTTTGCTCCTGTAGCATAATATAACCTATGTCACTCAGTCGAGATGCAAATCACTAACGGTGAAAGAAATATTGAAATCGATACAATTGTTTTTGTGTGGAAACAATAAACATACAAAAACACAAATGTTGTATTATAATATTAGTTTGGAAAGGGTAGAAATACTTTGAAATCTCCACTTAGATGAATTTGGTCCAACTGTTAAATAGTCATAAATCAGTCCGTATTAACAGAAGCATTACCATTATACATCGAACTTTAACATTCGGAGCAGAATTCTCAAAATATTTCCACAATTAATTGCGACTGATTCAATTAGCAACCACATCCTAGAGTTGCATACATACATTGATGCAAAAAACCCACATAAGGTAAAATGTACCCTTATACAGTAAGATCGATGACATAAGCCTGCATGATTAGATGCATCGATCAAATATGGATGCACGTTTCATGTTCCAATCCCCTTTTACGACAAAATTGATGCAATACTAGCATAGGATTTTGTAAAGCATAACCAGTATAGACTTTCCATTGATTGCTAACCTGTTTTTTTAATTTGTAGGTTCGATATATCAATCTACAAATATATTTTAATATGTTAATCGGCATCACCTTCAAATGAATAATAAATTTGATGCTACTTGAAATGCCCGTTTTAAATATATGAATCAAATATTATTTAAGCAAGCGTACCCTTGAACGAATATTAAAATTTAACTTTATGCTGTTTTATGGTAATCAGATCAACTACGAAGTTTACGCTTTATAATCTCATTATTCTAGCTGAACGCCTATAACATCTTAATTATAATATAATACTGCTGTACCTACCACGAGCTAAAAAAATATAATAGTTTAACTCATCTTATATATTCAAAATCAAAGCGACGTTAGTCAGACATTGACAAGACAAGACATTCAGATTGACGTCGACAGAAATTATTGTGGGATCTAATTTTAATATATTTTGATCTACAGTTGAATTGTTGACTAGTGGCCATTCTATTCATGCCATAAGATGGCATAGTTATCAAATGAAAAAGGTCTATGGTATAAGATTATTCAGAACGAACTGCCTGATAGACCTTGGTTTGATGATAGTTCTTTAAGTAGAAATTATATCAAATTAGCTTTTAGGTTACGTTCTGGCCACTATCCATCAGCAAAATTTGCTTTCCTGATGAGGAAATCTGGAACTCCAAATTGTGAAATTTGTAACAAAATCGAGGATGTGCAACATTTGCTGATGGAATGTGAAAAGAATAAAACTAAAAGGGAATCACTGATTAGGGAATTTAAATTAAATGTTATGGATGTTGGTCTGATTTGTTCCATTTTAGCGAGTCCCAAGTCAAAATTAGCAAAAAAAATTTGTAGTTTGGTAAAAGATCCCTAGTCAGTGATTTCCTTTAAGGTGTTAATAATTAGTAGTTAAGTATTAAGTATATTACTGTATAAGGTACGATGGGGTTGACGTATCCAAGAGGATAAAAACCCCGTTAAAAATATAGATCAAAAAAAAAAAAGAAGATGGCATCGATGGTTCAGTGGTTAGCACCTAGACTATTCACAACGCGAATCCCATCGGAAAGTATCGAAAATCGAATTAAGATTAATAAAAATTTCGAGAGTAACGTCTTCGTTCTGACCAGAATCGGATTTGGAGAATTAAATTGGTCTGTGAAACAATTATATGCCCTATGCTGAGATTGATATCAGGAACAAAGGTCTTCACTTTAGTAAGCTTATAGTAAGTAATAATGATATCGTCGTCCCAGATGCCGCTCTATGGCGTGCGGTTTGTCAATTGGTTGGTCACCTAATCACATAATTTATGCGATGGCTCGTCACACCAGACCTTGTACTCTTTTCTATTGTAAACTAATTGACGTGACAAATGGCGTTTGAAAATAAAGGATTTTTTGTCTTTGCAACTTTGTACATGAATCAATTACTATAATAAAGAAAAGTCGAGAAGTGGCAGATCCAAAGATTATTAAAATTTATGTAAATTATAGCATTGAATATGAATAAATATAATGTGTAATATAAATAAATAACTTTATTTGAAATAGTAGGGAACAATCTGTTAGTTACCTTTTGTCCGTGATATACTTACTAGGTAAAAATGGTCTCGTTGATCTATATAAACTTTCAATGAAAAAAGAATAAGATAAAAGCCTAATCTTGTTCAAATATTATTGCAAAGATTGATGAGTTCTTTCTTTTGCATTTTGGGATGACAAACATAGTTTCTTTACCACAAAAAAATAAATAAAAATTAATAGAAATTCGTAACATCTAGGACATTTTTTATTTAAAAGACATTATGAATTGTACACGCAAGCGCGGAACCGCGTTGCAGCGAATAGAGTTGATACTAAAAGTATTTTCTACGTCTTCACTATGTCACAGTTGAATGACGCACGATATTGGGGCAGGTCAAGATCACTCGCGCTTTTATTGAAAGTGAACGTGAAAGTATGTGACGTCAGCAGTGCATCATTTTTACGTAGCTTCTTTCTAATGTGTGCTAGACATTCGAATTTATGGAAATTATTCCGCGGTATTCGTATGTATGTAGTTTTTAAAATCAAAGTTTTTGTAATTATATGATAAAAGTATTTTACGTGAGTTTTGAAAAATTGCTGTCTAAAACAAATAGGATATAAAATACTTAAGATATATTGAGTAAAACTGTCTCGCATTTGTCGCTAAGACAAGCGTTAGCAAATGCAATAATATAGAATATAATTTAATGCTCACAGATAAACACTGAAGACATAATAAGACTAAAGAATCGGAGACAACTATGTGGTAAAATACAGAAAAGTTTACACTAAAATCAATCGTTGAATTTTAATATCATTTTACAATAGATGTTTACGAGGATGTAATTCAATACATACTCCTTCTAAAACCGATCATTTAAGTTTAATAACACATTCCTTTATCCATTGTACATCATATATTACCTCATTAACCAGCGGGTCACCTAAATAGATAACCAATTAACAGGTTATTTCGTGGGAGCATAACATGCGATTTCTACAATACAATGGGATGATGATTATCACAATTTGTTGCGTGACCATCTGCAGTACAATAATAAATGATAGCTTTAATAAACATGCAGCGGGTAATTAAAAAATCTTCCATGATAGATCTCTGATAGTGTGATTATCTTCCATCTTTAAAATCTTAATTTATGAAGAAACAAACGTCACAATCGAGAAAAAGGTGTAAAAATTGTATTTAGTTATTTATAGATTACATATATTAATTACCTATTCTATTTTTTAAATGAAATGGAACTAGGTTGATCTTTCACGAAATGTACGTAATCGGTGTACGCAGTACGATGGTACCATTTAGAATTATAATGTGTGTCGTTCATTTTTTTAAAGCCATAAAAAGCCCATATTATTGCCTACTCTTGTACTTTTCTTCATCTATAATTGTCCCCAATTTTCTTCCATTCAGCAGAGGACTATTGGAAACACATAAAAAATCATACTGTTTCATTATATAAAGAATAATAATATCATAGATGAATATCAAAGGTTTAATTAAACTGTCTTTAAGGTAGTTATATCCGTTTCAGGAAACCATTTATCAAATAAGAATGCTTCGTGTTATGCGATAGAATTAATATGAAATAAAAATTATTTCCTTAGCAAAATAATAAATACTCGTAGACGTAAAAAATCAGTAAGAAATGTTTATGAATTAAATATAAAATTATTTGATTTAAGTTTAGTAAATATTAGGACCAACTATAATATATTTTATTTATTTTCACATAGTTTTGGGGTCTATAGATCATACATATTGCATACCAATTACTCTATTTGAAAAATATACAATATACAAAAATGGTTTGGTTACTGTTTTATTATATGTATAGATTTAGTGTTAGACACTACATATTTTTCAGAGTCAGTTATATTAGTATAAAGTATTTTTAATCTCCAATTATTTCTCTATTAACTTGTATTCACCAGAGAAGTTCTTCCGTACAGTTGGCTGATCTCCGTAGAGATGTGCCACCGTGGCCGAAATTCGGTCAGGAGAAACTTACACCAGAGTATCCCTTCCTTACATCCGTTTATATCATAGCTTCTCAATTCTCCCACACATTTAATCACATAGGCGAGTCCCTTTGGATTGAAATTTATTAGGAATTCCTAATTAATAATTATTAACAAGGCGTGAGAAAATTTTGGTGAATACGTACAAATTATGGCCACCTGTTTTAAGTTGCAAATGCGTACTGTTTACGGATCTAATGATTATATTTAATAGCTGGCTATTAGATATAATTTATCACTTCTGTGTATAATAATTTATTGGATAATATCACTGTACAATTGACCTCTACACTTCGGCTCGCGCCAAACGATATCGGTTTATGGCTGGTAATTATTATGGTCAAAAATACAAGGATACAAATAAATCAAGATGCAGTTCCATCAATACAAAATATAAATTATATACTATCTAGCCAATCCGCGCGCCTTCGCTCCCGTAGTATAATAACATAGCCTATAAAATAAAGCCTATGTGACATAATATAGCTTTCGATTTCGAATGTAGAAAGAATTTTCAAAATCGGTCCAGTAGTTTATGAGCCTATTCATTACAACCAAAAAGTTTTCCTCTTTATAATATTAGAGTAGATAAATGCATTTCAAGGTACTTAATCTTTTATAAAATGAGAAATAAAATTGGTTAGTTAATTAAATAATAGTAACATTAAGTCTGTATGTTTTATATGCAACAGCAAAATGGCTATAATAAGTGAATTATGAGAATAGTCTTTCGATTTGCACTTATATTTTTCAAGCATTTGGTTGAGTGGACATGAAGCCTATTTGTGCTGTGAATATGCTTTTCTTTTGCCTGATATATTGATATTGATATAGTATATGCCCTTGTGCGTTGCAGGAAGTATGGAGGGGCGTTGCAAGGATTTCATTGCTTTCCCTTCCCCCATTGATGCGTCCCGATTTTTTGTCCTCTTAATTAATTTGAAATTAGAACTGACACTTGGCCGTCTAAATATATAACTAAACTTGTAAATGTGTCGAATATTAAAAGAGATTGGAAATCCCTGGTATATAATATTAAATAGTATGTATGTAGTATGTAATTGTTCCTTGTGTTGTTTTCATTACTTTCTGTAAGACTATTCATCCATCCTGTTAAACTAAATAATATTGTTGTATAAGGGGTATTCATAATGAAAACTAAAAATATTAATAAAATTTATTTTATAATACATATTTACAATCAATACACTACCTAAAATAAACTAATAATTTTATAAACTAAACCTTAAACTACGGTAACAATTGTATAACATAACAGCAATTTCCAAGATCTATTTATTATACAACTTTTACAAATGTAAAATAAACATTAGAACAGTATAATGGTACAATTAGGTACGGTTTGTGATCAGTATTTATAAAACAATACATCATTTTCGTAATGACATTTTTCTAACCAATTTTGGGAAGGTATGGTGTATTGCAATCAGATGAGCTAGCGCGTAATGATCAAAATAAAAGAGAGTAATAATACCATTTATTTGTTATTTCACGTTACATAATTTCTAAACTCCAATCGAGATAAATGATGTAACATTTAACATTATTAAACTTTAACAAAATGTATTTTATTTTTAATATGACAATAAAATTATAAAATAAAAACGTTGATAAAGAACTATATTTTCAAGTATTTTTAACCAATTCTATATTTGAAATATAGGTCAATGAAACTTAAAATTAAAATTTAATTGCTTAAAATATTCCAGCCAGAAATGTATAAAGAATAAGGCTTATTCTGTGTACTCTCTATTTTATTTCTAATCCAATAAAGAAAGACACAAAATCGTCCTAAACCAAAATTTCAGACATTTTTCGAACTTTCTTCAAAGGTTTTAAGGAGAATACCCTGAATAACCTTAAATATGTACCTAATTTTCAAAAATAAGTTTAACAAAAGAAACATGGTAACGAAATATTGTGAATATTTCGGCTTGTGCTTACAACTATAAAATATTTAAATCAATCTAACTTTTGAACATTTTTCAATATAATAGTAATTGGTGTAAAACTCTAATAAGTATAATTGCTGTTTATTCTACGTGTAAATTTATTGCAAAATAAAAGTTTGTACTTAGGCAAGTCATGCATTCCACAATTTTTAATTCTGTTTTTTTACATGTTTCTATTAAAATTTCTTTTATAATTGCTCGTGGAATGTACAATTATAAAAAATGAGATTAAAAACAGTGTGTTTTGAATCCTTTAAAAATTATTATCTGGCACTTTTATTAAACACTACATTAAAATCTAGAACATCACAGTACATAAATTGCTGCCCTGTCATGCCTCACTCATTCCAATTCGTGACTCCTTTATACTTCTTCCTTCATGAATATAATATTAAAAGCCATTAAGATTCCATTATAGCAAAACAAAAGCGAGCGAAGGTCTTTACGTATATAGTCGGATAATTCCCATTTTTGCTAAAAGAATACATTATAATTTATATGTTACCTTATAAGTACATTCACCTTCCAGTTTGTCGTGGTTATAATGGTACCATTAAGGACAAGTTGGGAATGAGAGGGGCGGTCACTGCGATGATTATAAAAAAGTTTAGATAATTTCAACTTAATGCCGAGGTTGGACGTACGCCGGCCATTGCCACTGGTAAACAGGCGCAGAACCCTGAATCATAAAACATATGGTTTGTTTACGCTTAAGAGTAAAGTGATAAATATAATTAAAATCAATTTGGTTCAATAAACTGGTTATAAATTCTTTATAAACTATTTCAAAAGGTTAATGCTTTTTCGTCGAACTAAATGTTTATTAACGAAAAAAAAAATACACATAAAATCACTAATGATTTATTTCAATGTTAAAAATTACCATAATATCATTGTCATAGATAATGTCGTAGCATTAGTTTGACAAGTAACGCACTCAATTTACATTGCATGTGTACAGATAGGCAAGAAAATTATTTTGCTTCACAAAAATTACTTGAGTTGGGATAATTTAATTATTTTATCCTTTTTTAAATTACTTTTGTAACGTTTTACGTTAAAGGTTTTTAAAAATATGCCATAGGATTTCTGGGCTAAAAACTATCCTATCCTCTTTCGGGCTATAAACAGTCCTTATACAAAACTTTACCCAAATCGCTTCAGTGGTTAAGGCTATACTTTCGCATTTATAATATTAGTAAGGAGTAAGAAAGTATGGATCTATCACGCCGGAGCAGAAACTAGCAAAAGAAACAATTTCTTACCTCCAACGTGTGTCTTAAGTTTCTTCTTACAGCATCCTTCTCGTACTTCCAAAGCAGATCACTAGAAGAATCTTTCGAGCTCTCAATATGGTTAGTCTCCACTTGATTATGCTTGGCATCATCTTGTTTGTACACTTTGTTGGCTTGCAAGGCGTTGTATGGAGCGAAGTATCTTAAGCCGACACCAGGCAGAGTCTGAGAGCTAAGTACTTGTCCAGGGTGGAAGAATTGGTTTGGAGGGTTATAAGGTTTGACAGCAGGTCGGTAGGCGCTGACGAAACGCTGTGCGTTGTTCTGCGGTGGCGGAGTCGTCGTGGGTGAATTGAAGAAGACTTGCGTGTAGATTTGTTTAGGGATGAAAGGTCGCCTGTGAAGTCAATCAAAATGAGTTGTATTATAAACTAGTGTATCATATGACGACCCGATTGGTGCAGTGGATACAGTAATGATCTATTGCGCCGGAGGGTAACATATGCATATAGTTAATTGGTTGGGGTTATTTATTACCTTGATTACATTAATATCGTAAGACTTTATGTACTGTTTCTTTGCATTGTTTAAAAAATATTATGAAAACCTGTAATTGGCTTTACTTGCTCTGTATTTATACATTTTTCTGCAACGCCGTTGGTTTAAAAATAAGTAAATAAATTCATACAGAAGTCCCCAATATTTACCAATGAGCATTAGGGTCTGGTGCGTCATTCACGGGCTCCTCTCAGAATTTGCTTCTTTAGTACAGCTATTTTACGCAATGTAAATTAATACTGAGGTCCTTAAGTCACTCAACATCACTGTTTGCCTGCTATAACATAAAAGTCCCCAATATTTACCAATGAGCATTAGGGTCTGGTGCGTCATTCACGGGCTCCTCTCAGAATTTGCTTCTTTAATACAGCTATTTTACACAATGTAAATTCATACAGAAGTCCTTCAGTCACTTAACATCACTGTTTGCCTGCTATAACATAAAAGTCCCCAATATTTACCAATGAGCATTAGGGTCTGGTGCGTCATTCGTGCGCTCTTCCCAGACAGGCGCCGGCGCTCGGTAGGACCGCGGCATCGCGTGCTGCGGCTCCGGCGTGGGCGGCTCGATGGGCCCCTCCCTTGTGCCGAACTTCACCATGATTGCTTGCACACAAGACGTGTACAGCACCAGGCTGATCAACACCTTGAAGCGAACAAATTTTGCTATAGAGAATTATTCATGAGGCGCGTCAAGTACATAGAAATTAATGTTCTAAACAATAAAATAAATAATTTTTTTTTTTTATAGGAATTTATATAAAAAAATTAATTTACATATAAATTTTAGTATGCACCTAAATCTGTAAATATTTGTATTTTAAATGTATGCATAAAATGTGCAAAAAAAAGCTTACCTAGGTTATAAGAAAATACAATATTAGAGCATTAATTTTTGACTAAATAAATGGCTTTTTTTAAATATTGCGTAATAAATGAACTTTTCCTAAAATAAAACTAAACTGTTAAATATTCCAGAAATTTTACTGAAAGAAAATTCTTATGAATTATTAAACTAATTGGATTTTAACGAGCGCGTTGTTTGAAATAAGTGTTGTTGTTCCTTTAGCCTCGCTTAATCTCAGATTGTAATATAAAATTATGTGTTTGTAATGTATAATGAGCGATTACAAATAACCCTTATTATATCGTAACGGATGATCGAACCATAAACATTTAAATAACAACAAAAAATACATAATTTTCACGTAATGAGGACAATAAAGAGAAACATACCTTTTAAATATGACGAATTTATTATATATAGGTTGTACATATGGAATACAAAGTAGTACCATTAAATTATAAATCTTGCAAAACATAGTATTAGTTGTAATGCACAACAGTAACAAATTAGAGCGATAAAATATTCTATTATTTATACGCATGTTGAAATGCACTTTGAAAATTACACGATTACAGAAACTAAACGAGACCTTAATACAATTCAGTGTTGAAAATCTTTTATGATACCATCTGTTTCAAACAAAAGGTCAAATCTCAACTCTTTATCTATATAACGAATGCATTCGCGGCTTTAAGTCTATATTACTATGGTTATGTTTGAATAATATCTTAGATTCACTGTCTATACATTACTTCAATAAATTACAGAATTATAATAACCATCACCATTGTTTTTGTGTAGTTAGCACATCTGTTGGCGTGAACCATGATTTGTAACGGCTTTATTAAATTCTACGCTTTATCGGCCATCTTGATTAATTTATGAAGTTGTAACATTCATTGCGTGGCCAATTTTGACTGTTTAGTAACAATTATAATAAGCACCTTATTGTACACTCGCGGTTCACAGAAACTTTTTTCTTGGTTAAAATTGGAATGTTGTATTATGTCCGAGCGTATTTAAGTATTTAAAAGGTCTACTAACAATTGTAAGATTTTTTTAAATTACGACATATTTTTATGTTTCCAGTGTTTTAGCATTTACCCACGCCTACAGTCGTAACTTACTACGATTTTCCTACAGGTATATATAAGGGAAATGGAAAAGCAAACATAGTATACCTGAAATTTTATTGAGGGTTGCATGTTGTGCCTGGCTTTTCTTAAACTACTTCTTCATTCACTTAGACGACCTGTAACAAAAACAATATTTAGTTGTCATAGCTATGAACTCATGATATAGTAAAACAATTGGAATTCTTATTCATTTTTTGCATGAAAAAAATATGATTCAAATAATTTTCAATTTCCTTCAAATTAATTAAAGAGAATTTGTTGTTTTCTTTTCTAAGTATAACAACATAAATGTGTTTTTACATTTCTTGCATAAATATTCATATGCATATATTTATGCAAGTTATGGCCCTCTCTATCCTTCAATAACTAAAAAGTTAATTTATTACATTGATATGTGTAATACAGAATTTCTTCATACGCTCGCGGTTTTGACCTTAAAGGTATAATAATTAATTTCAACTATCAGCAATGTAATTAGCCAAATTTAACGCTATTACTAAAATATAAATTTAATGGATAGCTTTTAAGATTGAAATCGACGGATATATGCTTTGCCTCTTGGGATAAATTTATCTTTTTTTTCAAAATATTTTTGGTGATGCAGATACGAATACCAAGTTTTATGGGGCAAATGAATCCTAAAAACTCCCAAAAAATCTATAAGGAAAGGGACTGATTATAAAAAAAAAACAAATTTAAAATAAAATAATTTCTCTCGATAATTATAAATATCATCAAAAATTAAAAAGTGTTTATTATTTAATATAAGCTACACCAACAACATAATAACAAACTAATCACAAATTAACAATGATAAATTGCAGCTTGTGGTAGTCGAAATAGCACATCTTAATTGCAATACATACGAATGTATAATCCAAAAACATCGCAATATAAATCTATTCCACCTATGTTGTTACGGCTAACAGATTTCATAGCAATCGTGCATATAATGCGTACGCATCAATATACAGCATGTTTATCTGATGTACTTAAGAGTAATAAAGTGTCATTATCTTCACTTCCATTATAATTTGTGAGATACGAATGTTATGAAATGTTGAAGAAAGGTAAACTGGTCAGTAATCCCGTACGCATCGTTCGCAAATAGAGTATGACTATGATATAATGCGATAACGATTATATGATATTATACGATATTACTTAATGACAAGAAGTTAGTTCGTGTTTAACTGGAATAATGAGAAATAATTGTTTTACTTTAGAATTAGTAACATATTTTTTATTTCGATATAAGATACATCTAAAAAAATTGTATGTTCGCGCAGAACTTTTGTATTAATGGGCCGATTTTCGAAATTATTATTTTTTGTTTTATAGGATATACTCCTTGAGGATGATGTGCCTATTTCTTATTTTAATTGAATCCGAAAATCGTAATGTGATGTCGCTGAAAACACAGCACTTCTCAATCGTTAGGAGTCTCTTAATAATTCTGTTTAGTTATCACATTTAATATGATGCTTAGAGAACGTGAAAGAAAGGGGAATTTTTGATATTTAAATTAAATTGTTAATGTTTAAAGCCATCATCTTCGAAGAGATTTCAAACATTCAATGTACAGAAATGGTTCGGTTACTGTTTTATTATATGTATAGATTATTTTCTACTTTTTATGCTTTGCGGCCACATATCGTCATTGCAAGCACCGGATACATTATTTTTCAAAATTATTATTTCAGGACTTTCAAATATAGATTTAGCTAAGCTCAAACTATAGTTGTACATGTTTGCACCTTGAAGTTATACTTAATAAGAGTCCTATTCTCATAACTTATCTTTCCTTTAAATGGATTTCGGATAAGTCATGAATAAAATATTATGTGGATTGAGCCAAATTTGACTTTGATGATAGCCAAAATGGCCAAATAGCCGAATGATCTTGTACCAAATGAATTTATGTTAATGGTATAATTAACATTTACTTTATGGAACATTAATGTTCTTATAAAATCAAAGGTTTGCGAATTACATTTAATGAAAACGATGATAACAAATTTACTAATATAAATTAATTGGCACCCATAAAAATAATCAAAATAATTAGGAACATGATGAAACAATTTTATGTATGACATGGCTTTATGCAATTCTTTACTTTCGCATCAGTCTTTGAAAATACCGGTTTGAAGGACAGCACATTTACATATTAACGTGTGTTATGAAACTATGTTCTGATCGAATTATTTATCATTTTTAACCGGCTTCAAAAGACAAGTTAAGTATGTAATTCGTAATTCCTATTTTATCTGAAAAAGTATAATTGCAAGAAGGTCCTATTACTTCTATTTGAGGATCTGATGTCGAGAGAAATCCCTCGAAAATTGTAGGCGCAGAGGGATTATTTTCAAAATTGTATAAATAAAATCAATTATTTGTTTACGAAAATCATGTTTTCTTTTTTGTCACTGATATAATAAAACGTAAGTATAAAGTATTTTCTAGTTTGAATTGTATGAAAACATATGAATATGTTTCGAATAAATTGATAATTCAGATGGAAAAAAAATACAAATCGGTTCTTGTTACGTGTCCAAATTACAATCCCATTACAGTATAAGATTGTATACATCGATAAAATCAGCGGGTCATTCATAACGGCTAACTTATTGTATTGGATGTTGTTTCCACCATAATAGTTAAGTGTGTCAATAAAATTCGTCTCGACAATACAGATCATATTCAATTTACGACGCTTTGTTAGTAACCTGATACGTAATCATTTGTAGAATAAAATTATTTTCAATTAGGACTGAAACTCAGCATAAATTAAACAATATTTTTTTTGACCCAGTGGACATTTTTGAAAAATTCTTTTATAGTTCATTATCTACGTAGTATTGGTGCTTTCGGTACTTTGGCATTAGAGATTAGAGATACTTTTACATCTCAGAACTTTGTTTTGAGATATCAGTTAAATTTTTGTGGTTTTGTTATGAAATATATTTCAAAATAAACAATATTTTAGTATATTTGTTCTTAATACTTCAATAGCAATTGAGAATAAAAACACAATTAAAGGGGCTTATAGCAATGTTGCAATGTTTCGAAAGGCTTCAGGTAAATAAAATCCTTTAAAAAGTATTTTATTTAATATGGAAAGTATTCGCGTTAAAACAAACACAAGCTTCAGGTAAAATTAGTTTTAAATTCCATCTTATTTATGTTTGAATTGATTCCTTTTAACAATTTTTAACGTGAACATATAATCAAAGATAAAAATGTAAATTTAACTTCATGCAACTCTTAATTGCATTTTAATTGATATTAATTATACAGGAATGTTCGCCGCTGTAACCGCAATTACTTATTCAAAGACCTTTACCATTTCTTAAAAAAAGTTTATAAGAACGACACAAACTTTAACAGACATTAAACATTAACAGGGAAGCGAGCCTTTGGTCATTAACGTGCCATATTATAGTTTTTAACTTTTGATAACGCTCCTTTAATAAAAAAAAACATAATAAAACAACCATAATATCAATAGTTTCTTCTTTAAAGTTTAAAAAAACGTCACAAAAACAGCATCCATTCACCATCCAATAATATTAAATCTGTTTAAATGCCAGGCAGCTCCAAGTATGGCTTTAATTGGTTTAATCAACAGCATTCCGGACGATTATCAATCTCTTGATAATCACCAAACCATATCATTGAACTGATGTTAACTTGATACAAATTTGACTTTAAATAGGGCATTGCTGCTCTAATTGGCTGACTAGTTGCCGTATTAGATCGTACGCGATATCGATATACCTGCGGTTCATCAATTATTGCCAATTTACTCTTTATATGCAGAAATAACCGAGATATTCGGGTCGGGTGCTTTCCTTAAACTGTAAAGGAATTTGTCATAAAGTCGGTTTCCACATTCTTGGTGCGTCTTTGTAATAACTCATGGTTCCTTGTAGGGACGGTTGGGAAATGCATTTTTGCTGCCAAGTCTAGCGATTTACAAATCTTGTATGGGATACGTTATGCATGTAAAAACAGTCGATCGTCATTGATATTATGTGTGCATTTTTTTCGTATAAAATATGTTGAAAATGGGTGATTTTTTGTCATTTGGAATGATTGTTGATTGATATTGATATGATTTTTCTTATACAGACTGAATATCTATGACACTTCTACGATCATTGTTTTACAAAGTCAAAAATGTTATGTGTATTATAATAGTTGCGGTTTCACCAGTGTAACTTCTGACCGCGGAAAAATTTCAGGATTAAAAGTAGTCTCTGTGTTTCTGTTATTCTCATTCCTTACCTATATGTAAAGAAAGATTCATAGTAATCGGTTCTGTAGATTTTACACGAAAGAGTAACAAACATACAACCATCCTTAGAAGCTTCTCGATTTTTTTTAATACTGCTTAGGTAAACGTTTGGGCACAGTTACGCCTGATGGTAAGCGTTAATTTGGCCTATGATGGAGGCCGTTCACCAAAGAGATGCCTTTTCGAACTGTTTTTCCAGATTGTAATGTGGTAGGAAGACAAACGTCGAGAGAGAATTCCTTACTCGTACGAATCAGGAATGAAGACGCACGAGATATATCAATTACATATGGATGGAGACAAGCCCGATGTCTAGACGACCTATATTAAAATTTATAATATTAGTCGGGTATTATGTGAAAACAACAACAAGATTACTGTAAAAAATAAATACAATAGATAATTTAAGAGTCTGTAAGTATGTTGTATACCTATTTTATATAACACCTACACATAAGTCGCATAGCTGAGTACAATAATTACGATATTGCTTATTCAAATAGTTTCTAGTATGTTAATTAGGTTTTATAAGCATCGGTAGTTATTGTTAACTATCTTTCTTTATTGATAGTTAACAATATTCATCACAGGTAGGAAGTGTTAAATTAATGACTAGGTAGGTAAACCTATAATCGTCCATTTTTATGCATAAATAAATGTCATAGCGATTAAGACATACGAGAGGACAAACTAACAATTTATAAAGTAATATATCCAATTAATGTTTATTAAAAATTTAGAGTATAATAAAGATAAGAAAACGCTATACTTTGACACTTTAAATGTAACGTTTTAATAGAATGGTAAAATAAATATTTACGATAATGTATTGCTGAATAAAAATAATTATTCTCACCTAATAGCGGAATAATGATTGAAAACTGATAACTTAACCAACAAATTACCACGTAATAAATTAACATAAACAACTTGTGTGTTATGTTGTATTTATGAAGTCAGTGAATTTAAACATGTTCTATGAAAATCTGACTAGCATTTAATGACATATTATAATTGTTTTATTTTAATATTAAATACAAAAAAATGTAGTATAATCTTGTGTTTGTTTTAACGCGAGTACTTTCCATTTTAAATAAAATACTTTTTAAAGGATTTTAAAAGGATTTGTAAAGTGCTCGAAACGTCGGGTTAAATAATAATGTAAAACAATGTATAATAAACCGCGTTTAAAATCCTTTAAAAAGTATTTTATTTAAAACAAAAAAATGTGTTTTTTGCAATATCATATTTCTAAATTTCTGCCCACCCTAGCTTGCACGCAGTCAAATTGCGTACTTGCAAGCCTTTTTCGATATTTTTTTTCTTATGAAAAAAAAATATTGAAAAGGGCTAGAAAGATAGGTTGTTATCAAACTTGTCTTGTCAATGAAAATCACAACAAAAAAAACGAAATTTTTTCATCCGTTCATGCGTGATCCAGCTATCAAGAAAAATAGATATTAATTTATATATTATATTATTAAGATGTTAATAATTTTATAGTCCCTTACGATTGAACTTGATTATTTAATAAGAAAACGTTTTCTATTTCAGATCAAACCGGAAGGTCATAGGAAGAGCCAAGATGGTTTTTAACAGAGTCTGTATATTTTTTCTCCCAATTCCTTTGTTTGACTGTTTTTCATGATTTCAAGGCGTGATGAATTTAAAATGCCGTTTTTATTTAAATTCGCCAAACATTTATTTAATTTTACCTATAAACTTTTTCGCGAAGTTTTTATACGCTACTTTGAGTGCTGTTAATTCGCAGAAAAAGTGAATACCAAAACAATTACTTTAAATGTCATCTTTAAAAGCCTGCACCTTGATTGAACACTACTCATTAATACATCGGAACTGTCATTTCTTATCAGAAAACTAACAAGATAGGTACAATTAGCCATTGCGTTGAGTTGCTTTAACATTTTTAAGCCTGATATTAACACATTAATATCTATGATTAACTTATATTAATAATCTTTATAATTAGCAAAAAGGTCTGACATGTATTTTACCAACGTTCGACAACTTAATCATTTGGGTTTTTTAAGTTATCGGCATTTATATTGATTTAAACTTGAAGTTAATTTAGGGAAAAAATGACTTTAATTCGCTAATATATATACTAACATAAGATATATCTTTATGTTAGTATATTTTGTTATATTTAAAATCATTCCCAAATATTTATAAATTTCTTCATTCGGTTCACTTATCTTGAAATAATATACGTTAAATTAATGCGTCATAAGTGAAGAATATGATATAATTATATTTAATAATTACCACAAACAAACAACTAACATATGGGTCCCCAAAATATGCCTTAAGAATCAGCTCAAAGCAAAAACTATCTTTAGATTTTAACAAACATATTTAAAACTCGATTCTTAGAACTAACCTCTACCTCTATTTAAGATCCAAATGACTTAGAACAAAAACAGCGTAATTACAGTGACATCACTTAACTGCAAGGTTAATCGAGGTTTATATTGATATGGCATTGACACCGAGCTAATGGAATCAGAGACGACACTGAATGTGTTTAGATAATTTTATATAACACTAATCGATGTAAGAACTAGACCTTGCTTAGAGGCAAGGACCTTATGCACTTATAAGTGGATTTATTCATCATATGGTGCTTTCCGCAACTTCTTATCTACACTAATGTTGGAAAGAGGAAAACTTTGTGTGTTTGTTTGTTTATTTGGTTGTTAGGAATAGGCTCAAAGACTACTGGACGGATTATAAAAATTCCTTCACCATTTTTTATCATTATACAACGGGAACGAACCCGCGCAGATCGGCTTATTACAGTATTAGAGCAAACAGTTTCGGCAATGTTTTTGAAAATTAAATTTGTAGATATATTTTTCTAAATGCAGATGCAGTAGAATTATGTTTAATATTTTTTTTAATTTTAGATGATTTTTAAAATTATTTAATTTAATTGTATTTTTTAACTTTATTATTACTTACTTACTTATTATATTTTATTCTTTTTTACAAAAACATGCTCGAATAAGGCTGTAATATAACAATAGAATTATTATATTTACCTTTTCTTGTTTTAGATGTGTAAAAACGTTTATTTATATTCCAAGCAGGTTCTTTATAATATGACATGTCAAATTAGCATTGAGATATACAAGGTAGGTAACTGCATTACCAGTCTGATATAAATATTAAATATTGCCTTATATCCATGTAAAAACAATGGAAATTCTTAATCACCTTGCTTGATAGTTGATAGGCGTGAATCGCGCTTAATTGTACTAAGTGGTTATGTATGAATAATAAATATTAAATTCTCTTTGATCCTATTAATATCTATAAATTTATGTCAAATTCTGACCAGGGGTTTCTATGTGAATTATGTTAAACATACTAACGAAATGTATGAGAGTCGGTGATACACATTCATTGGGGATTGTTTGGTGTAACTCGTGGTTAACGATACAAACAAATTAACAGACAAGCAGAAAAACAATTTCTAGTCATGGTTTTCGTATGAACATGTAATGTGTATATTATACTGCATAGCATTTATAATAGGTCTGTTTACTGTTTTATTACATGTATAATTCATCATGGTAGAGTCGAAGCTAATTGTTAAATTTAATGGTTCTTTTCCTAAACATAGTTTCCGGTCTTCCGGGCAAACGCTTCAGTATGAAGTTATGGTTATAAAAAAATATAGCTAGTCAAGGATTTATCATCAATGAGCATGAAACGTTCAAATGCCGATACGAACGTAGATAGAAAAAAAGCAATTTGCATAACCACCAAAAAAACGTTGGAGGTATAAAGTCGCCCTTTTTATGAATACTTTTAAGTTTTTATTTCTATTATTATTAAGTACTACTGGAGTGTACGTGTTTATTCATGCTTTCATAGGTAAAAGGAATCGAAGACGAAATGGAAGGTATTCCTCATTTGCATTTTTTATTACTTACTTATTTGTATGCTTTATTAAGCAGGTCAGTAATGGGAGAATGCAGGCTTATTATAAAAACACACCAATAGTAGACTTGACATAGTGTGTAGCGTGGGCACAATTAGCTTAATTTTAGCCAGTGTATTAAATCAAGTTTTTTTTTTATTTCTTTTTTTTATTTAATATCAAATCAAAGAACAAGAACGATATACAATGTGCAGGTTGAGCCAAAAACCACTGAGGTTTATAGTTATGACCGTTTACAATAATAATTTTGATTGATAATTCCAGTTTAACTGTAATTTACACAAAAAACAAAATTCCTGCGTATTTCCTATTAACTACAATTTGGATATATAATAATGCTTAAGTTTACTTATTCCTAGTACTAGTATACTTAGTATTGATGTCCAAACAATTTTTAGTCAATCTTTATCTCGGATAGAAACTTTACATCTACAATTTTTACGAAAATTACGCAGACGGAAAGATGTGCATTTTCAGACAATTAAAGTATTTTGGGAATGATAGCAAATTACTTTTCTTTTGTTAAATTTTGACTTTTAGATTACCCCTAGTCGAATTTGATTTTACTACACATTTGCACAATTTATATACGAGTACGTTTATAATTATTATAATTTACTTTCAATTGATATCGATCTAAAATATCGCACATAGTTTGACCTTTTTAGAGACCTAATTACAAACGGCTAATATTGGAATCTAGCTCTTATTAATCACCTATATTACAACGGGGAAATAGTTAATCAATTTCAATCTAAGCTAGATCGATCACTAATATAAGGTAGCTAATCTGCTATAGAATAAAATACAATACTACTTTGAACAAAAGTACCTTGTAATTGGTGTATCGTCCTATATATATTTTTCTGTATTAATACTTCAAGCTGTAAAGTTCATGGTATAAATAAATAAATAAAGGCTTTATTTTTATGCACTGAATACAAAGTCATCATTGTCTAAAGTCATAGTCATAGTCTCTAAATCCGATATTGTTTTTTCCTCCCTGAATAAAAGTAAACAGGTATTTTAGAATCAATAATTTATCGTCAAGCTATAACGATACACTTTATACATTCTTCTTACAGATTTAAATTTTTAGGATTTTATAAAGTTTTGATTGTTATAAGGAATGATAGATAAATAAAATAAATAAATAAATAATATATCGCTCAAAAAACAATTGGAAGAGGGAAAGAAAGTCCTTTGCGGTGGAGTAATAGGTTCAAAATAAAAAAAAAGTATGACGAGTTTTTTTATGAAACACAAGACCAATAATAAATAAAACGACTCTAAAACAATATGTAATAAACTAAAATATAAAATAAACGAAAATAGAAGAAGCAAACCAAAGATATCGCATGTCTCATCATAGTTTAAACTCTAACCTAAATGGAACACTATTATAAAGATATTTTACGAAATCGTTAAAATTTATTAATACGCATGCTAAATCAGCATTTACATAACAATTGGTTATTAATATCGCGCTTACAGCTGTCTGGGAGTTCACGGTCAACGCGTGTTGCGTAAACGATGCACCTTGATTGAACGTATACGTATTATGCGTGCTTTTTCGTGTTCACTGATTATTGTATTAAAAATTAAATAATTAATAGTAGATAGTATGTAATAGGCTATGAATATAGAATGGTGATAGTAGATAGTATATTAATATTTTCCGTATTATGCTTGATTTTTGTGCTCAGTGAATACTTAGACGCAGTAAAATAATAAAAATTATTAGAATGAGAAGATATGCGTATGCACTATGCACTTATCGATCGATTTTAAAATGTACTTTAAAGAAATGTCCAAGCTACATTATTATTTAGAAGAATTAGAGCGTTAATTGAAGAATTATTTTTTAAAAAAGAATAGCGTTTATTTAGCCTTGAGATAATCTATTAAAGCTTGACGTACGAGAGGTAAAGAGATAATTCGGAAATGTATTTATTAATTGCGTTACTATAACTGAAAACTTGTTTTCACATAATAAACCTTTTGATGGGATAGTTTCTTACAACTTCCTGTGTCGTAAATCGACTTTTTTCAAAAAATATCACATATTGAACATGACACCTAAAAAGTATTAGAAAGTATTTTTTTAAGAACAGTAGTTTCTAAATATAAAATTATATAACAGTAATAGTATTCTCGACAACAACCAAAAAATAAGTGTATAAGGAATTAACCTAAATTTGAGTTAAATGACAAAGTATAGGTAATAAAATTGAATTCACATCATTATTGCATTGCCTTATAATTTTTGCTTAGAGGTCAAGCAGTTACGTACATCTCTAACACGATTGTTTATTATTTAACTACGTCTAACACGACCAAACACGTACATCTAATAGCCTCACCGGCTAATGTCGACCATGGTGGCCAATCTCAACAGAATTAAGCAGAGTGCATAATGCAAGTATGGGCGCGAATACAGGTGCACTCTCTATTCCTTTACTCTCATAACCCGATGGGACGGCAGAACCAACACCGTCAACACCGTCAATCCAGCGCAGGGGTTCACCAACACCGTCAAATTCCTGACACAGGACTTCTAGTAAAATCTTGGTCCCACCTTCGGAGACCTTTCTATTTGCAATCAAGATGCAACTATTAGATCGACGTGCATGTAATGTAATGTAATGCGACCTGCCGACTCATAACTGTACATTTGCTTTAATTAAAAGCGAATTTAACCAGATGTTACCGCACCTTCTTCGCAAATTGCAAACTATTATACATGTTCTATAATCACCCAACAGTTAGTAAATATTAAACGCTATCTCCAGGCAGCGGGCAAAGGTTAAATGCATTGGCAATCGTATAGGCTCAATTATTGTCCAGGTTTTGTAATATTTCAGTGTACCAGAGTATTCTAAAATGTAAATCGCACGACCGCAACTCATCCCAAACCTATCACGACATTCTTGGGACCTTACGAAATGGAGTCTTTACAGAAAACGTATTTGCGTTTGTGTTAATCGCTTATAATGCTAATACATGGACGACCCGATTGGTGCAGTGGATATAGCAATGGTCTATTACGCCGGAGGGTGTGGGTTCCCCCCCCCCACGAGTAGAAAATATGATGTGATGAATATTGTAATTTTCTATTGTCTGCGTGTTAATTTATCTATAGTATGTATTTACAAAAAGTATGTTTAATTATGTATATCATTTATCTAGTTTCCATAGTACAAGCTTTGCCTTGTTTGGGACTAGATGGCGTTGTGTTAAATGTCCAAGAATATTTATTTATTTATTTATATACTATTATATACACACAAAGAATCTGACGGCACCTTCGCAAACAAGGCGCATGCGTTTTAAAATTCACGTCACATCTATATTTCATTTGTACTTTACGCAATGCATTGACTTATTTCTTTTATTTTTTGGCAACAATAAAAATAGCGCGAAATATAGATAATAGTCTTCGTTGCTGCAAGTATTACAAAAACAATAGGAATTCTATTACGACAATCTGGATCGAATGCCATCATTTTTGGAATGTCACAACGCAGTTAACATCAAAATTGCCTCAACATAAATTCGTTATTATGAGCTAAGAATTAATCTGATTTCAGTGGATCCTTGGTATCGTTTGAGCAATTTTGCGTGTCGTCTTTCAATTAGCATATAATGGATACTCGTGGCGTTCTGCGCAATGCAAGAATTAGAACAAGCACTTTGATTTGAACACAATGATTGAGTAATGCTGTGTCATTTCTGTGAGGAATACCAATTATAAGTACCTACAGTGTTTACAAACTTTAAGGTAAAATATGATGGTAAGCAACTTATTTAAAATATACATTTATTACAATACAAAATTGGTAAATATATATTAGAAATGTACCATAACATAAAAACATACTATAAATATATGTAACCTATTAATAACATATGATTTTATAACTAACCATGATTAGTTTCTTACAGCTTATTGGCATCTTATTACACTTTATATTATCACATTACATTTGTGAAATGGAGTGGAGTCAATTGTATTCAATATAAATAATGGCTCCGACCCACTGTCTGTCACGTACAGATCTGTGATATAATGCAGCATAATATATGTCATAACTTGCAGACGTGCGTATTGAATAAAAGGATTTCACAGTCAGAGCAGATAAATCTTCTCATGATAAATTGCGTGTTTCTACACAACTATTCCTCTGCTATTACACTTATAGAAATATTTAACTCATCTATTATAGGTTAAGTTGATTTGAAAGATATGTCTGAGAATGATAGAACGTAAACACCACTAGTGGCTCGCTCCGAGCTAGAGCTTGCGTTGCATTGCATGAATCAAAGCTTTCATCTCAATTGTAAGAACTAGAGACTAAGAACGCTTCGCACGGTGAAATATTATAAGGGGGAAAAGTTTGTTTGTTTAAAAGAAATAATCTTCAAGATTCGAAAATTTCTTTCGGTTTATGATAGGCTGCATAGTATTGCGGTATTACGTGGGAGAGACCATGGGACACAAATAGTATAGAATAAACTTGAAATTTACGTGTGATTAATTACTTATTATCATCAGAAATGCATACTTTTAAATTTAACTACACATTATTTAATTAAGAGTAAACTATATTAAGGTTATCTCAAAAGTTTAAAAAATAAAAAAATGATTTCCATTTTATTTACAGTCACTTGCAATTAGAGATGTACAGAATACTTAATTAATTAAGGACTATAAAACGTTACTTAACACCACGGTTCATACGACATACTTCTTCCTCGTTTCATTTGTATCTGTTACATCGACAAATTTAATTAAACGAGTGTACCTCGTCGATTGAAACGAACTCGAAATCTACTGGACCAATTGTGTGTGTTGGAGATAGCTTAGGACCAGGAGAATAACATAAGATACTTTTAATTCCAGAGATCATACGTGGGTAAACCGCGGGCCACAGTTATTAAAAAATGATTGCGCTAGTTGAATTTCGTAATAAAAATATACTTGCAAATTGTATAAACGGTCTACAAAATATAAGATTTCCGATTCCAACGATCACCGACTTCCTTATACTCAGAAATTGCAAAAATATGCTATTTTGGATGTGAGAAAAATGTAAGACCTTTATTGGAAAAACAAAGCATTATGAGTAGTTAAAGAAAATTATACATTCAAGATTCTTAATAAAAGATATGAAATATTGTTGGAGAACAAGATTCACTTCGGGTTCACCGCGACGGCCAGTCAGTAACGATTGTAAATGACTATAGATAGAATATTATGAGTGTAAAAAATATTTAAACGTATATTAAAAAAAGTATTACTCTCTATATATAATATGCTATGTCGTTATATTTAATAAAAAGTTAAAAACAAAACTTACAATATAAACGTTATTGCACACTATTGCACCGACTCGAAGAAGTTACTACGAATGTATGATAGTCGTAGTTACATGATTGTATTTAGATGATATGTTAGCTATTTCCACGGGACGTGACTCACGTTTCCTTCCATGGGCTTGGAGGTATTTGCATAAGTACTGCATCAATAGATTTATAATTAATGTTTGTTTTTATTAAAATACCATTCTAATAAGAAAAAAATATATAAATTATTAATCATAATAAATAACTAACTCCTTCCCGCGACTTTGCTCGCATTAAATTGATGTTGACATAGCCTCTCACCTAATTCAGTTATTAGTATATTAAATTGCATCGAAATCGGTGTAGTTGCGGCGTGATTGACGCAGAAACATCCAAACTTTTACACCCATAATAATAGTAGGCTAATCTTAATGTACTTATTTAATATTTATAGTTCTATAATTCAGAAACTACCGATTTCAAAAATAAGACTTCACGATTTTAGAATTACACAAACAATATTTTGTCATGATAATTTTCTTCCTCAAAATTATATTTTATATATTATGTCTTACAATAAACTTGACATCGACAGTATAATTTTTTTGTTTGTAACATCTTATTGAAATTTTCATCATATACGTATACTTAACAATACGGAGTAATAGTACCTATTGTAAAAGCTGGTCAGTAATAAACGAGAGAAACTTACCATAATTTAATAATTAACTATGCTCTTATTCAATATTGATTCGCTTTGATTATACTGTTGTTAAAATTTCCTAACTTTATAGTTACGAAAGAATAAAATAGTTATTTCAATAAATTTACTTGTTGGTTGTTATTATTTAATACACTATTATACAGTCCTGGAAGATTGTAATTATAACGTTTCCAGACTTATATTTTTATAGTACAGAAATTTGTTCTACTTAAGGGTAAGTTTGTAAAGACAAAAAGAAATATGTATATATTTTGCTCAATTTAATCCAAAATAGGATGTTGAAATAATAAAGGGAGCAATCGAGGCGATGGAATGAGATGAGGCAAGAATCCATTTAAAGTTATTTAAGGTGTAAACACCTGATACATTTGTATAAATCGCTTTAAATTCAATTTATAGCTCAACTTTGAACTATAAACCACGTTATTGCATATTAACACGCTTTTAATGATGCCTTATTGCATTTTAGGTACCATAATGTGAAGTTTGAACTTTGTATTTAAAGATTATGGAAAGAAAGACCTTCGGAATTGATTAATTGTTTTCAATTAGATCGATTTTTAACTAAAATGAAGTTAACGTCTTGAAACAGGATGTAGTTAAAGTTATTTTATTTTAATTTGGGATAAAAAATAACATATTATATCGATGTCAATATTTATCTTAAAACATGTCAATAATATTCATTATACAATGTAACTTATACATTTTATGTTCAATTATTGCTAGTATTTCTACATTGCAAATTTAATGAATTACGATGCTTAAGGCTGTATAAAGAACGTAATAATATAACAAGTTCTCTATTATTAGTGTTGAAATTTATGTAAGGGTTTACAACAGTGCTAGCATCTTCGTATAAGGCTGAGAAATGAATTATTGTTATTTAATTATTCGATAGCACTTGCTTGAACACGTACATGTTACGTAATATACCCAACAATAATCAAGAAGTTTACATTTAAGCATGAAAATATGACTCTCAATATCTAATGACAATGCCTATTAAAAAAGTCGCTCCGTTTTTGTGAAAACTTTAACAGTTTAAAGTTATTCATATGTTAAACCATTTAATTGAGGTAGAATAATATTTTACATTGATAGTGTATTCTCAAAGACTTTTTAAATTATGTTCACTTCAATAGTACAGCGTATTTAAAATCAATCTAATACAATTACAATAAATATATTGCGTGATGATAACCACCACATATCGGCTTTCAAAAGCTCTCATCGGATAATTCATTAGCCGCGAACGTTCAAATTATAGCATATAGCTAACCAAATTATAGCATATAGCCATCGAAATTATAGTGTATTCAAATTTTTATTAACGCTTGATCGACAGCTTTATATCTTAATTTGAGTATTGCTACTATTCCGGCATAGATTCGAAAGAGTTCAAGTGCAGCAATTATTGATAATATTTTTAATGTGGTTCTTTTAATATCGCAATATTATTTACCAAATTTTTATTTCTGGTAAAGAAAATAGGAAAGTACGATTATTAAAGAAATCGCATTGTAAGCTTTTATGTCAAGTACAAATATATCATAGTAGTAGTATTTTCAACAGAATTATATTGTTTTGGAATTTTTATTAATATATATTTATTTTTTTTATTTTTATAACATTTGATGGGTTTATATCTTAATTTGAGTCTCGCCACTATTCCGGCATAGATATGAAAAAGTTCAAGTCCAGCTATTATTGATTTGGACAGCATTAATTGTTTTTTAAGTTCCTATCACAATATTATTTCATCATATTTATTTTTCACCTCCGCGATGTTATTTGAAATAAATTTTATTTTATAATAAATAAGGTAATCTAGCATAATAACTTTTTATATATATATTTAGTAAACAATCAAGAAACAAGATTGATAATCTATGATCTGAAAAATTATATTCCGTATTTTATACCGATAAAATTATTGGATTATAACAATTAATTAGCACGTTTATATCTTAAACCGCTCAGTTTGTTCACTTTCTTGAAGCCTTAATGATTATAACTTAATTAGAAACGTTACATCAAATACATAATTATCATTTTCTAGCCCAATATTTCCCTTTCAAAAGTTGTTATATATATCCAGCTAGTTATTTGAAAGATTTAAAATCAAATAATACACGAAAAGTCATAAACATTGTTATCTGAAAATAACATGAATCAATTTTCACAAACTGAAACAACACAACCAAATCCAATATAATACACATTTACAACATATGTAAATTTTCTCAGCTTTTACTAAGTCACGTTCTTCAGTTATTATAATACTGAATCACTTATGAAAGGGAGTCCAAGACATTAATTCCTTCGTCCTGACAGCAACATCGGCAGTCATGTAACGACGACCAACGTACTATCTTGTATCTTGTCCCTAATTTAAATAACGTTGTCTAGATAGGCTTTACTTTCCCATTACAGTGAAATGCTCTCCAATATCTCCCATTATGGTGTCCTAATAGATTCAACGTGAGATATAAATAAACAATGACTCTCTACAAATGTACCCGTATTTGGCGATTTGTTATATAAAAGTACTGCAATGCTGTGGGAAAATATACCGATGGTTGCTCATTATTATTTAGAAGGCAACCCGGAAACTTCAGTAGTAACACAATCAAAATTTTTGAAAATCAACTATGTTAGGGATGATTTTTGTTAAGGAATAACATACATGCTTTACTCTAGTTTGACGTCATCTTTGTAATGAAGTAAGATTATTTAATGTATAGATTATTTTTATATTGACATTGAATATTGAAAATATCGAAATTGGACACTATTATAGCATCTGGACCATGTCCCAGTGAAGGTTTCAGAAACTGAATCGTAATGACAAGTATTGGGTGTCGGTGTCAACTTTAACACAATGTTATCAGAATGATTGGTATTTATTATGCATTATGTAATTCGACTCTTACAATGTTACTTTTTGTGATATAATTAAGTCACAATGAATAACATCCTATACCAGGGGTCACCAAATGACGGACCGTAGTCCGTATCTGGGCCGCCAACATATTTTATGCGGACCATGTATTACCATTCCAAATATTTTACACGTATAACTAGTAAGTAAATAAATTGTTAAATAGTACAGTTAGCTTTTCCATGGACCTCAATGGTCATGTTATTTTTTTAAACGGAACCATAATAGAATTCATTGGTGATCTCCTATACTATTTCGTGTTTGGTTAATGAAATAAATAGCCCTTTCAAAGGTGCCACAATAATCATTGTAAATAAAATATTTAAAGTCTAATATTTTTAATTTTTTGGACTAAAAGTAGAAAGGAAGCAAGCGAATTTTGTTCCATCTTGTGTAAGAAATTGCGCTAAAATTTTGTTTTCAAGTATTTATTAGTTTTTAATTATAACCAATTAATATG
Source organism: Phoebis sennae (assembly GCA_001586405.1). Classification (NCBI taxonomy): domain Eukaryota; kingdom Metazoa; phylum Arthropoda; class Insecta; order Lepidoptera; family Pieridae; genus Phoebis; species Phoebis sennae. Next base: position 589,955 of record LQNK01001115.1, on the reverse strand, counting down.
GCTTGTTTTGCGTATTATATTACGTGATTCATATAATAACCCATATAATATTTGTTATATGTTACAGCACAGGTGTTGATAATGACTTAAGTACATAATGAGGATAATCTATATAGAAATATGTGTGGAATTATAATTGTACGCAATTTATGAAACGATATATTTATATTTTTTATAAAAATAATGACTTGCTGATTGGTATTATTATATGACGTAGGTATGAGATTCTAAGATGTTATTATTGACGGACATTATGATACTTACCGAATGGTAATTAATACATTTTCAGTCCTAAAGAAACTGTTAAATATTTTCTACAACTAGTACGCAACATGTATGATTTAAACATAAATTTATTTTGAAGTAGATATGTTATTTTTTACCACAGCATCTTTTCATCAGTTAGATCAGGTATTTTATATGTAGAGTTCAATAACCATATGAAATCCACAAAAAGAAGTTGACCATGATTGCAAGGTTTTTGCTGGTCCACGGCAAAACATGGAGGGAATCCATTTTTTATCGCCAAATATTTTATTTATGGACTTCCATTGATGTCCTTTGCAAATATATATTTCATTTAATTACAATTTACGTCTTGAAATACAGTGCAGTGAATTTATTATTTATTTAAACAAAAGCGTAAAATCTCATCCTTTTATCGGTAAAAACATTGTGTAAAATGTAAATGTAAATTGATATTTAATTTTTAATATTTTTAAACGTGTTAATTAATACATTGAAATCTTTCGTTTTTAAAAAACATAAACATGGATAAAGTCGAGTATGTTAATCCGTGTATTATCATATTATCATGAAGAAATATCTTTTAATTTTGAATTTACTTTTAAATGCTATAAAAGCAACTTTATATGAAATTTAAAAGGACGTGCTCGAAATACTGAATTTCTATAAATATGACATTTTGTAACTCATTCTCCTAAATATGAGTTCTTAATGTACTGTTTATAAATTGAAAACTCAGTACTCTTAAATTGTTTTCCTAAATAAGATATAGCTTCCTTTATTAATATGTTATCTTATATCTGTTAAGGTATTAAATAAGACACGTAACATTTACGCCTGAATATTGATAGTGTTAAAATGTCGCAGACTATAAGCAGATGGCAGTTTTTTATAATTGAACTAATTTACATTTATTAATATAAAAACACTTCCATGCACTTGTTTTAATACTATCGAAATAACCTTACAAGTTTTAATATGCAATTTTTTTACGCTATCCGTAACATACGTATTTTTTATTTGTATAATTTTGAGATGATATCAAACAAAGATACGCATCGTTGATTCGCGCTATTTTACGTACTAATAGCCTTGCTAATTACATGTTTTGAATGTGGTGTGAAATAAAAACCCTTGCAGATATTTAATTATTTCCTGGTCGGACAGGATGGGAATGACAAAAAACGTCTTCAATTTAACAGTATGACTCTGCATACTCTTGTAAAAAAGGTTTTTAAAGAAGCTATTAGAGGTGTGGTGTCAACGTTAACTGGTTTTACAAATTCAATATATAATATCTTTTAAGCCCGACGTTATCTTCTCATCGAAGTTTATCTCTAAGGTTGTGCGCGTTCTATTATCGATCAATTTTAAAAGCAATAATCTTTTTGTAATAATTCTAAATTCTTGGTTATTTATTACCTTGTATTCATCAATTTTGTATCGATCATAACAGTAGAACTATAATCATGCAGTTATAAAAACATAAAACCGCTACTGGTTTTTATACAGCTGCATAAAAACTATAGATTTAGATACCTACTGAGAGTAAATGTAATACTCTAGTCACGTACGATTATAATGTCAAAGAAGCCGCGTATTCTTTGTAGATTCTTATTTAAACACTGAATGTGCCAACAGCTTTTACGTGAACACAATAAGAACAATTCTGCGGAGATCAGATGAAAACAAGAGTTCCGAACGAGCTTTTATTAAAACGAAAGAAAATATGAAAGAATTTGCCCTTATTGAATAAAGAAAACAGAAAAAATCAAATAGAAGTAAGTACATACTGACTTTGCTAATTGATAGGTTTTACATTGATACAATAAAAACTTTCCAAAATTTTACACGCACGTCCAAAACTGACCTTGAGACGTCCTTCTTGAAATTAAATAGACTACTACGGAAAAGACACTATATCCATAAAAAATGAGATGATATGAACGGAGATGATAACAGGTCTATTAAATTGACTAATGCCCGATTCCTATAAACGACGGAACGTCGTAGTATAACACAAACGAATGGTTTTCATAACGGGCGGTTCTAATCAACCAATCAGAACCAAGTTTTGGTAGTTATGTTAACGTCACGTTAATTATAGAAACGCTTTTGACTTACGCCTAGTAGGATATTTTACTGTCCATAAGTAAAACGACTCGTTTATTTTTATAGGAACTGGGCATATACCACTAACATTTACGTGGAAAGAATATTTACAGATTAGTGAAAAAAACTTTCAACATTCCTTGCAAAGATATAAAATACGAAGGTATTATACATAAAAAATGCGAAGATAAAATCTCAATTAAATGCTAACGTCGCGAGTAGTAGGTTATATCTGGTATGTAATGAATTGAGTGTTACATAAAGTGCAAGTCAATTTTAAAAGCATATAGGAGTTTTTATTATAACAACGAGTAAACAAGATATGTTAAAATAGAGCATGTAGTTTTATAATAAATCCGTGCTTCGTTTGACTTATATTTAAATTCCAGGTGTATGATACGCATACAAATTTCAAGAAAATCCTCTGTCTTTTGGAAGCGACAATATTAGTAGATATTTTTTTTTATTTACGCTACGCAACGAGATCTAGTTTTCTATCGTACTTAAATGTGTGATAAAGATTAACATTATTATTATTATGGTGTCCAAGGCAAGTTGAAAAGGAAACAAAGGGTTAATTTTATGTAAACTCGAGACAAAATGGAGCATGCTATCACCTTCCCCTAGCGACGCCCTTGATTAGGTCCATTATTATTAAAGTGCATTTATAAAGGTCATTATTGATTTAATACTTTTTGCTGCGTTGTATTGAATTTTCTATCGGTGCAATATGTAATTAGGTGGTACCAAATAAAGCAAAAGTATTATAAATAATTCTAGCGTGGTATTTTAATTGGAGTACCAAATTATATTGCGGTCTTTGTGCCCAAAGATTAAGTCATTATTAATGTAAAGGTCACTCGAATTATTTACAAAATTTATAGTTGTATACAATATTACGGTTCGTTTATTTATAGAAATATTTTGGAGCATTGATAAAGTTAATTGTTAAATTGAAGGCAATATTTAAGTTACATATATGTACCCACATACTACGAGACAGAAAACCATTATAAAAATATCTGAGGAACATATTAGGAAGATCGTTAAAAATGAATGATTGTTTAATAAACAAACATGAATCAATTTATTATCTTTGAATCTTTAAATCTTTAAGAACTATATTTCACATGCACTTTAACTTCCGCAACGTGACACAAATTAAACGAGATCCTTTAATTATATTTCTATGCGTACTCTTTAATTTAATTGATACATATTTCAAACTTTTTTCTAAATTATCATAAATTCTTTAACATCTTGAACAAATGCATCTTCCATGTTGCAATATTTTTTACACAAATGCATTAACGAAAAGCCCTGGGTCGTAAAGTATTTTCCGCGAAAATTGTAAAATTGTGCATTCCTCTTTAATAACAGCACACGCTTTCATGGTAACATAAACATCTAATTACATATAATTTTTAATTCATAACCCATATGCTCCACATCTACGTAATTTATTAAAAAGTTACATGAATAATGAAATATAGTTTTTTATTCATTTCAATGTTTTATAATTTTAACTGATTATAATTTTTAATGCGCCACAATACTTTTCGAAGATTAGGTAACAAATAGCTATTACAATTTTAAAATGTATTTATTAAAAAGATGACCTTCTTTTAATTATTTATGTTTGTTTTTGTAACTAATTATCTTATGAATATCATTAAGGTATTAGCTTTTTGATAACGTAAAAATGTATTGTAACAAGCTTTGTATTTTAATCAGCTTTTGTAATCAATTTCAGGGTATACTTTTTCAGGTGTGATGAAAATATAGGAAAAGTTTGAGAAGTTATAAAGATTATACTAAGTTATAAAGAGTTAGAGACCATATATCAATCTATTAATTTGAAATGTTATTAAAATTATTAATAGTTATTACTGCTAATAATTACTCGATCGATGACTTTAGTTTTTTTTTTGTTGAATATGTTTAGTATTGTCTAGCTTAATTTACATCTAGATAACCATGAAATACTGATAAGATTAAATAAATGCGCGAAATTTGCATTTACATAGAAACATCTTTTATAATAGTTTGTACATTCAAACCAGTGTAATGTTGAGTCGGATATAAAATTCGTCATGGACAGCGATTTTGCCGCCCGTCGTTCCTATATACATATCGTTATGTAGAGAAAGCATACATTTTAATTCAATTACATAAGTTTAAGCCGCACACTTAACCTTCCCAAAACATCCCAATTAGCAATTAATAAACACCACGCACCCTTTGTAAAATCACCGGCGTTTCACTGAATTGAGATTGTTTATAGCACTCGCAAGGTTCACAAACACTGGTGGATTGTAGGATGTGTCTTCACCGACGCCCGAGCATCAACTGATCATCGCGCACCGCAGTTGGCGTTGTGATAACCGATAACTATGAAACGTGAAGAAATTTACGAAACCTTTACACGCCTCGAAGTGTTTTCAACATCGAGTTATGAATGGATCTTCACGCTCCAGCCGCTTTGAACATCAGATGACATGCGTAACGGAGATCTTATTTATGTGGAGTAGATAAGTATTAAGATAGATGTTATAATGAATCCTGCGAGAAATGTTGAAATGATGAATGCCTGTCAATTGCTTCGTAGCTCATAAAATCGCGATTTGTTACATTACATTTGAAATTTGATGTATTTCAATTATTGATCCATTTGATACGGAGACCCTTGTGATGTTTAAGTAATGTGTTTTAATAGTATCTTAAACGTGCTACAACATTTATTACAGTTATATTAACGCAATCTACCTACCAATCTACCTATCTAATCTAATAGGAGATTTAGCTTCTTTTATTTCTACGTAAGCTTTTCCTAAACAACAATTTGAATGTACACTCTAATACTAATATCACATTATGTCTACTCAAACGTAAATAGAGTCAATATCAATTAAAGATGAAATCCATTACACGGTCATCATTTTTTGTCGTAATAATGTACGTAATGCCTCTAACATTATTAACATTTAAATCAAAATATACTAAAACCATATCCCATTATTTATACTTAAAATAAGAATTATTACTTAATACATAATACAAAGTAAAAAGTCTTATTCATATACATATATTTCGCTTATTAATTTTAAGTATTTTACATTTAGATAAGCCTAATAAATCTATTCCTGTGTACTTTTACTCGAGCTCACGTTTATGAAAATTAATGAATGCGATTGCGACTTATCTGCTGTCTTATTCATTGTATTATTTATTATTTAATAAGTGTGATAAACGTAGCTATTATTTAATTAATAGATAGAATCTGAAAGTAGCAATTGTGATAGCTTGTTTGCATTGATCCAATCGTAATAATGTTTGTTTTCTGATAAATTTCAATCAAGTATTTCGTCACTAAAATAAAAATAAAGCAAAGAAGCATGATACAATTTTTGTTTTTTATTGAATCACTTTACGAATTTATTTATTTTCGCTCTTCAAGTACGAAAAACAAGATTGAAAGACGTGTTGTTTTGCTTACAATGTTCAAGTTGGTGCTGTCACTCTCCTTCACAAGATTCAAGATTATTCGTTGTTTACGGAAACTTTCAATACGTAAATATGCTAGAAAAACGCGATTTATGAGATTATTTACGACCGCAGTTACGATAACGCATGAAATGATCGCATGCAACGGTTAAAATACGGTACTCAATCATACGTTTGGTTATAAGAAGTATTTTTAAGTTTATCGCGTAAATTACGTTTGTGCTTTATACATTGTCTGTTAAAGCTTTATTTGCTTTTCTCGTTCGTTATTCCTGTATAATAAGTTTTTATTATACCCGAATTGTAAAGACTGTCCAATCTCTAGAGTCACTCAACAGTAATGACGATACTATTATTCATATATTGGGATGTTATACTTTTCAAAGGGTTAATGTAATGGAAAGCTACAAGTAAGCGACGCGTGGTAGATTTTAATGTATCAAGTAAATATATCAGTTATGATTATTTAGGCAATGAAATATGAGGATCACGTGATTTATGACAACCGCAGTCTATGAACACAAGCAATAAGGGATGTTGCGATTTATGAAATGAAAAGGGTATGGGGGATAGATTTGAAAAGAAAATAAGGAGAGGAATATGAAGAAAAAGCAGAAGAATAAGGTCAAGCGCTCCCGCTCACCATGCGAAAACAGTACAATACTGCTCTACGCCTATCGCCGATTTTCATGTCTCTAAATACGACTGACTTTTTAACTTTGTAAAGCACAACCGAATAACGTTCACACTGCTGTTACAAATAGTTTTTATTTAACAAACACAAGATGAATGTCCGCTGTAACAAGTCATAGTCGTATGTTTTCAAACCCATCGTGTCCGAGGTCACCCATGGGCCAGTGAACATGGCATTCAAACGATGTGTTAGCTAAACAACCTTGCCAAACGATTTACCATTTAATATAACATCCATTGTTTCTCTTAATTTACAACCGCTTCCTGGTCCTGCTTCCGATTAATCTCTTTGTATATGGTACAAAAACAATATATATGCAAAAACAAAGTTTAAATAATATTCCGCTATTATCAAAATGAATTACTTAAATTGTTAAAACAGCCTAAAAAAGTGAACATACTAAAAATATTTCCCACTTTAAGTGTACGCGTTGGCCTGTACGCAATATATTACGATTATAAAGGCGTATAGCAAATAATCGATAAAATTTGCTTAACTGTTAACCGCCCGTGACGAGAGACATAACGAATAAAATTGCACACACATTTTAAAATACGGAACAATAAATACCACAAAAATAGGAAATGAAAAGTTCATCAAATATGAAAAGGCTTTGAATCGGATAAAGGAAAGCAATTTACAATAAATCATTTATTTCCTACCCGGCACATTGAAATAGCTACAACGGCCGCTGCTAAATTAATTTTGCGGTTTAGGTGTCATCAGTGTCAAAACCAAATGGAGCTAAAATTATAAATTATTTTATATACTACAATCATCCTACGTAATTATTTATGCCGTTCATTTATTTTAATCAAATTTTCTAGATAGCTTCCGATAAAGCTTAAAATTTCGTACACTGATATCTTTAAAAATTCGCAATATTACATCAATTGGACGTTAAATTTAACGAAATAAAGTTTGTGGCATATTAAATTTTATCACTATAGTAAATTTTATTTTATAATAATGCGCGAAAATACCAAGCAAGATGTTTCGCCTTATATGCGATTGCTTTCAAATCGATACAGAAATACATTTTTGAAAGCAATAAAAATTAAGATGATTTGTTAGTACAATGTAGATACGGATACTAGGTAAATTGGTAAGCTAGACGTCTTTTATTTCATTGGATATACATCGTTTACATATTTTTTTGGATTAATACAACATCGCATTCAGGGACTTGCGGATGATGGTATTATTTCTTCAATGAACCACAGGACTTGTCGGCCTTAAGGCCCCGAGAATTCATTTGAAATTTTGAGTTGGTATATCTATATGCTAAGCGGCGAAAACATTTCAACATCGCGAATTTTGAACTGTGACGTCATAGGGTAGAATTTCATAAGACCATCTGGAAGGAAAGTACTGATTATTTTCCCGAAAACGATTCTTACATGCGATCTAATTACGTGTATGAGATGGTTTAAATATGGTGATTTCAAGTTTTTCCTTTCACTTGATTTATCAATTATGTAGAGATTACATCAATCGATTTATGACGCGGCCTAGAGGTATCGATTTAAATTTGATATGTCTCGCTGAAAAAGAATCCTTGCCTTGAGTACAAGTATTTAGATCGAAATCTTATCTTTACTTTCTAACTAATATTATGCGAGTGTAACCCTGTCTCTTCTTCACGCCTAAACCACTTAACCATTTTGGATGAATACATAGGATTATTTTAACCCGGAAATCCCACGGGAACGAGAATTTTACGCGGGTCAAACCGCGGAGCACAGCTAATTTCATATAAATTCTCATAAAATAAGCTATTCGTTTCTTAATTTCTTATAATTATACTGCTTTAGACATCCTGCAAAAATATTCAAATCCTACTTGATGGATCTAGTAAAGAATATAGAATTTTAATCTTAAAAATATTAAAGTATAGCATCTCCATATACTTAAAATTATCATGTTGGTATTTAAAAATTCAGATATAAAATGACCTTCGTTGCATCTAGTTCATCTTACCGACGTATCAGGGTTAATACTCTAACAAATCTTATTAATATATATTTCATTGCATCTTTAATATTTTATTAATTTATAACTTCTGGAAGGCAAACTAGAATGTAACATTGTTGAATGAATATATTGACAAGACGTTGATAAATATGTTTTGCTTTTACATTATACTTTATTTTGAATAAGCTTCAAACACACTCTCCCTGTGTAAAGCGAATATTTATAACTAGCTTTTGCCCGCGGCTTCGCACGCGTAGACTACAAAATTAACATAGTTGTTATAAAAATGATATTATGACTTTAATTATAGGTACCAATATTTTATATCAATGTTTTCTAAAAACCTAACAGTAACTTAATAGTCTCTAGGTCAGACAATTTCTAGGAAAGTATGTTCAGATTACATAAGGAATAGTGAATCTGATATATATCTACCTAAACAAAATATGTATGTAGGTGCAATCTTTGCCGATTCCATCGTCCCTATGTTCCAAGAAATAATAGAACGAAAGTGAGACTTATGACAAAACAAAAAAAAATATTCGCGCACGCCCCCAGCCACAGGCCCCCGGCCCCCGACCCCCGGCCGNNNNGCCCCCGGCCCACGACTCCCGGCCCCCGGCCCATGGACCCCGGCCCCCGGCCCCCGGCTCCCGGCCCCCGGTCTCTGGGCCCCCTAGGTTTGAATAAACGGTAATCTTGTTTAAGACACTGAGTCACATGTAAAGTAAGAAGTTCAATACATAAAT
>LQNK01001115.1:564513-580463 GCA_001586405.1 Phoebis sennae | reverse complement strand
AAAATTATGGCCAAATTTGTTCTGAGTATAGCTGAAACACGTGTTCTGAGTATAGCTGAAACACACGAACAAATTTAAAATCTAAATCTTTCATAATAAATACTGCTTAAAAATTAAATCTGTAATCGATAGCGTAAACTTTGTAACCTGTAATAAGTATGCAATACGACAAACAACTCACGTTTTAAAATCCATTGCAAAGTACGAAATAATGTTAGCTTTATAATTACAATGCGTAGAATTAATTAAATTAAATACAGTTATAATATCCAATATAACGTTAATTATATTAGAATGAATTGTTCGTACATTTCTTACATCAGCTCGTGCAATAAAATGAATGTAAGTTATTCAGGTAAAGCTTAATACGGATTCTGAGGCTGAGGTTAGAGGCATCTTACCTTCTACGTACTAATTAACATAGCTTTGTGTTATGTAAACAGCATTACCTAGTTTAGTATGTATTGTAATAAATATTATAAGTACCATTTGAACGTCACATAATTAATTAAAATAAAAAATTGCTCTACAATCTTACTAATATTATAAATGTATATGTATGTTTGTACGTTTCTTACTCTTTCACGCAAAAACTACTGAACCGATTGTGATGAAACCTGGTATTCATATAGGTAAGGATCCAGAGTAACTGGCTATCCAGAATTTCCTGTAAAACATCTTTCATATAAAACATTATATTAAGGAGGTGAAGCCCCGGGGAACAGTGAGTATATAGTAATAATAGTTTTGTAGCGAAAATGTATATACGATTCCTTTTAAAGGTCGGTAATTAGGCACCATTATACAAAGAAAACTATTTGTAACCTTAAATAAAACGAAAGATGCCATTTATAACACTGTTGTCATAAACTTATATAGTTAATGGTATCCCACCCACGGATGACGTTATTAATTTACCCTCGACAACTACTGATGACAACTATTCAATCGCTTGGCCAATCAATGCTGACCTTTATTAATGATATATTATTTTCACCCACCTTTAAACTTTTAGCGCCAGAAAAATAATTGAAAGTTCGCAGTTAATCGGTCAATTTATGAAACTGATTGCATCGTTCGCTCTTTCAACGACCTGACATATAATATGAGAGTTCAAACTTCGTATGGAAAAAATTGCCTAATAAAAACAGTACGCTAATTGTGAAGGTCATTATAGGTCAAGTGGGTATAATATTATGACATTGAAACAACGTAAGAATTGGGGTCTCTACCGCTTTTGCGAGTAAAACGCAAAGCTTAATTCAAAGGCTTTCTTAGAGTGAAGCAACCGCATAGGCAACATCTCATTGCAAACATCTTATATAGTTATTACTTATTAGCACCGCTTGTTATATTATTATTTGGCCATAAATCCACATTAAAGTTTAATATGTGATTATTATTAGATCGATGATCTCATTAGTTCAAATCAACACATCGCATCTCTGCCTTGTAAAATATAATTAATCAAATCAATCACTTATAGGTATGCAATTAATTACTTTTCGTATTTCATTGAATACTTCTTTCAATCGTCTCAACATAAAATTAAAGTATAATCTTGAAAGATTATATATTTTTGACGCCTATATAGAGATATTCGTTAAAAATATACTTAAAGATTATTTGTTTTTTTAAGTCTAAAAAGGTTGAAAAGGTTGACTTTAAGTAAAAGTGTTATTTTCGACTGTTCCCTGTACTTTTATGGAAAGCTACCGACCCGGCTAAGGCAGTTTTGAACAACTTTAAGATTTATATTTATGCGGCTATTTATTAAACCATTGCCTTTTGGAAGCTCGTTTAAATATATTGCTTGCAACGTATTTATGAGTAAGACAATTATAAATTCATTGGGAAGTTACGTTTGCAGTGACAATGATTTTATATCAACGTCGTTATGATTTATACAAGACAATTGTTATCAATAAAATAAAGGTTACTTAATCATCCAAATACAAATGCCATCAAGATAGCTTTCAATAATTTATCGGGGTGTTTTAATACGCGATGTGTAGCCTTCGAGCTAACAAGTGTACGGTACGGTGGCTATTGTATGATAATATAAGAATAGTTTTAGGATGTGTGTATATTGATAAATGATATCCAACGAAGTGTAACAAGGCTATAAGCACATTTATTTATTTGCCAACATTTTGCTTTTGCTTTGGGTTCTTTTCATATGATCTACATTTTCTGTTGATGCTATTATTTATATTTCATAAAATATAAAAAATTCAACACCAGGTTGAAATTTTCAGTTTTTAAACACAATAATTATTACAATGTCTATTCGATGTTAAGCAAAGTTTGTACCACGGAAACTAAATAATTGATAAACATACATAAACTAAAAAATTATAAAGTCACATAATCGCACTTACTGAGTTAAACCAATACAAAGTCCTAAGAAAGGGGCGACCAGGGGGACATCGGTAACCTTTTCAGTCCAAAGTGCCTATAATTTCAATTTAAAAATGTTCAAAGTTTGTAAAGAACCCTATAAATACGTATGAAAGCGAGAACAAAGACGTTTATCAATTTAGGAAGTTTACCATTATCATGTCAGATAAAACAACAATTTGCCGCTGCACTAAAACCACAAAATCACATAAAAAGAGCCGCATGCAGTTTGCTAGCCGCCGGTTGCCTTAGTTTTTTGATCTGAAGTATATTATTTAGTAAGATTAAATACTCAATTATAATCTACTAAGGATACCATTCCAAATATACCTTTACACCGTACGCTAAGCGTTCACCGCCCATTTAATGCTCCGTCGTTTATTTGGGGACTCGCGTCACTCAAACGGTGTGCAGTACGCCCACACCCTTTCATTCTTGGAACACAATAAGCTTTAAGTACTGGTAGCTGATCGTTTGAATTATTCAATTTGTATAACCTACATAATGTGAAAATATAATGTCTTACGTGAGTTCATTTTGTCAGTATTATAGGAAATGTTAACAAACTTTTACTACACTTTTATGACATCACACAAAAGTACTAACTTCTGTGGACACATATTTCAATGTGCAAAATTACTACTAAAACTAATAATAGTGTAAGTGCAATGAGGCCCGTGAAGCAACTTTATTCATTGAAACGTCCATAAAATACAGCTCATAATTTATCTTTTAAGGTAAAAGCATATTTACATCCATTCGATATCTAATGAAGTCGCATGTATTGATTCGCGTTATATTGTAATTTTATCTTTATAGACTCTACAGATTAATTTATGACCCAGCCTACTCTATAAGCAACAATGTTCTTGGTTATTGAAGAATTATACTATGTTACAATTTAAATAAATAAAATAACGTTAGGAGTAAATAGTTTGATAGTAAATAAAACGTTATATTGTAGAATTTTAAATTAAAATGCAAATGCGTAATGTAATATAAGCATCGGCTAAAGTATGGTTTAAATCTTATTTTATGAAAGTAAAATTTACAATTCTTTTGAGCCACTAAGTTATATAACCGTGGTCATTAAAAACATATTAAACATTAATTAGCAACAATTATTATAAAGTTGAAATGCTAGATTTAGTCTTTTACTGAATAAACGTTATGTAAAATGACCATTCTTGATTTGGCAATGCTTTTAATTTTTAAATATACTATGTAAATGTTTAAATGTACATTTGTTTGACCGTTGACTTTTAACAGTTGACTGAAGTAAAGTAAACTATAGAACGAGTTTATTTCCACGCATGAATAGAAAATATAAATATCCTCTAAAATATTAGCAATTACACTTGCAGTATCAAATAACGCCCTTTGCTCGCGTATTAACATGTACATATTTTTCATATAATATGTACTGAATCGATAGTGATTCGGTGAGATAATTATGCAAGTGCAATTGTAATTATATAAGTGTATCTTAACTGACATGCCAACCTTTACTAGATCCACTTATTTGACTTGCATCTAGTTCAAAGTGTTTACTGATAGTTTACAATCTTCTAGATCTTTACTCCTTATCAATAATTTATTTTAAGAACACGCAAAATGGAAAAGTCAAAAATTTATTTTAATAGCGAAAAATTACGAATATTGTAATCTGTTATAAATTATTCATTATTAATACTTTTTACTACCACCATCGACCTGAAGTATACCAGCGCAAACTATGATTATCTGATAGTATAATCAACGGCATGTTTTTGTTTGTCAAACCCAGGCCAAGGAGCAAGCGTTTCACCTGATGTTAAGTGACTACCGGAGTCCACGAACTCTTGAAACGCGAATGTTGCAGGTGCCTTGTCTGAGATTTTGGATATGAGAAATATTTATGAATGAAGAAGGAGAGACGTGGGATATCTAAGACGAAAAAGTCACTCCACTAATCAAATGAAACATATTATGCTACTGTTTCTCGCCGATTTTCTGAAGGGCGATAGAAGAGATACCTTCAATGTAATCCTTGACTATTAACGGCTGTTTGTGTTTGTAATGTATCAAAGATTATGGATAGATTGTAATCTCAGATTAAATGACATTTGATAGTCAAAAGTCATAACAAAGGCTATCCGTCGGTAGGATATTGAAATCAAAGTAAGTGCAAATAGATAGATTTGCCTGACTTTAGTAAGCAAAACAAGGGATCTATCTCTTGTTTTGCTATTGAAAACAGAATATTGAAAACGGCCCTTAACGTCATCAATCAAATTTAATTTAGTATTATATTGTTCCATACCAAGGGTTTGCTATATTCTCAATTAATGTACCAAAGAAAAGGTTTCAGATGTTATCACGCAATTACAAAGGTACTTTGTATTCGAAGTAAGGTACGCGAATGTGTTTCGTATTTAATAAACATATTTGCAGTCTTGTCTCACATTATTATTTACTTTAAATGGCTGTAACAATGCATGATTTTACGAAAAGATCTGGTAGCGATGATTATGTAATATTCAAAAAAGGTACTTATCATTTTATAAACTGACCTTCTGACAAAAGTTGTATTGTAAGCGAAGGCATTACTCTTATATTTTATCATATAACGTCGTCATACTACGTCATTAATAATTATAAATTGAAAAAAAATGTTTGTTGATTGATTAAGAATATTATTTCTGACTATGATAGAGCCATGATTCATCTACAGCCTATCTAACATTACATTAACGGCCGGTTTCAATAATGTATCAAAGATATTGTAATTTCAAATTAAATGACATTTGATTGTCAAAAATAACAAAAGCTATCCGTCGACAGGATATTGAAATCAGAGTAAGTGCAAATATATAGATTTGCCTGTCTTTAGTAAGCAAAACAAGGGATAGATAGAATATTGAAAACGGCCGTTAGACGCAGTAGAAGCCGAGAAAAACTGTATTATAAAAATGTCACTACATTTAAATATCTGATATTATGGTCGAAATATTACTTCTTGCACAGAAATCGTAGATAATTGGTAAGTTTCTGCGCTTTTGTAAACTGTTGTGTAGTTCAACAAACAGCCTACAGTTTCGTTTATGATTTAATGGAGCATTTCATATTTTATTATTAACTTCGGTAACGTAGTGTTTTAACTCGGCTGCCTATCATTATTCTATTTGGAAAAGGTTACTTGGTGTATTAAATTTCTACTAGCTTATCATAATTTAACGCTCATTTCAACATTTAATTTAAGATATTCTAGTAATCTCATTTGTAGTAATAGATAGGGTCGTTGATCTAATTTAAAATAGGTACTTTATCAACACAAAGCCTAACTTTATCGCCAATAGCTATGGTACATCTTCTTGATCTTATAAATATACTTGCCTATAAATAGAGTGTCGTAACTTAGTTTTCGTCTTAATTCAATAATTACAGGTACATCTTTTCTCTTCTTTTTTTCTATATTTCAAACTTCAATAACTATGAAAGTAACATAACCACAATTAAAGCTTAAATTGATTCTTAAAACACATAAAATCTTAATTACATATTTTATTGGTACAAAACTCGGGCGTTGATAGGGTTGCTATCTCACACTCACCTAACAAGACAATTATCGTAGCACTTAGCTAATGTTGCCAATTTTGTAGTAAAATCACCGTAAGCGATCTGATGGTGAATACTGATAGCTCAAAAATATCGTAGCGTGATTTATAATAGAAAAAAATTCCTTGACGTAACGCAAATTCCTGATAACGTGAAAGTCGGTCCACTTTCGTGTGAGATGCGTTTTTGATAATAATATACCGTACAATAAAGGATTTATCCAGTTTGCTATATAAGGTTTAAATTAAACACAGAAACAATACACTGTACATTGCAGTAAGTAATAAATGAATCATTAGGTTGATGAAAGATAAAATCATCCTGTAGTTCTGTTGTTTCTGATTCTGGATTAGTAGGTACACAATATTTCAAAATCTTACTAAAGTAGAATTAGTATTTTAATGACAAAGTTTTATAAGCTATTAAACAGCAAATAATGGAACTGTTACAGATCGAAGATTAAGCTAAATGAATGAGGAACGTGGGAACTCATATCATTATGTCAATAAAAGATTTGTCATGCCGGCGCCAGACATGTGCGAACAGAAGTGGTCACTTCTTTCAAGATTATGCTTACATGTTGGGCATATTCTTATACTTGCAAGATATGTGTTCTAAATTTGGATCACTCTTTTGATCTTTCAGTTTTTAAATATACATATAAAATATACATTTATTATATAATATTTTTTGTTACTTTCTTCTTCTTTATCTATTAAATTTATGCACTGCCCTTACTCCTGCCTTTCTTTAACTTTCTCTCTGTACTAAAGGTTGTCTCGAAGAAATCGCTTCCTTAGCGATAAGACCGCCTATTGTTAAAATTTAAGTCTCTAGTTATAAGATCTTTATATTATTGTCAGTGCAATAAAGGATATATAAATAAATAAAATATAAATAAATAGCCCAGTGGCTATGCGCAAGTGTGGCAGACACATAAATATTCTCACTTTGATTGCTTTGATTAAAGCAGTATGAAATATGAACATCATGCATTTAAACACTTACTTGATCACATATTACAACAAATGTCCGGCGCAGAGGTCACGATATGATACTTTCATATCAATTATTTTAAAAAGAACAATCATTCGCAAGGGGTAACCTCCTCAATACAACTTATTTTATTCCTCGTAAACCTTACATAACAGCAATCACAAATTGAAGAGATGTCCCTACATTTACCACACAATTGCCCAATATGGGATCGTACCGCTGCAGTTGTTGCAACGATCGTGACTAGGAGCCACTGCTATAATTGCACTTCCATTCAATCTGTGAAAATCTACATTCGTCCGTAATAATACAAAATATGCTAACATTATTGAGTTTAAATTATATTTCATTTTGTTAACAGGAATAAGCAACATTTTCATGTTTAAATGTTTAAATGCCAATTGAATATGAGAATATTCATATTGTAAATCTCTGTACAAGATCCTATAAAACAAAAAAAGCATTTATTAAAAACAAAATACTTTTTACTTTAACATTTCACAAAAATTTTGTTCCATATTTATTATTATTAATTATTATT
Source organism: Phoebis sennae (assembly GCA_001586405.1). Taxonomy (NCBI): domain Eukaryota; kingdom Metazoa; phylum Arthropoda; class Insecta; order Lepidoptera; family Pieridae; genus Phoebis; species Phoebis sennae. The sequence continues at coordinate 572,929 of LQNK01001115.1, read as the reverse complement.
AATCGTTTATTTAGATTAAAACAGCTTACACTAAATACATTGACAATATCTATTAATACACTATTAATGCATTTCCTTATAATTGGAATAGTCCAGTATATCTAATGCCTGTTATAGGGCTATTAACTCTTCCTCATAACAAAACAAACTGTGATTGCAAATTAAGACATATAAGGTAAAACATGATTAAATAAAATTACTTAGTAATAAACCTAATAATTATTAGGTCAATCGATAACATTGTAGGGTACTCGTCTCATCATACAAGATGTAATAATATACTTTTGTTTTATTCAGTTATGTTAATGTTAATCTCTACGATTCTTATAAATTCCCCGACCGTGACCCAATTCGTGCAAAAGCATGGTCAATTCCCACTAGCAGAAACACGAGACTATTTTTAAAATGCATACAAATTCAGAAAAATATTTCTTGGTTGTTTGTTAAACTTTTCATTTTATTGTCGATCATACATTATAGTCTCTAATAATAATGATATGCTATTTGTATTTTCTTAATTTTAAATCTTTGGTGATTTGATTTGGTATGATATAGTCAAAAACTTGGAAATTAATTATGTTATTTTTCGAATATAATTACACAATTGTATCAATGCTTATTAAGCTTATATTTTATGCTACAACGGATCATAGCCATGCGTGCTTTGTGGCGCATAAAATATATAAATTCTATATTAGAAAGGCGAACCAGCAATTAATTTTCGATCAGACCATTTTATTTAACGTCTCCGCCAGGGTAATAGGCAATAGCGCTTCTTCCAGCACCAATCAAGCGAGCACGTATCATCTTCACATAAACACCGTATAATTAGTATAAATCGCAATCTACCTTATACAATAGTAATCTCAATATCATGTTATTCGCTCACGAACTGCGGAAAAACACTGCATCAATAATTGAAAATCAACTGCATCCTCGAGGTATTTCGCAATACGTTTGTAGGTAGCAATTAAATCATCGCTCCAAATATATATTTATAAAGGCGTTCTAAATGCCATGGTCTCATGGACTTAAAAGAATCAATAAAATCAATTAAAGATGTATAATCTGGCAACTCTAAAATTATGATATTAATGCGATAATTAATTAACGTTAATTATCCATCTTGAAATTCCATAAATATTTTTTGTCAAGTTTCAATAGTATATTTTGTTCGTTTTTCTATAGAATGTTTCCTTGATGCTAGCAACACTGAATATTATTTTGTCTTGACGATTGTTGCATTTTATTTTCAAAGAATAAACGTTACACTTATTTACGAATTTATACTGCTTCATGTAGGCAGAGTGTAGGCTGTTGTATGTTATAAGTGGTCAAACGATTTCATCGATCTTACGTAAAGATGGACTTATAGTAAAATTTGTATGGCTGTTGTAACCACACATATTCACACCATCATGCCAAATCTATCGTTATTGACGTATTATATTCATTATTTGATTTTAAACATATAATAACGTAGATAAACTAGCTTGTAATAAATATTGTTTTTTGCTTACTTTTTGTTCCATACAGTTTGAATAAAACCATTTCGCAAAAACTGCAATAAGCTACTGGCATTTAAATTAAAGGTAACCTAGAGCTTTTAAGATCTTTATAGGTTAGTTCATTAACCGATTTTTATCAGAATTGCATACAAGTCATATTTATTTATAATTGTCCTTGAATACTATTTTCATCTTATAACATAACTTTATTTTTATCACAAACAACAATGGTAACAGCGGTAATTTCCCTTGACAACATTCTGTCAAAATAACTTAACTAAAATAAGCTTAAATTCATGCTAAACAGACGAAATAGTAAATAATATCTGATTATAAATGATAAATTCGCAGTAAAACATTTTAGTTATGGAGTAACAGATATTTTACAAATTAAAAATAAAAGTGTCTAAGTCACATCACATATAATGGCCTACACCGATTGACTGGCGCTTTGTGTAAAGGCACACACGTGTTTTAACTTATTATGTTCATCGCGTACGATGTCGCAGTACTTCTGCTACATATAATTCGTAAATGTCCGATGTACCAGATAATTTATTTTAAGTAGGTGTCATGTTGCTCAATATCTAAATCTAGTATAGTTTTTGTAAGTGCTATGTTAGCTTATCAGACTTCTGCGCAATGTTAGGCTGCTTCCACACTTATATTATCGCGTATCACAATCATAGAGGTAACCATAGGATACTATAGTATGTTTTGATGACTATTTTAACCCTTCTTACACCTAAAACAATGTACAAATTTAATGTTCATCAAATTTCCTTCGTGCTGAAAGATTCCGTATCAAGCTACCGTATCTTGCAGTAAATGGTATCGCAAAGGCATGTAAAATAATCGCCCATGATTTCGCGTCCAAACTGGAGTCTGTGCCTAGAAGCCATTAGCCAGTAAACCTTTGTTACCGAGCACTGCTCCGCTAATAATAATTTGAAGTATGCTTAGGACTGTAAAACTGAAGCTTACAAGGCCTTATGAAATATAAACATATAAACTACTGGCTGATAGCCTGTTGAAGAAGAAATTTTAATCAGGCTCGTGGACCAATTGGCGTACACTTCAGTGCCGTCAGAAGATCCTTCGCTGCGAGACGAATAATGAAACTTGTCAGTTTTGTGTGATAGTCGCTTTCGAGGTATCTCTTCGACATCATGTCTTGATGTGCCGAAATACTGCAAGTATGGACATAGCCTTAATAGTTCTTATAGAGCAAGTGCGGAATGATGCCCGTAGAACAAAAAGTCGTTTTGAAGGTTAACTGCTTCAAATTATGTACATAGATATGTAAACGCTACGTACTTCACCACAATCTGATATAAATGATCAGAATTAATGAGGCACGCGACCTAAGGCAAAACATCATGACAAGAACGGTAGTAATATTTTAATGCTGGTATTATTCATAGCACAATATTGTTTAGAATAAGAATACTTACATATGCGTTATCTAGCGAACTTCAAAGCTGAAGTCCGCTCTTCTTTTAGTTAGTTAGAACAATAGAATTACTATGTAATAATAACAATTCCTGTACTTAGAACAACAATTGTTGACGTCAATAAAATAATATGTATTCAGAACATTTTAATTTAATTGACGAACATTAAAATGTGCAATTCTTCATATACAAACGCTATCTTTTGAGGATATGAATAATATCTAAAAAATATATTTTATTTAAATCATGTTGTTTTAATACTTGCAATCCAAACTAAATAAATATATTTATTTAATTTCATGCTCGCAAATAATTATCGTTGAAATACCAACACGATTAACATATTTAAGTACCAAGAAGTCCTTAATTTTTTTGTCACTCACAATTTAAAGGACAAATTAATTCCATTGTATTTTTAACACTTAATCAGATATGTCATCGACAATCTTTCCTGTTTCTACCCACGTGAACAAAATGTTTGTTTTAAAAACAATACTATTATTTTGGACCAACTCTTTAACTTAAAAAAAGCAGCTTTAATTTAAAAAAATATTATGCTCACATAAAATGTATACTATCCATTCAACTTTTTTCTTTGTGAAATTCCTAACTTGCAAATCATAATATCTGATGTAGAAAGGCGATTCTGAAATATTCAAAATTACCGTAAGCGTTTTCTAGGCTGTTATGCGATAAATCATAAGAATAAGCAACAAACATGTTAAGATACAACAATTACTTAACAATTTTCAATGGCAAACAATTTTCGTATTGGGATGGTAAAAAATAGTTATGGCATGCTTTTAAAATATTAAGCCTCAATTTTTATAGTACGAATAATGCCTGTGTAATAACAAATAGGTAAGTAAGATATTTTTTCTATTGCCTATATTATCATAATTAAAAGTATTATATGTATTTTGCATTCACTTATAATTGTAGATAATCTTGGAATGAAATCCACATACATCCGAATGTAGCTCGTGCGCAATTACTAGATCAAGATCTTTTCGATAAAAATTTAACATGGACGCATAAATGTTATTTTACATACAATAAACCATGAAAGGTCAATGCGGCCGGCACACGTGCATAGATCATCTAAAACCTTGACAAGAAGCACGTTAAAAAAGCCTAAATAATTTATAATTAATTAATAATGTGCCTTATTTTTTGCCAAAGAACTGTGCGACAAATACCATCGCAATAATATTTATGACAGTTCAAAACATCCCACGTCCGCGTCTTTCGCGAACACCTCTTCGATTAATCTCTATGCGACAACCTTCATACACCATATGACTGTATGATAAATGTACAATAAATGCTGTTTGACAAGTAGGAGGAGTAACAGCTCGTCTGCCGTCGATCGCTCAGGGCCAGAAAAAACACGAGAATGCTGAACGACTGTGACATTCCGTTCTGCGTAGTTGTTTTATTACTTTGCGAACTATTATTACATGCTGGAGCTATCTTTGTATACATATATCTTTGTTGTTACTTGTTGGACACACACCATGAGGTTAGTAGGGAGGAGTTCGGAGGCGCTCTCCTGCCGTCATTCGCATAAGAATACTATTGTTACATTTTACAGTTACTTGGTTAGTACTCATACATGATGATAGCCATTACTATAATTGTTACTAATTGATACTGTTTGATTTGGTACAATTAGAGGAATTCATCAGACTTGATTATTTTGTGGATTTATGATAACCAACACAAATATAGTTTAGATAGAAATGTAAAAAAATAAATAAAAAGAAAACATTAATGAAGCCATTAACGCACCAGTGACCCGTTTTCGACGTAATTCAGGAATATTATTATTTTTTTTTTTAATTTGCTCTTCTAAATTGTAATCCTTTTAATAAATAACTGGTGTTTAAACGATACCTTGTTTTTAAAAGTCTTACGTAAGTGGCTGTCAACTTTGCTATCGTCATTAACGTTAAACTAAAAAAAAAAATATTAAAATCTTATTTTTCTGCCCCATCAAAGCTACATAGCATTTGTTGAAATTAAAACTGACACATAAACAATGGAAACTGTAACCCGGAACAAAGTTCATGATTGAGTTGTGTGAAGAAGTTATCGGTTAAATGTCATTTAGTTTGTAATAGAGGATCCTGCACTACATCCTATTGTGACATTCACTTGATTGAGAAATCATCATCTTAAAGGCTCATATTTTATGACAGCACGAAGATCTTTTCAATTTTGTAGGAGAATCCAACATCCTAGATCTATCCTAAGAATTCAAATAATTTCTAATTATAAAAATTTTCAAGTAGGTATAACATTGGCGTTAGTTTGTAATAGTTTGAATCATAGGGCTAACACAATCATAGCTTTTTAATCATCAATTATTTGTCTTTAACAGTTAACATTATATTCTTAATGAGGGGGTGTCAAGCATTATTGGAAATCGCCCGTGAAAGTAACATACATATTATACAGGACTTTCCTAAAGAAATATAAATCTCATCCTTTCCGATTACGTTACTCTTCTTTTATTAGTTATTGGTGTTTGTTTGCTATAAATGTGATATAATATAAAAGAAAATATTTTTTCGTGATTTTTAATATGAGCCCACGTTTATCAGAATTTCCGCCCATTGCTTCCCTTTCATTATCTAGCATTAAAATTTAAATGCAAATAAATTATGTAGAGGGCTATCAAGTTTATAGTCGTCATACATATTAATTACATACACCAATTGAATTTAAGGTGGGTCGCCATAAAATTCATAATGAAATAATTATATCTTCGTATAATTTGCTTCACTCAAATAAAACTGGAAGTTGAAATACGCAACGTAATTCCATAAAAAACTTATTTGCAGTCAATACCACTTCATTACCCTTGTAAATGTAAGATAAAATTATAGTATTTATGCTCATGTTAATCAGATTTAACTACATCTGCAATTGATATTACCTACAACATTGTAATAAAATCTATGCAAGTAACTTACCATTTCTAGTATGAACAATGAACAACCTACCATAATATAATTATGTTAGTATTAATATAATATCATTACATTTATTACCAGTTTTCTGACTTGGATCACCCTAAAGAAGGTTTATTATGCATACCTTAACATTAACATTTAGTTCGCAGACGTTCAACCAATTACTAGTTAATAAACTGAAAACTAAAAAAATACTGGATTTTTATTTTTTATCTTATAAGAGAGTTCAATACACAAATTGTATTGTTCTACATTCAGACGTTTTGGCTCTGCAAGTCCTTGATATAACTTTATTTAACTATATTTTTTATTAAATTATACGCTATAAACACACTTAAACCTGAATAGCCACGAGCCCACGAAAGCTCAATAAAGCACGCGATATTTTACTTGCAAGACGCTGTATTTTCGGCATCTCTGACAAACACGGACGACACACGTCACGAATTGTCGCGTCGGAAGCCTATCTTAAAAGTCAAGGGCACCCCAGCTTACACTGGACCAATGTTAACTTGTGTTATTTAAATATCAATACATAGTAACTATGTTGGTCTCCTTTCGAAACTCACATTTTTTCTTTGAAGGACAAATCAGTGTATGACTGCAATCTTCTATTTAAGATCCAGCTAATATATTGACAGTGCAAGTCACGTAAATAGGCAGAGCCAAATTAGGCGTCTTTATTATAGGATATACAACAACAGCTGGTAAACATTAATATGAAAAACTTATTAATTAAATACACATTCCTAATCGGTCAATAAAGGATCACAATAGCGCATAAAATTATTCAAAAGGCTTTTTTCTACCAAGTCATTTGAAGGGTGACATTGTTGGAGATTGTTAACTATTGAAAATATACCTATAATAAGTTAACGCAAACGATACTAGAAGTTATACTATAACACATTTGTTTTGTGACATTACGGATTTGGTAATTCACTTTTTAGTTCATTCGATTCTTTTAAAGTTTTGAGACACCTGAACATCAGCAGAAAAAATCTGCATGTGTTTTGAAAATAGCTATTTCAAGTCAAATTCAGATTTACAAAATGAAATAGAAAAATATATGAATAAAAATGCCAAACAAATAGGTACTAAGAATATCAACATTTACCTTTTATAAATCCACTTTTAATTATGGCTCTTAACATGTCAATTTGTCAAGTTGTCAACACAAATACACCCTTATCAATTTATCACACCTATTTTTAGCTGCTCATAAAAGTTGGTATAAAATAATAATGTTTAAACAGTAAAACAAAACACCTACCAGGATCGTGCCATATCATAAATCTTAGAGATAAATCCTTTAAATTAACCGTAATTGTTCATTCGCTACAGAACAGATCCGTATCATCATGATTGCTCGTAAACTCAGATCATTCAACAATTATTATTGACTATTATTAGAAAGGAATCCCAGATCCGACTAGGAAGTATATAATTGTTGAGGAAGTGCCTTCACATTTGAGATGATAAATCCTTATATAATTTATTATGACATTTCTTATGACTACTTCATATTTATCGTGTCATCGTTGCATTTATTTTAAACAAAATTTGGCAGTCTTGAATCTTATTGAAAGTTCACACGCTATTCAATTTTTGCCTTAATCGTCTCGACGTAATTCTAAAGTGCTTGGATTCCTAACCTCAATTTCTTTAAAGGCAAGATATTTTTAAGTGCAGATGTTACGCCTATATTTATACTTACTTAAACATTCATACAAACTAAAATTAAAAGAATAATTTCTACCTTAAAAAAATATTTTGAAAACAGATGACGAAAATAGTAAATCGTGCGTGAATAATCGGTTAAGTATTGTGTTACGGAAGCCGTATTGAAAAAACATACCTACGTCTAATCTAAATTACTACATCATATAAACACGCAAGACGAAATTTGGACGTGTCTCGATAGCTAGGGATGCGAAAGGTCTTTCAGTTCTCATACTTTTAATGTCACTTGCCAAATAATGCCAGCGGACTACTAGTGATATAAAAATATGGAAGTGACTTCAAATTGATTTTGTATTAGTTTGATAAATAACGTTGAATACATAATGCTTTCGAGACATATTATTCATAAACAAATGTTTTTGTACGAGTAGTTCTACAAATTGTAGAACTATTATTGTATAATTTGAAAGGAATTGAGGACTCATGACGTATTATGAGCACTGCCTCTAGCATATTGCATTATTATCAGTATCGATTCTAATGGGGATTAAAATTGATGTATTACGATCGAACACAAATTGCGATTGTCATTAAAATATAAAGGATACACGCATGATACACACATACAAATATACGTTATTTTAATAATGAAGAATGTTTTCATAATTCAATTGAAAATGTGTGACATTTTTCTATGCGCTCCCGAATCGTATACACTGTCTATCTCCATACATGTACATGTCCATGCATGTAGTATAGTATTTTATTATCTGTGATACAGGTAACCACATAA
>LQNK01001115.1:535002-564128 GCA_001586405.1 Phoebis sennae | reverse complement strand
AATGTTTTTGTACGAGTAATTCTACAAATTGTAGAACTATTATTGTATAATTTGAAAGGAATTGAGGACTCATGACGTATTATGAGCACTGCCTCTAGCATATTGCATTATTATCAGTATCGATTCTGATGGGGATTAAAATTGATGTATTACGATCCAACACAAATTGCGATTGTCATTAAAATATACAGGATACACGCATGATACACACATACAAATATACGCTATTTTAATAATGAAGAATGTTTTCATAATTCAATGAAAATGTGTGATATATGCGCTCCCGAATCGTATACATGTTTTAACTATATTCTAGTATAGTATTATATTATCTGTGATACAGATAACCACATAATTTATTTTAAGCATTGTTATCCTTTCTAGCACCATACATCAATGTTATTTGTTTGACCGCACTGCGGCCAGTAATTTATTTTTATTTATTTATTTATTTATTAGGTTTGCCAACGTTTGTATACATAAAAAAAATCACAATTTCTATCTTAATATACATGAGATAATGCTACAAACACTTACAGACAAACACAACATGCACAATATAATAATAACTTATTACATCGAGAATGATATACATACACAGAAGAATTTTTATTAACATACACAGACCACTTATATAAGGTTTTATACATATAAATTCATTCACAACTGTATTTTTTTAATAAGATTGTTCGGAGAGTGCTGGGGGAATGATAGAAAATATCAATATCGCTACTATGACTATTTACCGCTTTACACATTCTGCAGATAGGAGAATTATTGCCTGAGACTGTTTTACGGCGGGGAGGATAAAAAGGTTGGATGGATTTACGAGGATATCTTGAAGGTACTCGCAAGTTAAGTTTTTGGAGGAGTTGTGGACAGTCAATTCTAGAGTTTAATACTTTTGATACAAAGAGGATATCGAGCATCTCTCTTCGATTTTCCAGTGTACTCATACTGAAGTGCGATAGTTGTTCCTTATATGATGGTAATTGTGTCCTTGATTTTCCACTGGAGTAGACAAGATGTAATAGAAACCTTCTTTGTATTCTTTCCAAGCGCAAGGAGTGACATGCATAGTGGGGTCTCCAGACAACTGTTCCATACTCTAGAATGCACAATGTGACGTAATTTGTTATGTCCAAACACAAAAGAACCGTATAATTAACAGCTTAAACATTGTTTCGACATAATTGATACCTTAATCTATTGCGCCCCGCGCAACAAATCACATTTGAATGAGTAACGTATGAATGCAATTGTTATTGCAAAACAATCACTCAATTAAAATAAATGCTATTGTAAATTAATTAGATGCAGTTACAGAAATGTATAAAGTAGTATATAATGTAGTAAGTTTTATACCAGTTATTTACGCTACATCGTATGCATCAACATTATTTGAAATCAGTTTAATAGAGAAAAATTGTAATTTAAAGAAATGAAATTAAAGACATAGAAAACATTTTATCTCTAAGACGCAAATAAATTGTGCTTATTAATCTTATTACAATTGAAGACTAGAATTGTATTATTTGTACAAAAACAATGCAAGTACTTTTGAATTAAAATGCTGTTATTATAGTTTTTCATAAACAGTATTAAATATCGTTATATTAAGTACTAGCTGCTACGCGCGGCTTCGCTCCCGTACGATAACGTTATATATATAACCTATGTTACTGGTGGATAATGTAGCAGTTTTTGAGCCTATTTATTACAACCAAACAAACAATGTTTCCCTTTTTATAATATTAGTGTAGATAAAACATCGGATATAACTATATGACCAAGCTCGATACTTCCTCTTCGAAGCTCGAAATATTTGATTGTTCAAGCGAAGATGCGCACGTGATCCGTTTGGGATCAAGTCACGATTTGTTAAATGTCGAATTCTTTGACTTCCCATCAGATGAACCTCGATACAGATGCGACGTGACTTTGGGTCGTGAAGCGAACAATCTATTGACTTATTGCTGATTACCTTGTGAGCATTAACGAATTTTACAAGTGTTAAGACTAGGACAGGTAATACTTGGTTTAAAGGAGTTTACTTAAGATATTTATTTGACGGAGATAGTTTTCCGATGTCATGCGTCCACATATCAGATTCATTATTTGTATGGAAAATGCTATCTGTAAATGCACTTGTGTCACATTCTATTCAAAGATTATTTAATATCCACTATTCTTACATTAGTTACACCAATACATAAAGGAATGAAAATTATAAGAAACGCATGAATTTACATAATTATATATAGGAGGATATTTATTAAAATTATTTGTCAAATTAACTATTACATTAAATTTCGCATTCATTATATATTACTATTATTGTTATAACTAAGATATTTGTGATAAGATATGTGGACGCCTAACTTAAAATAGATAAATAGATGATTCTATGAATTTACCGAGAGGTATGGATATTCTAAGCACATTGGAAACAGGTGAACATTTTTTTTCTCTCAAGCGCTAAACTTCGAAAGCAAGGGAGGATGCAGTCCTAGCCTTAAGTTGCTTATGTAATTATTTTGAAATATAAAATGAATGTATTTAAAATAACATATCTTAACGGATTACAATAATATTATATTTATATTTATCATTTGAACTCATCCAGAAATATGAAGTTACCTGTTTTAAATAAGTGTGGGTTTATGAACCCACATATGACATGAAACAAAAGCGTCTACTATAGTGCACTTTGTGATTAAAAACTAAAATAATTCAAAATGGTCCCTTTGCATTCTGCATCATTTGAAAAAAAAATAGTATACCAATTTGTTTAGTTAAGATTTTGCTCTAATAGTATCACAGGAAACTTAATTTCAATGTAATCTTTCATCATACTTATCTGTACTGCAATGAAAACCTCTACTAAAAAAAAACAAAAAAATTTCCTACAAATAAGGTTTTATTGCTTACATGGTATATATTAAGTGAATAAATCAATAGAACTGTTGTGGTGGTCCATCATATCCCTCGAAGCCTTCGTAGTCAGGGAATGGAACAGCCTCGACTTTTGGATATACTGAAATAGAAAAAAATCATTACAATAGAAAAAAAAACACTTTTTAATTGTTTGCTGTATACTCTATCAATAATAAAATATGGTTCTTAATTTGTATTTTATTTTAATAATCATTTGACTAGTATTTTACTTTGTGTATAAAAATCAAATAGTTTTTGTTATGTTAAAATAAATTAACCTTTTCTGTATACTAGTGGTCGCCTAGTGATCGAAATTTGACCATAAACGCTTATTTAATTATTTTATTGTGTATGTGCAATGCATGGTAGTGTGTGTAATGTTTTATTTATTGATTTAATATACTCTATAAGCGTTATTATTAAAAAAATATTAGGGTTCTGCACTTCTCCTACACATAAACTATAAGTGTGCCAAATTTATGCTTCTGCAACAACGCAATTTTCGTAGAAAGGGGTCCAAAGATTTTGCACGACGTGTTAATATATAAATTGTCCAATTATGAATGATATTAACAACAACACCATTATGTTTCAGGAAAGAGGTGATAGATTGTTTGATACCTTTATTTTCCTACATATAAACGTATCTTGGTAAATGTTAACAAAGAAAAATTAACTAGTTTTCTAACTATATGCATATCTGAATTCTGAACTAATAAAATACATCGATTAAAATGTATAATATAATAAAATACTTACAAAAGGGTGAAGGCGATGGGTAAACCTGCTGAATATACTGTTTCGGATACTGCACAGGCACCGGCACAGGTTTCGCCACATACTGTACCACTGGCTGTATGGGCTGTCTATGAACTTGTGGTACGGGGTGTAAACTGGGGCCACTCTTGGAAACTAGAGCGTTGAATCCATGCACTGGGTCTGCTGTATAGTCCACAGTACGAATAGAGCCGTCGGGTTCTACGAGGGAATATTGCCCTGAAATATTAAATAAAAAAGTGTAAAAAAGTTGTCCATCAAGGAGATTGTTGACTATTTATACTGAAAAATCCTCTTCTGACTATCTTGACTATTCCCTTTCTCTTTTCTGGTGCCTGCTTATAAAGTTTGCTACTCCCATCCTGTACCTAAAGGTTGTCTGGTAGAGATTGCTCTAGGCAATAAGACCGCCTTTTGTACTTCTCGCTTGTTTTTACAATTTTGTTATGTTTATTATTTTATATGTACAATAAAGAATAAAAATAAATAAATAAATAAATAAAATTGTTTTTTTAACGCGCCCTAAAAATATTGCTAACTGTCTCTATTTTATGGTTCTCACACAGTTAAACTACGTCTATGTATATATTTGAAACTATGCTCATAAAGGTGTTATTATTTTAAAAAAGAGCGCCAATCAAGTGTTTAGATGCTTATTGATGTTTTGATACTAATACAGAATTTTGCTTATGTTTAAAAATTTGAGAGTGTTTCATAAAACATTTTGCTCGTATAATTTCAGTGAAATAAACATTAAAAACCATTACATCCCTGCTTAATAGGACGTAGACAACCACATAAGGCTTTACGTCTTACATCGTTTCACCCATTAAAGGCTTATCACGAGAACACAATTTTCCAAACAATGGCCCTTGTTTAAAGAAAACCGGTAACAGCACGCAGTTTCAGAAAAAATACGGTACGAGTATTATGCACAATTACGTATTACAAAGGGTATTATGTTACAATAGTAATCTATTCATGTTTATGAATGATTCTCATGCTATAATCATTAACAAAAGTCGAAGAAAATTGTGACGTTGGTGGAGTTAAAAATAGAAAAACATTGTCATGCACTCTTTGGCCGCACACACACTATAATATTGACAAAAATGTACTGGTTTGGCAATAATATTATGTGCGTTACTCGCCGTACGTATGAATGGCGGTATTTTGTATGCAATAACGATTATTTTCAATCTTTGGATTTACAATATGATTTTGTGTGTGTGGCTAGCCTTAAGATTCGTGTGCTAATACAATTAAACAATGAACAGCAGGTACATCTGAGAAATGTACGAATTTTTAATTTGTTCACAGAATATCTTAATATGATTAAACATTATTGCATACAAATATATTAAAATGCCACATAATTGGCCATCTCAACCATAAATATTAATAATACTTCATCGATGGAAATAGGCATCCTTATTTAGTACTTTTTACTTCAATTACTTTATTTATTACTTCTACATAAGAATGAATATTTATAAAAAATCTTTAAAAGTTTTTTTTTACCTTTAACAATATCTCCATCTCTTGTTTCATGCTGGGATTTGACGTCACCAGTGGAAGGATCAGCTACTCCGTAGTTAAAAGAATATTTCGGTCGTTCCTGAAATTGTAATAAAAATATGTTTTAGGTTTATTCGTCGTCATCATTCCGATAAACTAAAAGTAATTTATCTTCATCAATTCGGAAAACTCAGATTCATTTCTTAGTATAAAATTATACCTAAATAAATATGGAATTAATGAAACATCTTATAAATATATTCACACTAACACATTAGAAAATTAAAGTTTTTGTACCGGAATAAATTCTCATACTATCTATACTATGATTCTTTCTAAAGTTTTAAATGCAGACGCGATATTACTTACATAATATCCGGAATATCCTGGGTCAAAAGCTGGATTGAACACGGCACTTAATTTCGGTGCAGCATCTGCAATTCCTAATACTGCTACCAAAACAAAACTTAGTACTCGACACATAACTGATTTTTAATTATTTAAATCTAGTGTTAAAGAATTTTTACGCACGTTTACGTCTATTACAGCTAAAAATTGTTCCCTGAATAATACAATGGACTATACAGAGTCTCTTATATTATGTTGCCTTAGCTCCAGCCTTGGTTGGAGGCAGGCTTCCGAAAATGAAGTTTTCTTTACTCAGCCAGCGAACAACGCTAATTGTGAAAATGTTCGCACGGCCCAATGGTCCATCTTATGTAGATTAGATTACAACATGTCTTATTTTATGGGACTGATTGTGCTATGGGAATAAAAACCATGCTCAGCTCGGTCGCGATGGTTTTTGTGAGCTTTATCAAGGAATTTCTTTGTTTTGATTGTGTTTTATCTAATAATCTAGAATTGCTCAAATGTATTATTATTTTAGGAAATGTTTTTACTGTTCCTATCCTAAATATACAATCATTATAACTCAAATAAAAATTACATTTTCTCATAATGAACCTTATTTCTCCAATGCTCACAATTCACAAATAAAAACTGTACCTACTAACTACATAATACACGGCCCTCGTTTTAGAAATATTAGAATAACATAAAAAATACTTTATATTTAGAATATGCATGGCGTTTACGACAAATACAAAGCTAGAAATTGAAAATTTATAAAGTATCTAGAGATGATTGGCCAAGGCCATACCATTGTTTAAAAACAACTCGAATCGAATCTTCTACAATGTAAATAAGACAAAATCAGGAAATACAAAATATCGCTGGACTTCCGAAACGGATGGTGCCGGAAATATGTATTGATAAACTTTATTTACAATAAATTTTATTTAACGAAGTACGAATATAATTTTTAAAATGATATTTAAAAATTATATTCCATCAAATAACATTTCAAATTTTAATAAATAATTTGTGGCTTTAATATTAATTTTAGATTGACTGTAAGTGTACTAATTATAACTTAAAAATGTATTATCGAAATGCTTAATGTTTGATTAAGCTTAGCTGACATGTATAAAACCGATAATGTTGTGAATAATTTTTTTTTTTCTATTTCACTCCCTATTTTAGATAAAAGTCAAAGTGATAATAAAAGTGTAATAAAATATAATCATTTTCGCTTAAAAAATTTTATGTGCATTTAATTTCTATACATTACGTATTTTATCGTTGATGCATACAAAACATAATATCTATTTGCATACAAAGTATTGAAATCAGCAAGGTAATCTATCTCTCACGATCTTCAATTCCGTCGAAAAGATTGTACTGAGCCAAATAGCATTTGTCTGATTGTTATTGTTCAAATAGGAAAAGAAAATTCTTATTCTATGAAACGATATAAAAAACAACACAGTCCACATAGTATTAATTATCATAATTATCTTGTGGCAATTATTTTTCATATAATGCAAAGGAATATCGACAAAAAGACTACTTAAAAGTGATAGTTTATATTTTCATACAATTTTTAAATAACAATGTTTTGTCAACCCCCATGTGGCATTTGATTTAAATATGATATTTTTCATAGCCTTCTCGAAGAAATACATCGATACTTGTGTATATAGCTTTGATTCGTTCTATCCGATTAGTTCTGAAAAAAGGAATGAGAATAATAATACGTGTAAATATAAACACAATTTAATTGAAATTTAGTAACAATAATATGAAAATTATTCAAATTATGTTAACACTTAAATTTACGCACCTGAAATATTGGGATGTTGATAGCGGCGGCATATAATAGTAGTCATACAGCCACTATTCGATGATGATATGCATGACAACCATAAAAAATAATAGCAATTTTGTAAATTGTATCGTATTTCCACTATCTTCTGGATCTGGAAGCCACGGACCACATTGTCGGTACCCTTCTTCAAAAGAAAAATTGTGTTCAAAGCAAGTGGTGTGAGGAGCACGACCGAGTAAAGGAACTTGATTCCTCCAACATGCAAGTCGACTTGCTGAACCCCTCAACTTACTATCTTCTGGCATTTGGACGGGCTTATTATGGAGAGAATTGTTCAATGGCTTTCCATTATATGGACAATTCTTATAAATAGCCATAAGAATAAGATTCGTTCGAGGCACTTCAGTTGCGACCAATGGCCATTGACACGGCTTCGCGGGACGATTTAATGATTCCATCGCTTTTTTGCTTCGCTGTAACTCATAAAGAGGCCTGGTTCTATCACATGCTGCAAATCTTGTTCTATTGATGATGACGCGATCATCGTGCAGACGCTCGAACTTTTCTCGTTCGAAATCACGACGTAACCGACGACGACGTTTTAGCTTTTCCACTTCGGTATCGCACCTCACTTTATTGTTGGTCCCTAAAAACGATATCAGGGAAAACAATTCCCACGAACTAAACACCAAAAATTGTACTGCATTCCACATCGTCATTATTATAGATGATAATCTTGGAGCTGCAGCATACAATGGTTCATCTTTCGGTGGAAAGCATACGCCTTGATAATCGTGTACCCAATTTACTTTAAAAACACTTGCATTTAATAATGCTTGCATAGCTGCGGGATATATATTCGCAAGATGTCTATTCATCGCAGTATCTTCTGTTTGATCGGCAATTATCCATCCAGCGTCGTCTATAAGTGCACAAACCCAATTCTTCCCGTCACATCGAGGCTCACATTTTGATTCATCGTCTGACGCACATGGAAAATTCGTTATGGAGTCCAGCAAATCATCTAAATGTTTAGGATAAAAGTGGTATCCAGCTACGCCAATGATGCCTTGTTTAGTGGGATGACCCAAAGTTCTAGCAGCCGTTAACCATTGCCAACGTGGGCCTAAAGGTGGTATAGGAGTTTCAGTATTGCGAAAAATCTGAACCGGTGGTATAGGCGCATGTATAATCAATGTATCAGGTTGAGCACTAGCGCGACGATACCATGCCTCCGATGGTCCAAGTGGCCATACGGATCCTTCAGGTGGATCTGCGTGCGCACTCGTTGCGTGGTAAAGTTGCCAACGAGTTAAGCCACTCTCAGATGCAAAAAAAGCAGTATTAGATCCAAGAAGACAAGCAGAACATTCACGTTCAGTATCGGGATCCTCATGTTCAAGAGCCCATTTATAAGTCGCTATAGCTTCTTTACTTAAACGTATCATCAGTTCTTCATTGCATTGATAAGTTTTTTCTAGTAGCGTGGGTGGTATCGGAGAAAATAAATGCTTTAATTTCTGCATGGCAAAGTTAGGTTCATCACGACGACGCCTTAAAAAATGAAGCAGTTCTAGCTCGCGGGAATCAAAATGGGGATCGACATGTCTACAATACAACCACTCAGGGTGGATTGCAAAATCAGTGCCAGATAAAGATTTTAAGGCTTCTTCACCCAATTGTTGTGTAAATTCACCTCCAGGAACTGCATGGAGAAAGTTATACTTAGGTAAGGATACAACAAGTGTGTAATGATTATGAATTCGTTTCCAATAATAGTCTCTTGTCTCTAGAATAACTCTCATTCCACCTTCGTAAATACTTTTAGCAAACATTGTTTTAGAACCATTCGGTTCATCATTTACTATTGCTTTCCGAAAATCAAGCCAATCTTGAGGATATTTTCTGGGTGAGTGATCTGCTGCCGATTGTTCAACATCCAAAAAATCTACAGTTCGATAGCCAGGTCTTAGTATATCACCATCAAAAGTAGGCTTAGTATTATTATGAAGTACAATATTACCCCTGTGGTCCAAAATAAATAATGACCCACTAGCTCCTGTAAGGTGATACGGTAAAACTAATTTTAAGTGATCAAGAGGAATATCTACACCGGCTACCCCCAGTAACCTATTGACAGGATACGTTCTCGTGGAATTTCTTTGTTTCTCTTCATCTAATTGAATAGTTATATTTTCTAAAGTAGTACTTTCAAAAACTGGAACTGAAACACTTATTTGTAATCTGTAATTCATATCTTCAGCCTCGTAATATTGACCGTACCTCTCCAATGTGTTCATACGCGTATAATCCTTATAAACATTTTTTAAAAACTTGTCTTTATTTCGTCTCAATTCTTTATAACGATATACCTGCTCAGTGTTCTCTTTTTGCTGCCAATGAAATTCACTACGCCTAGGATCCTCAATATGTGCATAGACATCGCTGTAAACCCTAAGTCTATGCTTCCTCTGTCCTACCAAGGGACGTTCGAGTACACGCAGTATTCGCATTACCTGCTCCGTTACATCGAAGTCTGATATTAATTCTGCAAAATATCCATCACGTTCACAACTCAACTCATTCCCATACAAACGAGTGTTGTCCCGCAAACCAAATTGGTCATGAAGCCACATCACGAAAAGCCTAATTTTTCCCTCAGGATCAAGTTGACGCATTAATGTAGTGTAATTAATACACAAACTATCTGTAACTAACACGATGGCTTGCTGACATGAGGGAGGTCTATCTAAGTGTCGTTGTTTCTTTAATAATTGCACAGAATATGCTAAAACATTGTCAATCAATGATTCATTTTTCATTTTCTTTGGCATGAGGGCGGCCATAATAGCTGCTGAATTCACGTAATTCGCAGGAACAAGTTTTTCATTAAAACAGCTGATTGGAGATTCGATTTCTACGTTATATCGTAATACATTCACTTGATCATCATCTGTAAGAGCATTTAGAAGAGTCGATATAAGCGACCGCGCTATGACTTTATTGGATGAATTATGCATAGAACCTGAAGAATCTAATAATATTAAAATATCACGAGGGGCGCCACTTGCACTAACATACCAAGGTCTCAAACGACAGTCATAGACATCTTCTGCCTCAACGTTCAGATTATATAAACTTTGCCAAAGAGCAGCAGGGTAATGTCTTAAAAATCCTTTGGCACTGCACATGTATTGAAAATCTAGTGTAGCATCATGTGCATAATTTTCGCGAAAAGTCGACAAGAGACCTTCAGACCAATACATATGTTGCAATACTCCAGGGTTACAAGCAAATACCTCAGGAACGACATGAACACTGCTTGTTTCCAAAGACACCTGGGCATTAAAATGAAAACTTTTATGCAATTTTACTTTACTTATGCTTTTACATGAGGAGGGCAATTCCCATTCGCTTTCAGTTGGTTCGACTTTCTTTAAAACATCCAGATCAACACTGTAGTCAAATGTGTAGTTTGAAGGTGCATCAATTTTATTCTTTAGAATTTGAGTTGAAAGCTCTTCTGCTCGTCGCATAATAGCTTCAGCAGCCTGTCCTCGATTTTCTAAAAATATTTCTAAATCTTTGCTTGCTTTTTCTAAGATTTCGGACCCATTGCGAACCTCTATTTTAAAATCCGAAAAACTTTTCGATAGTACATTTCTACGTACAACTTTATCTTCTATTTCAAACAGTCGCTCCTGTATTTCTTTTGCCCAGTCTCTTATTTGTTCGCGTGTTATAGTTTTCAGTTTATCCGGTGGCTTTTTCAGAACTGTAGATTTAACTTTGATTTTTGTTATATTGGCGATATTTAATGGAGCGTTTTTTATTTTACTTTTATTTACAAGTAGGCGGTCTTGATGTTCTTCTAAGGATTTTCTTATAGTATCGATACTTGTTTTGTTCGTTGTAACTTTTGTTCCGAATGCATTTGTTAAGCACAATATGGAAATTATTTGTAATTTAATGATCATTTTAAGTTTATCACTATTTGAGGTATACTGTTTACGTGTACACACAAAGTTCGTAGGTACGATGCGTTTCGACCCCGTCCAACTAGTACTGGGCAGTGTTCTCTATGAAACTGACGCGATGCGGGATTCGAGAATGGCTCCCGCCTGTCTGGCGTCGCAACTACGCCAGTCAGAGTAACTCTCATGGCAAGTTGCCCTATTTTAGGAATCCATTTGTATCTAGATTTTTGCTATTCATTATAAGGTTATATAAGAAAAATGTTTGGCCAAAGCATGAAATAGACAAAATTCAATCATGTAAGTAACTTTTTCTACTTTATTTAAAAGGGATTCACTACTTTTTTGTTTGCGTATCTCACGACAAAAGTGAAAATAATAAACTCATTCCTTATCTGGGCAATTTTAATAAATTAGCCTTGAACATAACATGCATTTATATTAAAATTAAAAAATAATTAAATATCGAATTGTTAAAAAATTTTTGCTGTTTTAAGCAAAGCTAACAAATTTTTGAAGGCGAGGGTATATCTTTTGCAAAAGATTGTTTATTTGATATTTTAATATTCAAATAAATGAAATAATACAAACAAATTAAAAACATACACAATAATTCAGATCACCAAATAATAATCTGTTACTTACTGATGAATTATTAAATATAGCTAAAAACGCCCTCTAGGTCTTTTTGGGGAAACTGCATGTTCAAATGCGTTTGCTACGAGGAGCATTAACAATAAGAAGTTTGTTATACAAGTGTTAGATGTCGTGCTTTCAAATATTTATTTACATGGTAAACAGAAAGTAAAATGGAAATTGTTTTAAATATATTTCAATAATATGCAAACAATTTTAATAAACGTATTTAAATAATTCCTGTTACAATTTGTACGCTTCTTCGTAAATTTATCTACATTAAATCATCATAAAAAATTAATGAAATTGTTAGTGGCAATGGAAAATAAAACACATGTCTAAAACGAAATTATTCTCATTTATTAATAATATTGATACAAATTCAAGCACACATCAAGTAATTGCAGATTAAATTAAACTAAAATACATAACAAATAGCCTTTACAACTTACTCAGGTACTTTGTGTAACATCGTATTACTTACACTTATGAAATAACTTATCTCTAAAATAACAAAAATAAATATCAGAAAAACCGTTGAGATCTAAAAACCTACTAACATTGCAAATAAATATGTTCCCTATTTCTATGGGGATTGAGAACAAATTTGTTTGTAGTCTTAACGCTTAGTTGTTCTTTTTTGGTCCTTTCGATCTCGCTTTTGTTTAAGTCTAATGTGCAAAATGCGCTTCATGTGGTGATATGGGCGCGGTTCTGTGGACCACCGCGTTGAAGCCGTTGTGCTTGTCTGCGGTATAGTCCACGGTGCGGATGGAACCGTCCGGCTCCACTACGCTGTACTGGCCTGATAATAGAATTCAGTTAGTTATCTGTTATAGTACAAAGACTTAATGTGTAACCACTAAGATCGAACTGGGCGTAAACCAACAGATCAGACTCGCACCGGTATATCGGTAGTAATAAACCAGGTTTTCAAAGCGATTTTAATTTTAATTTAAATAGATGGAGCCTCAAAATGTTTTAAATAGAGTAGAGAAAGTGTCAAGGTCGCAAAGAAAAGAGCCAACATGAAAATATGATAATAATATAACGTATTTTCAGTGTAACTTTAATTTGTACGGTAAAGCATTCAAACGTTGGACAACGTTATCTAAATAGGGGAGGAACGAATTTAAATTTTAATAAATTTAATGGAATTTAAATTATACTGATTACATGTGATTCTATTTCAAAACCACCTCAACCTCACTTGTTTTTCCGGAACTAATTCGGATACACAATGTAGCACAGAGTTATATAACCATGAGGAAGGCACTAAGTAAATTACAGCTTATTTTATAATAGCTGTGTAATGGCTCAAGCTGTCCAATAATATTGCCTGTATAGCTCATCCATCCTGAGACATTACTTTATTAATTTGAACGTTATTTTGCCCACCATTATAAAAAAAAATAGGATTTTTAATAAAGAATACAATAAAATATCAATCAAACCGATATTAAAAACTCTCAGTAAAGAAGGCAATTTTATTAATCACATAGTTTAAACATATACAAATAAAAGCTTGTTTATTTAGTTTAACATGATAACCGGGATTTTATGATAAGCGGGTTTATATACTATTCATAAAAGTACTACTTTGTAAAAAGTTTACGTGTGTAAAAATACTTTATACTTCTATATCTCATATAGAAGTCTATAGGCTATTGTAACCACGGTGCACAGCTAGTTTATTATAAATTAAAACATTTCAAACTTACATCCTTATTAATTAAACTGTAACGTAAATTTCAAAAATTATGATTACCTTTTACAACATCACCATCCCGGCTCTCATGATGAGTCTTGATGTCTCCAGTGTGAAAATCATTAACGCCATATTTAAACACATATTTTGGATATGCCTGAAAATAATTCATATATTAATCACTGCACTTATTTATTACATTAATCATTAAAAAAACTTGATATTAATCTCCAAAACAGATAAACAAATCCTTCTATATTATCAACAATATACGAAAAAAAAGTTACAACAAAATGTCTGTTATACTGTTATGAATAATTAATGCGAATAACGACAACAAAACATTACAAAATAGTTTCACAAAGAATACAAAAATGTAACTAAAATATTCACAACATAGACTGGTGTAACTTTAAAATATATAGAGGTAGATATTGCAATTACTGTCTCATAATTTATCGAGTTTTACAAATAAGGTAAATTAATTACCATTTCACAACTATGATAGCAAATCCTTATAATTAATAACATATCAAACGTGTAGTTTCAGCAATTATGTACAATGAACCTTTTGCCAATTGAACATTGCCAAATGTTGTATTCATACTGTAACTAATGCGGTCATAGAATACAATACTCAATACGCAATAAATCAATATGAAAACAATATTCTTCTTAAATATAATTGCGTCACTATCACGAAGAAAGATGGCGACATTATACTAAAAAGTTTAACAAAATTAAGTATCGTATTTGGGTGTTAGGAATTCAATTGTTTCGTCTTTACATAATACAGCTAGCAAATGAACGTAAGATCTAACTGATATTGAACACACAGAACACACACACACACTTTAACATGAAAAACGTCGTTTATTCTTATTTTAAAAGCGAGCACAGAATATATCGAATTAATTCATCGAATTTGTCAAATATTAGAAAAAAAGCCGATCAATGAATAAATTTTAATAATGTGCATGCTCGGTCTTATATAAGTAAATTATTTTAACTTTGTTTTGTTTAATAAGACCTCCGTTTCAATACTATTTTATATATGTAATTATAAGAATCTACTTTATCGCAAAAACCATCACTTCGAAACTGCTTCCGTTATGTGGCGCATCATATCACGATTACCGATCAAATTTAAACCTTAGACGAAGTATAGTAAGTAAGTATGTATAATTTTATAAAGACTAGTCGCGCCCCGCGGTTTGACCCGCGTAACACCGGGATTAAAAGTAGCCTATGTGTTATTCTGTACCCTTACCTATATGGGTACCAAGTTTCATCATAATTGGTTCAGTAGTTTTTGCGCGAAAGTAACAAACATATATACATACAAACTCACAAACTTTCGCATTTATAATATTAGTAGCATAACTATTGGAATACTTGACCGCAATAAAAATAAGGTGAGACAAATAAAATAAATTATCATCTATACCTATCAGCGATTAACAGCTGTTTAAGATGAGTTTATTGTTCATAAGTATTATGAATACATTAAAGTATATTTTGCACGATTCACATAAGTATGCTAAATTATACTTGTAAATTTCTGTATAACATTACGACTACAATTAACATATTCTTCGTAATAATTGCAGTCTAATTTACACACATAATATCGCCAAAAATTTACATGATCCGTTCAATCAACACAATTCTCGAATAACTATACTAAATACTAATACTATTTCAGTTCGTTCTAATTAATAAAAATATTCTGAATCGGCGCATATTTTTGCAGATGCATAATATTATTTTCTTAGTTCTATCTAAGACTACTAATGACCTATTTGTTTACAAAATTTCAACAACATTCGTTCAGTGGTTACGGCGTGATGGACACAAATATCTAAATACATCTGAACATTCACATTTTTAATACAAGTCGGTGTGAATCTTAAGCCAGTGAAACAGATTCAAGATGGCCTGAATGTATTATGCTTTGTCAGCTTCATTTACATAGCCATAGTCGCATAATATTTATATTTCGTAATTAATGTCACTATGCTTTCTTTTCGCCAAATAGTACAGTTTACGCATATTATGTAATCGGAAAAGATTCTACGATTCTTAATTCTTATTCTATCAATTGATTCCGTTTAAAATTTCGCGAACCTAATAATTGAGCATTGATGTTTATGTATATCCACATATTATTCATCATACGTAACTTACTTTTAAATTAACAAACATGTTCAGGGATGAAGGTTTAGTCTTCAAAGGTTATAAATATTGATTAAGAAGTGCTTTTTATTATCATTATTATACATCAGTATTTTCAAAGTATTGTATAATTTTTCGGGATATAACTGGTCAAGTTGTCGTTATCGACAATATTGTCATCGTTACAAGAATACGTTACCTCATTAAAGTACCTCAATAAAGTTATAGTAATCTACACTAAGAAATATTAGATTTTTTGTTTGTTGTTTTGAATCGAATAGGCTCCGAAACTATTGAACCGATTTGGAAAATTTCTTTACTATTAATTGGGATCCTACATTATCACTGATGAACATAGAGTACGTAACATCATGCTACGGGAGCGAAGCCGCACGTAACAGCTCGTATTATATAAAATACTCTATACATTCACTTCTCTTCTCATGAATGAACTTTTCAATGTGAACCGTGAAGGTCATTGCCTATCCAATAACAAAAGGCATTCATCAATTAAGAAGCTAATATCATTTTTGTCACGTGTCTCTTTCTTCTTACAAAGTAACAACGAAGAAAAAGCCTATACAATTGAATAAGTTTTCATGATTGCTTATAAATTATACATCGTTAAAATACAAACGGCTATTAATTTCTACTGGCTCTTCTGACTAGTTTTATAAATAGATAACGAAAAATAGAAATTCATAATACATAATTTAAGATGAGTCTTTATTATTACCCCTGTGGCAACGGGTTAGAATAAGTGTGTCGCCACCCCATTTCTACCCGTAGGTGTCGTAGGAAGCGACAGAGGGTAATTCTGTTGCATAATATATTCAGCAATAAAAGAATAGGAGCCGAGCATTGGATTAATCTCCCATCATGTTCTCCTCCTCTACTATTTTCCCTTTATTAATTCTCTCTCCTTCCTTTAAGCCAGCAAGGCATCTGCGACATTCTGATGTTATAGATGTTCATGGGCCGCGGTCAGTACTTAGCATACAAAGCATGTGTCCCAAAAAAGAGTCCAATCTCTACTGCACAGGTATTCAAGTTATTGTAATCCTTTTTTAATATTATGCCAAATTTTACCAACCCTAATTTCATCCTTTAATTAATAGGAAATTAAAATTCATGCTTATTGAATTATTTCTAAATTAAAACGTAGTTTTGTAAAATTTTCCATCATTATCTCTTTACTGTGCGTGCCACAGAATGTTAAAAGACACCGGGGTAGACCTAGACGCACGTGGAGAGACAAGTAGATGCTTTTTATTCGAATTAGGAGGTGCTCGCCAATAAGAGATCCGAGTGGAGGAGAAAAAGAGATGCTTTGCCCAGCAGTGGGACACTAATGGCTTAAAATAAATAATATCACTTTAAGGTTAAAACTCTACAAGTTTCCTATTCTGAAGATGAACTATTTCCAATAATATCGGAGATGCTTTTGTGAAGAATTAAATTTAAATGTAAAACCCTGAGCCTGATGATTATTTATTAATAATGATAAAAAATTATCGATTAGCTTGTCAACTCACATAGTAATCGACGTGTTCCTCTTCAGGTATGTAATGGTGTACAATGGGGCTGTGTAGGGCGTGTGCGAAGGTGCCTGCGGGCTGCAAGTCCGACTTTTTGTACACCACGCGACTTTCTACGCTCACTGCCAGCAGAAGAACTGCTGCTAGATACTGTAAATAATAATTTAAAACTACAATGTCTAAATAATTGTACATGTTTAAAGAACTCAATTGTGCATTGCTCATAAAAAAAAAATTCGAACTTAACTTATTGAACTAACTTAACTTATCTTAACTATAGTTATAGAACAGTGGATAAAAATATAACAAGTTGAAATTTAATGGGTTTATATCGCTTATCTTTATGTCAGCCAAATTTAGTCAAACAATGTAACGATCATCATCAGAAAAATTACCTGCATTCGCATAAATGGAAAATGAAATTTTGAATTTTTTACACTCAAGTCTCAACGCAATAAACACATTTTACAAGCCAATAATTTATTCAACACCTCTTATTTTTAAAGTACCACTAGTACAGATTAATTTCATATCACACTCACATTTAAACTAGCATGTTGTTTACATCTTCCTCACAATTGAGTAAGCACCTAAAAAGGATTCATTTTCCGTTTGTGGCTAAACGCATCATCTACTTGAATGTAAATCTTACCTTAAAAGCCATGCTTCAATTAACCACACACTGCACTCTTTAAAATAAAGACCAAAACAGTCTGATGCTAGTTACTGTATGCAGCAAGTGACACTCCACTAGAGCTTAAATGTGTTAGGGAAAAGAGGTGGCAACGCGAACCAAAAAACTTCATAACAATTGACGCAAGTAGGCACTTTAATAAGTATAGTTCAACATATCTCGTTAACTATTTAAAGGTAATTCTTACCTTAAAAGCCATGTTTCAGTTAACCACACTTCACTCAATATGGACCAAATCAGAGTAACGCTAGGTACTGTATGCAGTGAGTGACACTCCTCTAGCGCTTATATGTGCTAGGGAAAAGAGGTGGCAACGATGCCCAACACTGACAAATTATAAAAAATAGTGACAATAGTATTACTGCTAGTATAGTATTATTTTATTATCTTTGGTGTTACTCTATTAAAATAGTAAATTACGTTGAAGGTATAAATATAATTACTTTTTGTTATGCTTAATAAAATTATTTGATATTTATTAATATTATAATAACTACTATGTAAACTACTATGTACTCAATATTTAAGACTAGTCAACAATAGTTTTGTTTTCACCCGCGTATATCTGTTTTTCCAGTTCCTGAGGGATTTCCCGGATAAAAAAACTATACTATGTTCTTAATCGAGTTTCAAACAACCTGTACAAAATTTCATCCAAATCGGTTCAGTGGTACAGTTGTGAAGAAGAGACAAATATACAGACAGCTTTACATTCGCATTTATAATATTAAATAAGTAGAGATAAAGAAAATGTAAATAATAAGTACATATATGTATATAAAAATAACAAATCTTCAGAATCAATCACCAATTGATGGCAGTAACATAAGATTTTGTAAATCCTACAATAATCAAATCTTTATCAAGTAACTGACTGTTGCACACACATCATATTTAATCATCATACTCAAAGTCAAGTTAATAAGACAATTGTTTGTCTACAAATTACACATTTTATGTTCAATACTTACTGTTAACAATACTATTACAAAATAATGCAAATATACCTTTCATCACTATTCACATGCTAGAAGCATCAGCGTATATCCCTATAATTGAAACGTGTGAGATTTGCGCTTTCTCTCTCTATAATAAGAAGAGTAAAAGAGAAACAAAGTATGGCTTATTAGTATTTACAGGTAACGATTAAATAATGAACGTACGTTTTTACAGTTGTTGCGCTTCCTTCCTTATCACGGTAGGTAATGCATGGGAGACGGAATCAAAACAATCAACCATTATCGATCTATAAAGTTCTAAATAAGATTTAGAATTTTATAAAGAACTAAGCATTAATATTGCATTAAGACACTATTAAAAAAAACTATATAGTTATTCATATACATATGATAACAAACAACAACGCAATAGCATTTGCAACTGAATATTATCAGTAATTATTTTGCATGATAGCCACTTATACATGTTAATTATTTTTAACTGAATAAAAAAAAAGATTTTAGAATTAGGATTTGTAAGTATTTATTCTATCCATATTTAGAACAAAACATTTTTTGTATTCTTTCTTACTTACATTTTTATTTATACTTAAAAGAATTAGGCTAACAAGGCAAGCGTTACCTTACGTAAAATCGCGTATTAGTGACATTGTAAATAGGATGTGACTACACCAAGAAATCACCATTACTTGCACTACTAAATATTACTTACTTAAAGTTTTTGTTTGTATATTTCTTAATTTGCCCTAATATAGCCATTGTCAAAGAATTAGGCTAACGGAGGAAAGCGTCACCTTACGTAAGCCTTCTCGCATATTAGTGACATATTGTAATAGGACTTGTGACCATAACACCAAGAAATCATCATTACTTGCACTACGTGACGAAGTGTTTATTGAATATGAAGTAATTTGGCTCTATATACCTTTTTAAGTAGGCAACTTTCCCGATTACGTTTTAGCGAACGTATCTTAGAATTGTTATTAGAATGACGATCAAAATAATATGGTACTATTTTAAAAGCTTGTTGTTATAAGTTTTTATAAGACATTTTTATTATTGTATAGTATTATACTTATAAATACTAATGAATAAACTTAGAATAAATTTGTGTTGAACAGTAAATTAAATAATTTTCGTACATTGATTTTGGTGCCAAATTCCTCAGACATTGTTAATAATTTGGAATAATGTAAATAAAAAACTTGTAATACACACAATTACCTCTAATTGGAATTACTGTAATGTATTACGTTAGTTTTATTGCGCTATTATTACACAATATCCAATAGGCCACTATTGTTCGGAAATTACTATTGTTATAAAAAACACTATTTATTTATAAAATAGCTGTGCCCCGCGGTTTCACCCGCGTATATAACTTTTTCCCGTAAGATTTCCGGGATTAAAAGTCCTATGTCATTCTCCTGGTTCTAAGCTATCTCTCTACGAATTTTCTACCGAATTGGTCCAATAGATCTCGAGTTATGAGTGTTGTAACAAACCCGTCTTTATTTTTTTTATAGATGCGACGATCGTGACGTCAAATTGCTTAGGTTGCATTTCTGAAGAGAATTCTGGAAACAAATTTCTTAGTTTGCAAGGATATCTATCCTTCTCCTCATCTTATTAAGACAAACAACAATATTAAGTATAGATCAGATATTTATTAAAGACCAATATTATTCAATCTTTTAACTCATTAGCAATAGCTCAAAGCCAAAAAAAATTGAAATCAGTAATGCTGCTGACTACTTATTATGCCGTTCATGCTTATAACTGTACATCAAATATCATGTTAATAGATTTGATTCATATTTCCTTTAATATTAGTATGGTTCGATCAATTATTTTTCATATATTATTTAAATAAATAAAATAAATAATAATTGAATTATTTATTAATTTTCGATTATTTTATAAGACTAATAAGCAGTGAAATTGAAATTCCTAATTGGTTAATATTACCGCTAAATTGTATGCTGAGGTGAACATTGTATCTGTAGTTCGATCGTTATTGCGAATTATAATCTAGTTACCTAATACTTCACATAAGTGTTCAAATTGCTAGTCATGGCACGCGCGGTCACTTAACTTCATATCCGCTGGGTGAAAATGTTCTACATTATCAATATAATCCTGAATATTGATCAAATGTAGTCTAGTATTGTGTAATCCTCTATACGGTGTGAATAGAAATAAGTACGGTACATGGAATCGAATGTTTATCGATGGATACTCCGATTTGCGTATATGATTTTTAGAGGGATTTTGTGGCAAGACTTTTGTGTAAGATGGACGTCAAATAGGCGAAATAAATACAAAAAAATGTATTTGAGGCGACTTCAAATTTTAATAGGGTATTATTTAAAGCTAAAAATAGTATAAAAAATACAGGTCGTTTGGTGGGATTTTCTAAAAAAACGCCCCACACCTCACCAGTCAGGTCTGTCGTTCCATATTATCACGATATGATAGGAGAGGCACCAAATTCAACTTGCCTCAACACCTACCCAAAAAATGGTTCTAGCTCTCGGACAGTTATGTCATTCTGGTAACTAACTGTTATGAGGAATTTTGTTTATAAGTGAAGTTATGATATTAATTATTCTTAAGAGCATTTTGAACCTAAACACAGCTACTCTGATTTATAAATGTCACTTAATTCATCGGTAAATTTGTTATACAATATATATCAAAGTTAGTTAATTTATTTAGAATTTTTCTAAATAAATAAAACCAGGAAACAATTTTATATATGTAATATTTATTTATTAAAAGTAGAACATAGAATAGACGTAGATATCTATAACACCTAAATTCTGGAACCAATACTTGTATCTAAATTAAAATACTTAAATATTAAAACTGTTCACAAAATCGTAATGCTTCATAAGGATCAAACACATTTCTAATTTTCCTCTTGTTATTTTTATCATAGTACACTCGAACTCTCTCATTACTGCATTTTTCTGGTTTCAGTTCATTTTCAGTATAAATTTCATACTCTAACTTACGATCAGGCTTTGGCTTTTTATCGTTTAAAATCTCAAAATCTTTATCAACCTTAAAATTATTTGCTAGTAATGGTTCTGACGTGATATTTAATGGGTAGACGGTTTTTATCGAAACATCTGGATTGAGGTTAACTTGTGGTATTACAGGAGAGTTTGAATCAAGAACCTTAAAGCTTTTGAGTTCCACACTGAAACAAAATTTAAATAACATTGGAAGTCTTGAATTATGTGTTTTGCCAACACAATTTTTTGCGCAAATCTACTGTAAGACAATGATAACAATTATCTTGCGCCTGTGTTAATTCTTTTAGCAATCAATGCAAGCGTTGTTAAAAGATCAATAGTGGTACATTATAGAGAAAAAAAATATGTTTGCAATACCCGTAACTAGAATCATCAGCATAGTATTTCACGTGTACTGGGTTCCCTTCATGATCTTTGTAAGAGTATTTTCCTATAACTGTTCCGTTTGGATATCGCTTTTCGTCTTTAGACTCCAGGTTTTCAGCTAAATGCTTTGTTTCTATTGGGTAAGCTGAAACTTTAAAAATACTAAATCTGGGTAAAATCAATTGATTGAACAAAGTATGCTCAAAACGAGTTTATGAGGCAGAGGTCACCAATTACTTTTATTATGGTTCCGTTTAAAAAATAATATGACATTGAGGTCCGTAATGGAAAAGCTAATTGCACTATTTAAATATATATAGACAATTCCAATAACCAAACACGGGAAAAAACAAATTATTTACTCCAGTTATGAGTAAAATATTTGAAATTGTTAACACACGGTGCGCATAAAATAGACTGGCAGTCCGGACCCGGACCGCGGTCCGTCATTTCGACGGACCCCTAACATAAGATCCACTTTTTAACCAATCCTAAAGATAATAATAATAATCTTACTGTGATGATACGTGGATAATTGATTTTATATTACATCTAAATCAAAGAGAAGCAAGTCTACTAAAGTAAGCAAATACTTTTTTAAAACTACAAACCATTAATTTCTAGAAACATCAATAACACGATAACAGAAATACTACAAATAAACATTCCTAAATTTTTATGATTCAATTATCTACGATTGTGAATGTTATGATTTTTGTTACATTTATTCCCTTGTTTGTCATATTTGATTTGAAGTATGACAAGATACAATTTATTGCCATAACTTAATACAATAACGAGAAAAAGGTCGCACCGATTTTTTCGTTTAAATAGGTCTCACTTTATGGTCCAAAACAGTACAAAAATATAATTATAGATTGTATTTTCTTTTTCAAACGTGTATGTCGACAAGAGCTTTTGCCTTACTGAAAACTCAGGCGTTTATGCTTTTTACATGCGTTTTTCAGACATAGCACAATATTAGTAATGGATATTATAAGAGTATCAAAATAAAACCAATAATTAATCTATTCAGCTCTCTATAATCATTAAATTAATGACAAAGGCAAAATAATCACAATAAATATATTTCAATAAATATTAATACAATATATAGTAACTGGGTGGATGTAAGTTATTTAATTTAATGTTTTCTACGGCAGGCTTAGGAACCTTCTTTATGTTTTTTCGTTTAGGTGGTCTAGTATAAATTATTGTTTCTTCGGTTGTAGGTTCTGCAATGAAATTGCTAGGTGGAGCTG
The DNA here is from genome assembly GCA_001586405.1 of Phoebis sennae. Lineage (NCBI taxonomy): Eukaryota > Metazoa > Arthropoda > Insecta > Lepidoptera > Pieridae > Phoebis > Phoebis sennae. The sequence continues at coordinate 540,373 of LQNK01001115.1, read as the reverse complement.
TGTATGGCTCTTGTTCCAGCTTTTCACTCACAACTCTGGAATGACAAAAAAAAATATAATCTTATATATAAAAATTAATCGCAAAATGTGTTGTTAAGCGCATAACTCAACAACGACTGGACCAATTTGGACAACTATTTTTTTTAAATGTTCGTTGAAGTTCAAGCATGGTTTTTACGGAGAGAAAAATTCGAATTGCCGGGTCCACGCGAGCGAAGCTGCGGGCGGAAAGCTAGTAAGTAATATTAAAAAGTCATTTTGTTTACAACAAATTTAAGGCAAAATACTCTAGTTTTAGTTTTTAAATATTCATTTGTTTTCCAAAAAACTAACATTTTCACGAAAATCGATACCTGATAACCTACTACTACTAACATTTAAATAACTTTCTGATATTAAGACACAATGTCTAAAGCGCAGTTAATATAAGGTTGAACTGATATAATGAAAAAATAATACTAATATTTTTACCTGTAGCCCTTTTCATCTGCGATGTAGTTATACCGCCGAGATTTGCCCAAAGCATCGATGTACCCATAGCTTCCCACTACCGTCCCATTAGAGTAGCGCTCTTCAGTTCGAAACTGCGTATTACCCGATTCGTGGTCCAGAACATCGTACCCAAATGTGTATGTTCCTAGAAATAAATAAATAAGTTAATAAACAAAATAGCGACTGTTTTTAAAGAGACCAAAGCGAAAACGTTAATAGGATAATTTATAAGTCCAGTTAAAATAAACTCTGAAGAAAAACTCATTAGATGTACCATTTGTGATTTTACTAATAGACATATTACAAAATACTAAAGGTTATAAGTACAAGAGAAAAATAGATACAATACATACTTATATAATAACAATACATCTACATTTTTTCCTTTCTCTACTTTATGGAGAGATTGACTTTGAGATCTTTTTATTATAAGTTCTGTGATACCCGTGTGGCAACGGGTTTCTACCCATGGGTGTCGTAAGAGGCGACAGAGGGTAATTCTGCTACATAATATCGTCAACAATAAAAGAGTACGATTGTTGTGAGAGCGTTGTACGATTGGGCCAAGCTCGCACCCATACAATTACCACCCCCTAAACAGAAGATTGGCGTGAAGCAGTCTTGCACTATGTTTCGTACGGTGAGCGAGGACAGAGAGGCCTGTATTCCTATCCCATTTTCCTCCCATCCTCTCCCACTCCTCTCCCAATTTCACTTCCTTCAAGCCAGCAAGGTAGAAGCGACACTTTGATCTTGTAGATGTTCATGGGCTGCGGTCAGTCACTTAAGATGAACCGCATGCTTCCCTTTCCTACCGTAATATAAAGAAAAGATAATGAATGTAATAATGAATCTAAAATTTATAAATTTTACAACAATAGTTAAGATTATTTTTTCATACAATCTTACCATCACTGCCACTGTAAAAGTAAGTTGGTGATTGAGCTGCAAGAGTGAGCCGTGGTCGTCTAGCAGGGGACGTCGTCACTAAACTTATACATAAAACTGCTAATAGAACCTGAAAAACAAACCTAATATTTAAATAGTCATTAAATAAAACTTATTTCGTGCACAATTCATCAAAATACTACTTATCATCTTGGGCGCTTGGCACCCGTGGATAAGCCACAAGTTGTTTTATAACTTTTAAGTTTTTTCATAAACTCAAAAATACATAATATTTTATTTTTGTTAAAAATTTGAGCCATAAAACTATTCTTCTTTATGATAATACAAAAATGGTCCTGCGACGTTATAAATATGTTACTTAACACTATAAATAAAGTCCGAAAAGAAATAAAACAAAAAATGAATTAAAAACAGCTATCGATATGAATTATCATATAAAAGTTTATTTACCTACTCAGCCTATATCCCAGACGTTCAAAGTAACAAAAAACAAGTAAGTTAATACATCCCCTTAACAAAAATAACGACTCGTAACAAATTGGTTCATTCAATAAATATCAATTACGCGCGCTTTTTTCTATATTAATGTCAGTTTGAGTAATGAAGCACATTCGTTTGGGCTGATCTCATGCGATTTGTTCGGTATTAATGTTCATTGCTAACCATTTATATGTGGGTTGCGGAACCCTTAGCTTTTTGGGCAAAGCCTCCAATTAATATTGGTAATAGTATTCTGTAGTAAAGTACAAGTTAATACTGACTGTAAAAACTGATAAGCTCGCTCAAATTTATATGATTTCAGTAACAAAACACTACTTTTACAAGACAAATACACCTTCGACTTTCAAAATAAATATTCTCTTGTAGACTATTTATTGAATCCTTACTTAATATTATACATGCGAATTGAACTCTTGTGTCTGTTTCTTCTTCACGCCTAAACCACTGAATAGATTTGGATGAAATTTTAAATAAATATAATTTAAATCCCGAGAAAGGACATAGCATACATTCTATCCCGAATATCCCACGATAACGAGAAATATATGGGGGGGAAACGACAGAGCACAGCTAGTACTTGATTTGTATAGTACAGTGAAGTTTTTGGGGTATTTAATTGTGATGATTTATTATTATTTTTTATTCCCAAGCATTAAAAAAAATAATGACGATCTTGTTTCATAAATATAAAAATATTTTTAAAAGCAGACTATTTACAATACTTATATACAAAAGTCAAGTTAAACATTTTATCTAACTCTATATAGCAAATAACTTTCATTTTCCTAACAAATACAAGCGACATTTAAGTTTACACACAAACGATACGACTAAAATAATTGTATAACTAATAAGCGTTACTTACCATAAATTTTATCGAGATTTATGTTAGCTTATTTTCGAAATTTTTAAAAATATAGAGTCTTCTTCAGTCTTTAATAATAATTAGAAATGTATCCCAATTTATTTTATAGACACAAAGCTTAACAATTGAAACATAATTTCATACCTTAAAATAAGCATCCATGATCACACTTTCACAGCCAGGAAGTTCGACTTAACACGGTCACCCTCGACATGACCACTCTTATGGGCGTCTTTTAGTTATACTGCAAAGTAGAGATAGTGGGTGAAGGTAATTTCAACCATATCCGTAAGCTGATGTCATGCCATTAGGCATAGCAGGATAAGGAATGGTCATTTGTGAGGCGACGAAATTCAAATCTAACGGTGGACCGTAAATCAAAGACGTTCCTAATTGGACGTGATGAAGAATGTATGGTTAATTAGAGATTGTTTAGAAGATTAATTTAATCGTTTTATCGTACATTATTTTTGGTAATAAATAGTGTATTATTTTAAGTGGATTTTACTTGAATGATAGTGGTTTAGCGTAACATGTGTCTTCTTCAAAGTGTACAAAAATAAATAAAAGGTGTGCTCCGATTGTTTTTACTTTGTTATTACGTGTTGTTTGTTTTTAAACTTTGGAATTATGGTTATCAGTAAAATGTAAAGGATGTTCACTTTCTTTTTCGGTTTTATACAAAATTATCGCGTATTTGTTTAATAAAAGAAAGTTACAAGTATTGTGTGCATCTACAAGAATAGTGTTCTTTTACGAACGTTCAAGTAATAAATTCTCTTATGACTAACTTAGCGCCTTATAAAGACAATATATGCTAAAATATTAAACGTAACATGATATTTCTAAAAACTGTCACCACCAAGGAAATAATATGTCATTTCCCTAAAAGCGTATCACACGAACAATCAGCAAATATTGTGTACCGGAGCATTCATAAACATTTGAATGAAAGGCGTTATATGTAAACTACAAATACGGTGACTTTGACATTGCCGACTACTCCTACAGATTACGCCTACGTAATTTTCTTTCCTATCCAATCTATTGCACTATACAGCATGTATTTTCACACAGTCTCATAAACAATTTTACCACATACATTTGCCGGCCTAAAGAGTAAAAAAAATACTTTGAGAATGACTAACACATGTGGTGTAAACTACACCACTATGATATTTTTTATAAAAGGTTTTTAAAAACACAAAAATCAAAAATAAATTGGTTAAATTAAGAAAGGAATATATTGTTTAATACAGATATTAAACAATATAATATTCCTTTCTTAATTTAACCAATTTATTTTTAATATATTGTTTAATATCTGTATTAAACAATATCCTGTAAAGCGTAGTTTTTTTTAATATTGGTAGAGCTAACCCAATATTAAAAAAACTATACACTTCTCTTAAAAATATTAATTGAAAACCTAAATGTCTAGCGCACCCCGTATTTAAAACGTTAGCAACTACAGTTACTAAAACGAATTTTTTCTAGCCAAAATAAAATTTATTGCTAAAGACTGTTTTGGAGAAATTAATTATGTTCCTAATTGATTTCTATAATTAAAAAATCCTTTGTAGAATAGTAAATGAGTTCAACCAACCCACGTCTTAGTAAAAAAAGGCGAAAATAAATATTAATTTGCTCTGTTTATTTAAAAAAGATTTCATTATCTTTTGATACTTGAATTTATCTAAAAATGTCTTCTCTGCAAGCTTTTATTAACCTCATCCAATTCCGGTGTTCAGATAACGACTTAATTTAAATTAGTCTTTATTACGGTATTTTCAGTAGACGCTATAAATTAAAGAACAACTCAACAATCTTTTAAAATTGTAATTTTTATTTTGTTATGATTAAGAATTAATTATTAAACGTGATGCAATCATTTCTCAATTTGAAGGTTACAGAGATTTGGTGCCAATTAGAGGGTACATTCCAAGAAAAAGCCAAACCTTTTATAGGTTTTCCCGTTATCAGGATTGTATTAAATAAAATTACTTAGTTAAAGTTTCACATACAAACATCCAAAATTCTTTCAAATATTAATCCACCTTTAAATGATGACATTAAAATTATTTCATTGATAAATCGTTGCTAATATTTGAATGCTTCTTTTAATTAAATCCAAAAATATGAATCAGAATTATGCGTGTTTTACGATGTAGCAATAAGGGATATTGGTGATGTAAGTTCTACAAGTAATACGTATATTCCGTTAACCTTTAAGTTATGTAATAGTTTACACTTACTCATAGTAAGTAAATTGTTTGGTAGCTGGACTGTATAGTGTGTGCACTAACTCAACCTAACAAAACAGCCATAATTCTGTAATATTCACGGCTCATTTATTTAATCCAAGTGTAGAAAAAATTATTTAATTAAATTCTTTTTTTACAGTTTCAAAATAAAATACTATAAGATTAGTCGAGACACACGTAACTACCTATGCTACTTGTGACACAAATCAGAAAATAAATGTATTTTCTTGTTGGTTACAAGGAAATAAATGTTTATATTTTAAACGTACGGCTATTTGAGCACGTATACATGCCATCCTTGACCTGAAAGGACATTAAAAAGGCATACGCAATAATAAAT
>LQNK01001115.1:512831-534493 GCA_001586405.1 Phoebis sennae | reverse complement strand
GTTTATTAAATTGTACAATTTCTTCAATAATAACATTATCGAATTTACGCTATGTAGCACATAAATATCATAGTATAATATTAGATTCAAAAGCAATAAATACAAAATATCTTAATTGTGTCAATATTCAATTCGTTAAATAATATATTAAAAAAACATATAAAAATAGTTAAAGAAGTCTTCAAGACGTTTTAAACCTTATAAAATAATGTACGTAATAAGCATGCATTCATAATACAGACACACAAATAAATCAACACAATCATAAAAGTTACATAAGTGAAATTATAAATAAAATTTATGGAACTGTTAAGATACATTGCTTAAGAATTAATGAAGGCCGTAAGAAGCAACGATGCTCGGTGCATAGTGAACAGGTGCGACGGGAACGGGGGCCTGAAATTTAAACAAATTCATATGAATTTTGTAATACCTGAAGGGAAAGTACTCTTATTACTAAATTTCATCTATAAAACATATGTAATTATAAAGAGGATAGATGTTTTGTTTGTTTGTATTGAATAGGCTCTGAATCTTCAAGATAGATTTGAATGGAATTTTGTACAGAGAGTCTTTGAAACCCCAGGAATAACATACGATAGTTTTTAATTTTTATCCCGAAAATCTTACGAGAACTGGATATATGCGAGGGTGAAACCGCGGAGCTCAGCTAGTATACTATAATGTAAATATGTATGCGACAAGATTACAATTTTTATAAACATTATTTTAATTAAGTTACCATAAACCTTCATACATTCAAATATCTAAAATGGAATTTTACTTAGCACATCCCGGACATAGATCTTATCTATATGAAGATTAAAGAAAAAAAACATTACGCAAAATTTACTGAAAATGTCATCAAAAAACAAAATTAAAAACAACGCAATTGAAAATTAGTGTCATTCCAAAACTTTTGAAAACGCAATTCCATTAATTTACATTACCTTTTGTTTAAGCAAGATTGCAGTAATCGTGAAATCTTTGTGAAATGCTTACGCTAGGCTATTGCCTGCTGCAATCTCTGTGTGACACTAGTCACCTAGACTTTACAATTACTTAATTGTGACTATGCTACGGTGATAGTTTTTGTTGATGATGATAATATCCGTAACTGTTACAGGAATTACAGCTATGAATTACATTAAGCTGTATCGAATTTGTATTTCTCTATAAATACTTACATTTTTATCGACACTCATTGTGTACTTTAAAAAATAAAATCATATAATGAATAAAGGTTTTTAACGATATTATACTTAACTCAATACCAAGTATTCCACAAATAATATTGTTTTCATTATTTTTGGTTATAAACCTGATCTTAAACTCTTGAAATTATTTTTCATTCACGAATTTTGACTTATGATGAAAACAATTTGTATTCAATTAAAATCATTATTACGTTAAAAGCCCCTTAAATTATCATACAAATCTTTAAACCAGTATGATAATAACTGAATATAATAGTAGTGGGCGTAATTGAAATAACTTTTAAACGAAAATTTAGGCGTTTATAACCTATAAATTTTACTTACGTCGTTTATTCCATGTTTTACTAGATTTTATTAGTATAAATTGTTTGTAGCGTATTATTTAACAAATTTGGTAGGGACATGAATGAAATTCGCAAAGTTATAAAATCACCAATAAAATACTCACAGATGACTAATAATTGCGAATACTATATAATATTTATTGTCATTCCAAATTGATATATTTATGGACCTAGCGCTACCAGAATATTAATAGCGCCCTATTAATTTCCGAGAGCGTAGACCATTTTTTGGGGAGGTCATTGAGGCAAGATGAAAACTTGTATGATGCCTCTCGTATTCCACCCCGACATGGTACTGCAGACGAGGCTGGTGAGTAGCGTATCTTGGGTACAACTAAACGTACATAAGTACGTAGTTATCTAGTTTATAAAGTGAATGAACTGGACAACTGCGTTGAAGTTGTTGTCTCCCATTAGTGGCGTTCCATTGGTGCACAGAAAGGAATACCTATACTTATAAAATATTTGCCATAGTATTTACCAGGTGTGCTGTGAAGCCAGTTTTATGGACAACCGCGTTGATGCCGTTATGGTCATCAACGAAGAACGATACCGTGCTCGTAGTCCAATAGCGTTACAATAGTGAACAGGTGCCCATAAACACCTATATACTTATATAACTATTCTACAGTATTTACCAGATGTATTGCATGTTTAATTTTATGGGAGATCGTGTTGAAGCTGTTGTTATGTGACAGAATAGCAAAAATGGTGGTAAGTGTTACTGCAATCACAGAGCCATAGACCTTTTTGCCTATTCAAAATAGTATGCTTTAATAGTATTTTTGTAATAGCAATAAGTTTAAGTTTAGAGACAAATAATATTTTATTATTATCCGCTGTGTCCTTGGGGCTCAACGTGCAGATTCCCATAAACACATTTACTTAAATAAGTATAGCTAAATTACATACCGGGTGTACAGCATGTCCAGTTTTATGGACGATCGCGTTGAAGCCGTTGTGATCGTCAGCGGAGTACGATACCGTGCGCGTGGACCCGTCGGGCTCCACTAGTGAATAACTTCCTGTAAACGTTTACAGTGTAAAATGGTAGCGTTATTTATTCTTTTTATTCTATTTATTCTTGCTAAGAAATCATGATAATTATTGAGATAACACGAACATTTTCAAACGAGCATTGCAATATTTAAACTCTCTGTGTGAATCGCGCATTAGGTTTCAATGTTCAAGCCTGTGTGGCCATGTATGAAATTTGCAAAGGTCAACTCAAGGGTAGAAACCCTTGAGTGTTGGAAGAGGCGATAGTTGAAGTGATTCTGTTGTATAACATCTGCAGAAATAAAAGAGTGAGAGCCGAGCATTGCACGATTGGGGCAGGCTCGCTCGGCGTGAAGCAGTATTTCAATGAGAGGCCTGTATTAATCTATCCAGCCCATCCCATTCCTCTCCCGTCCTGTTCTACTCCTCTTCCAACTGCCTATCATTAACCCTCTCCTTATCCCCTTCCTTCAGGAAACAGAAATGGCATGAAAGTTAAGTTTTTTTTAAGATAATCAATCCACAATTAGATCACTAAGTCCATGTTAGCACAAAAAACACTAGGAACGAAGGATAAGAAACAAAAAATTACTTGAAAAATTTACGTTGCAATATAAAATATTTTACGACGCGGAAGAGCTTATATTCTGGACAGTTAGCGAAACACTTGCCTTTAACGACGTCGCCATCTCTCTCCTCTTGCTGAGATTTAATGTCGCCTGTGTGTGGGTCCTTCACTCCGTAGTTGAAAGCATATCTTGGGTACGACTATACAAAAGATTATAAAATTTCAATACTATCATAGCACGTTGTTAAGGTAAAAGCACCAATTGTAGACACTTTAACATTATACGTAACAACATTTAAACTATTTTTATTATAATGTTTTTGAATTATTTTCTACTTGTGTAGATGTGTACTTTTTTAAGTAGAATATTATTCAGGCATTCGGCTGCGATCTCGCCGGATGGTATATTGAGATACAGGCTAAAGTGAATAGCCTGTCTATGTTTTATGTGTTTTTCTATAATAAATTTCAAAATTACATTAAAATGTTATATTAATTTTTGAGTCAAATAAGTGTAAATTAGTGCACAAATTATATACATGAAGAATGTTCAAAAAGAAATATTTCAATATTCAACACTATATTTTAGACGTACATTTACACTTTATTTCAGGATTTTAATTTTGATTTATAGTACTTACTAGCTGCGCCCCGCGGTTTCACCCGCGTAACTCCTAATCCCGTGGCTAGTCTAGGGTTAAAAGGGTTTCCCATATGTATACCGAATTTCATCATAATCGCTTCAGTAGTTTTTGCATGAAAGAGTAACAAACATACATACATCCTCATGAACTTTTGAATACATACATCCTCACAAACTATCACAATTATAATATCAGTAGGATTAGTAAAAAACAAAATAGAGCTTACAATATCTTGTACAGGTACTGGAATGGCTATCGAAGTATGTACGGCTGGTGTGTCATAAACTGGGTTGAACTGAATCGGTGACGCCGCTGATGCTCCCACACAGATTAAAACTATAAACTACAGAGTTACAAATAAACTTTGATATAGGAATTAGCACGTTTGAGAAAGTAATAAAGCTCTGAATTGATAACCTCCTCGTTTTTTGGGAAGTCGGTTAAAAATCGTATTTAATATTATTAATTTTGGGGAATAGTGCCTCGCCTTGCGGCGGTAAGATGTTAATTCTCCGGCAGAGAGGCCAAACGGCCGGAGCCTAGGACGACTGAGTGAGGAACCTGCGGAATTATTATTATTATATTTATTTTGGGATTATCTATGGATTTCTCTGATTGCTAAAAAATCGAGATATAAATCTGCAATTGTAGTACGTTTAAGAAAGTAATAAAGCTCCGAATTGATAACCTCCTCGTTTTCTTAGGAAGTCGTATAAAAATATGCTGTTTATTTCGTTTTTGGAATTTCTATGATCGCTTAAAAATTAAGACATAATTCTGCTATTGTCCTTTCCGACATATTATATTCATAATTTAATTAATTTCTAACCTATAACAACTCATTAATTTCCGATTTTACTATCACATATAATATATTAACGACTCACCATCATCGCGACAAAACTCAGAAACACGCACGAAATCACTTATTTCTATTCTAGCCGAGGCAGCTCCTAATGCCTAAGTATATAAAGGGCCCCTCCATACCTGAAAGTTATAGACTTGTTTACTAGATGCTTTACTACATATAAGATGTCACTGGATGGTGCAAAAAATATATTTATAGTATTTCAACAAGGAAGATATTTTAATATATTAACCGTTATAGTAGCTTAATTTTACAAAAATACTTATATTTTAGTTTAAAATACTTTTATTTTATTATACGTGATTGCATATATTTTCAACAATTATAATTGTATATAGCTTAGTAAAATTAATTGTTTTTTCTAAGAAAAAAATATTTTTTTCTTCTTAAATAAATCTCTGAAAAAAAAGCAATTTAGCTGATAATGATGCTTAATAGGGCTTAATGACTAACCTAATTGTTGAAGAGATTTTCCTATAAAACGAAAAGGTTTAAGAAATGGAGTAACAACATTTGGACTAAAAATATACCATTATTTGAATACAACCAATGATTTTAAAGCATCTTCTAAAAGTATTCGCCAACCTGAAAAAATAAAGATACAACTCTATGAAACTACAAATATAATTTAATTCTAGATACTATTTTACTTTCCCTTATCTCAATTGAACTTATAAATAAGTAACAATCATAATATTTGAAACAGCGTAATATATTATAGCATTCCTATAATTTTGAAACGACCATTTCGTGGAACGTTCGAGATTCTGCAACCTAAATACTATGGTACAAGATCGATGGAGTAGTATATCAAATATTTTATATTCAATTTCAAGAGTAATATTTCAATAACTACACAATGCTTTATTTCGTTTTCATTCATACTTGTTTTGACTGTATCATATCTTATTCTTTAAATATTTTAAAATACAAATAAATATGCTGACCACTGACCAGCCAGGTATTACAAAAATGTTAAAGATATCTAAACTAATATTATAAGGAGGAAAACTTTGTTTGTTTGTTTGTAATCAATAGGTTCAAAAACTCCTGGACCGATTTTAAAAATTCTTTCACCATTCGAAAGCTACACATTATCCACGAGTATCATTGGCTGTATTTTATTAGCTATATGAATATGGCTACGGGAGCGAAGCCGCGCGGATCAGCTAGTATTTTATACTTTTCTAAAACGCATCTTATTATGCATCACACAAAAAGGTCAATTGATGTCTACCTCGTACCTATATCATCTTAGAATAACTACTATAAAGTTTGCTAACCGGTTATGATAAATAAATAATTATTCAATCATTTTCAAGTTGGCATTACACCGAATTGAATTTGTTTTTGTAAGGCGCACGGCCATTATGTGAAGAGTATATAGATATATGTATTATTATAACAGTTACAGTAAACCGACCTTATGTAAAATTAATGACTGATATTTAAAATGCCGTCCAAGAGCGGTTCATCTTCTGCTCACAGGTACTAGTGTACCACATAAATTAAACTTAACATTTAGATTGACCTTCTCACTGACCACAATCTCCAGGTAACTGAAGGTCTTTCACCTTCCGCTTTTAACTAATGAGGAACCTTAACCCAATCCAGAAATATCGTAGCGTCCGTTTATTTAATAATGTCTGTATCTTGTCGATATTATGGATTATCTTTCATACGAATACTTATAGCGGTTAATGTAAACATCCTTGCATGATACATGAAGGGAAGCTTCGATACCCAAATTCGACAATTTGGAGCGCCACAGTGCCCTGTGCGGCCGCGCATCGGGACGACATGGAAAGTGCGTTGTTTATTTATTTTTAACGGCATCATGGCCTGTGCCCACCGTAGTTCAGATATAGACACCGCATTGATCAGACAGCGGGCACTTAATATTGATTGATTCACAAACTAGTCAATGCGCTCATCGTATTGCACGTTGCAAATGGATTTCGGTTGCTACGACAAGGACTCGGGCGAAGTGGAGTGCTACCTCGAAATACGTAAATACATTTTAAACGCAACTAATTCCACGATTTATCGTTCACTTCGGATCGTATTGTAATTGATATTTTTAGTTGGAAACGATGTTGTTTTTGGGTCGTGTAAACAAGCGGTCTCTTCTGACAGTAAGTTAGTCTGTATGTCAGTCTGTGATCGTTGGCCGAGTTAAACACTGTTATGAGCGTAAATCATTACTTTCTCTGTAAAGTTAATTGGTCGTAATCATTACACAATGCGCGCAGAAGTCAGGTCGTTGAATTCTAGACGCGATGACATGCCCAGGCGTGAGTAACAGCTTTGAGATAAATATTTGATGAAAACAAAGAATAATGTTTATTCATGCCTCATTAATAGATTGTTTGAAACTTTTAGATTGTGATACGGGTACAACTTGTGCTATCACGATACAAATGCGTAAGTAAATGTCGTGCATACCATAGATGTGTAAATGATAAAAATCGTGTCATGTGAGTATAATATTTTTCACCAAGAGTATACATACATATAATATGTAAATACAATGAAATGCTTGAGAATTAAATACGCCAAAGATTTATGACTGTTATCGTCCGAACAACATCGACTACGCGCGCAAAACTGCATCCTATAAATCAAAAGTAAATCGGTTACGTCAATTTGCTAGTTTACTATTGCAATGTAGAAGAGAATATCAGTGGTATTTAGTTTGCAATTTGTTGAAACAATAACCCCTTAGCACATCATAGACCATAGACCAATATAGGCTCTATTACTTTAAAGATCCTTTCCTTTTATATACTTACTAAAAAAATATTTAAGTTTACGTCTCTAAATTTAAGCTGCTCTATACAATAGGACCAGAAAGCTGGCGACAAAACTAAATGCACGGTAAAGTACGTCCTGCTTACAGATAGCATACAGAGCAGAGACAAAACAACACAACTAAAAGTATATTTTAAGTATATTATGAGTATTAAGTTTCTTTACTAGATATCAAAAAAAATATGATATGGGTAATGTAATCTAGCGATCATAATATTTTAACATATAACATATAAATCTGGATTTGATAGTAATTTAGTTTAATTTGTAATTAATAGGATGTGTTTCAACAGCAAACCCAGAGGCGGCAGGATGTGTAGAGAGGTTCGCCACTTTGATGTCACTTCTGCTCGTCATCATTACTTTCCCGTTTTCCTTATTCGAATGTTGTAAGGTATTTAATAAATCAACTACACTATTATTTAAAATGTTTGTTTCGTTGCAATTGAAAATTTAATTTTCAGTTATATTCTACCACTTTTACTTTTACCACCAAAGGGGTAGATGGTGGTAACGTAAACCGATTTCCAAAAAATCTATCAAAAATACACAACTACTTCAGTCTATAGATACATACCTAATAATAATTCGTTATTAATGCGTTTTTCAGGTAGATTACTCAAATATTTATACTAAACACAAATAGATAATGATCCACGATCGTTTTCTCATGAGAAAATACAAAAAATTTTCCTTTTTTGTCTATTTCAGGTTGTTCAAGAATTTGAAAGAGCAGTAATATTCCGTCTTGGCCGGTTACGGAAAGGTGGAGCTAGAGGTCCAGGGCTATTTTTCGTTCTACCCTGCATCGATACATACAGAAAAGTTGATCTCCGTACTGTATCGTTTGATGTCCCCCCCCAAGAAGTACGTATAAATGATATATTTATTTAACTCTACATGCAATACGTGACAAACAAAATTCATTTTCATTATTAATTTCCCCAATGTACGAGTCTGGGAAATTTATGCTCGTTTCACTGTAACTACTAAAGTTACATGATAACAATAACATATCACACATTTAATTTCTATAAATTCCCATTAGTCGTTACACATAAAATGTATCAGACAGCAGAACAAAAGCAATGACTAGTTGAAAACCATAGCTCAGCTCCTAACTGTTAATTGGTATTGGATTTTTTCTGCTTTATAAGATGCGGTTAGTTAGAAATACTTATATAGGTACTCCCTAAAAGCTTAACCAACTTCGCTTGCTTACTAATTACTACAATTATGTCTATAATATAATCTTCGTTTTTCATTTATTTTTATTTCATTTAAACTCTTCATGTGTACAAAAAAACAAAACATAGATACAAAGGAATACTATACTATAACAAAAAGAAATTTTACAATTATTCGCATTGTCATTAATTGTTTTCTTTCATCTAACAATTCCAATATTTCTTAGTAATTGCCACCTCCACACCTGTGGATGATCAATAAATTAGTTCACACATAAACGCCTAATTACCAATGTTTTATTGCTTAAATAATTCACAAATAACAATAACTCAATCTTTCGTTCAGCAATTGTATCGCATTATTTTTGAAATATAACGCCACATGGCCAGCGGCATTGGTATTGAAAACAGTTAACCCAAATGCCGTGTTCGTTTAATTGATGCGGCTGTAAACCGTCAATCAAAGTTTTACGACGAACAAACAATTGTTCGATGTAAACCAATTGTCTAGGGAAAAACTAATAAAACGTCTATTAATATCATGCGATGATTAAATCACTAGTTTTTCGAAGTTTCGCTAGTGGAAAGTTTTGTGGTAATCTCTTGTAAGTTTTTTTTTAGATTATAAATAAAATATTCTATAAGATATTTTGTCATAATTATTTTTATTTAGATCAAGATTATAAGTATAAAAGAAATATAGTCCAGTCAATTGAGTATAAAAAGGGGTTAATCTCGGAATGAAAAATATCTCGGAATAAGCTAAATATACGTATATACACCTTTATTTTGGCGTTCTAAAGGCTATCTTAAAAGTCTCATATAATGTCGTGTTTGCATCGGAAGTTACACGAGGTCTATGGTCACAAAAAATTGTTTTTCGCAATTATCTCAGTTTCTTTTGTATGATGTTAACATCTATTATAAAATTGTAGAGCATAAAATTTAGAGTCAATTTCATTTGAACCTTTTTTCATACGTTCAATCGTTTTTGAAATAGTTGGCGGCAATTTTTGACTTCTATATGTATCTTCTTTTATTCCGAATTCCTAATGCAAATTAATTTGAAAATGGCGTGTATATTTTCGATTCAGATATTCAATTGCATTCGAGTCATTTTATTGTACTGGTCAATCATATTCCATCCGTGTTTATCATGAATGAACAAACCAAAATATCTTAATACGCCAGCATATATTTAAATTTACGACATATTAATTCCGGTTGAACAATGTTTATTTAAACATGTCGAATATTACTGAAATTGCTAACAGACACCGCGCAGCGGCGACCCCATTTGTCTAACAGATTGATGCCTAGGAATAGTACATTCGGTTTAAATTAGAGCTTCATGCTAAAATTTATCTGTAATCGAAAATGTCGGATGTATTTACGGTTTTACAGTCGTATTTATTTACTTTGTTTTGAATTATTATCACTTGTATACAGTGCAAGCCTTTCTCATTGAGAAGCCCCGTGCGCCAGGTCTTCGTGAGGCCCCGGGTGAAGGGACTTTATGAAGCCTCGGGTGGAAGGTCTTTGCGAGGCCACAGGCGGAAGGTCTTTGACAGGCCCCGTGCATTATTGTATCGTAAAAGTTAAAGTTTGAGGAATTGATAAGAGTTGATAAATTTTATAATTCATGCTATAGGATTCCTTACACAAAAATCTTTAATTAAGGCCCAATAATGTAACGAATGAGCTACGTTATATTTCGAATGAAAGAATAGCACAGGCTGAAAGCCGACCGGTCATATGCGCCTCTCAGCAGACGCAACTGTAATAGGCGTGGGGGAAATAATTATCAGGACTATCTGAATGCACGGGGCCCCTGCTAGGGCGAAGCCCCAGCCGATTGCCCTGCCACTCCATATGTTTATTTCCTGGAAGTTCACGGCTATTATTTTGTTTTCGTTTTTTTATGAACTCCCCTAATTCAATTATAATCGACGCTGTAGTTTTTTTTTTAACAAAAAGCAGTAGCACTATAATAATAAATATATATTTTCAGGTTTTAACAAGAGATTCAGTAACTGTTGCCGTTGATGCTGTAGTCTATTACAGAATCAAAGAACCTTTGAATGCAGTGGTCCGAGTTGCTGATTATAGGTAAGATTATTTTCGAATTCCGATAACATCGTTAGACACTACCCAAATACAAATATTTGGTCTGTAATAAATTTTATTACGATATGAGATACGTAAGTATCTAATCTTAGAGCATTTTCATTGTGTTTTCTTTGGCCCATACATTCGTAATAATACCTTACTATGAGGTCAGTGGTATTTTCTTAGAATCCACGCTTTCTTCACGACAAATTTAAATTTTTTAAAGTAAGTTATGTATGAGGGTCAAAGTATTTTTTTAAAGTACATTTTTAATATGTTTTAGTGCTTCAACTCGTCTCTTAGCAGCTACAACTTTACGAAATGTGCTGGGTATGCGCGATCTAGCCCAGCTGTTGTCTGATCGAGAGGCAATTAGTCACATGATGCAGGCCAACCTGGACGAAGCGACGGATCCTTGGGGAGTGGAAGTCGAAAGAGTTGAAATGTACGTATACAGTTTAATAGAGCCAGACAATTTTCTTTTATTAATTTTTATTAACTTTAATGAAATAATGGAGGTTATTTGTTATTCAGTAAGTGCCCTATCGTATTATAATTATGGACTTCTACATTGTATCACACTTAATTTTACTTATTTAACGCATTGGGGCTACATTATAATACTATATTTTGTAAAGTACAAAATATTGAAATTATAGTTATATAGTAGTTTATTCATAAAAATATAATAAAAAAGTTTTTTAAAAACCATTTTTACACCGTATGTATCAGAACCAAAATCTGTATTACAAAATTCTGAATACCATTTGAATAAAAGAAAACATTAATCTGACTGAATCTAATAAATTAGTCACTAATTTCGCTACTTGGTAATTACAGTAAAGACGTTCGCCTGCCAGTACAATTGCAACGAGCGATGGCCGCGGAAGCCGAGGCGGACCGCGAAGCGAGAGCGAAGATTATCGCGGCCGAGGGAGAGATCAAAGCGTCGAAAGCCTTGAGAGAAGCCTCGCTGGTTATGATTGATAACCCTATGGCGCTGCAAGTATGTATCTTGTCACGAATATTAAAAATTACTTCGATAATCTTTAAAATTTAACGTCTATCGTTTTTGAAGCATATATACGGTGGAATTTTGTAATGCTTCTTGGAGGGAAAGTTAGAAAATTTTAGTCAAAGAAAACATTTTTTTATTTTTGATATTAAAGAAAACTATATTCAAGGATTTTCAAAAATATCTCAGAATATTCTTATATGCCATTAATATGGCGATTTCATAATTAAATATGGCGATTTCATGGGTTTCCGTTCATTTAATTTATAAATTTTGTTAGGGAGATTTTGTCCCTATAAATGACCCTATTGATCGATGTATTAAAAGTATAGGATGTTATTTTAACAGATTTTAGTCATTAAAATTCTTGGGTATGGCAATAAAATAATGTTTCTTTTTTAAAATTTTCTATCTACAGTATTTAGTAATTAGTTTACTATACCTTCAAGGGGCATTACCTAAAATCTACTCTGTGTATGTAATATTCTCTTAAATTCTAAATTAAACTTATTTAACTGGAATCACTATGGAATTTAGATACATTTCAATAAGAGATCAACAAATATAAGTAAGGAATATACTGCCAAAGCATTTTCTGCAAAAGGTTTTTAAAAACAATATTTCAAACTTCGTAAGTCTAACTTCATGAGCCTCAATACCGATAAGAGACTAATCAATCAAAAAAAATTATACTATATTTATATCGTTTCAGTTACGGTATCTCCAATCATTAAACACCATATCAGCTGAGAAGAACTCGACGATTATATTCCCGTTCCCTATGGATTTCCTCAAAACGTTCTTAAGTGGAGGGGCGGGCCCCAGTATTACGCAATCTCCTCTGCCTATTTAACTTTAATTAAATATTAATGTAGTGGATTACAACTCCTGAATATACTTGGAAAATCATGTGATAAGTAAAAACTGTCGTTTATATTCTTACATTGCTAATTATTTTTGGTGCAACTACTACCTACTTAAAACGAAAAAGTTCGAATTAATTTTGTATAAATTGGTTATGTCTGTTTTATATTTTGTAAATTTAAATTAAATTCTGTATTTGTAGATTATTACTATAAAAATCAACGCGCTTAAATATCTACAAATTGTTAAACAAAATTGAAGATATGTTCATAGTATTTTGAATCCTAGTCTTATCTAGTCAAATAATAAGTCTTTGTAAACTATTATACATATTTTTATTAAAACGTTTGTTTTATTACTCGTCAAAACAATAAATGGTTATTCTGTACTTATAATGTTATTGTATTTTTCTTATGTATATCCTACTTTTTAATCTCACATGGCGTCATAGAATAATACCCGATTCACACAGAGAGCGGGCGCGGGTCATGACGGGACTTCACACCGAAATAAAGCGCCCGTACAAACGGAATCGAGATGTGAAATAGAAATTGTATTGTATTTATATGAAGAATAATTTCATTAAATACAAGGAAATAGACCAGCTGAACTCCCGTAACGTCCCGTGACCGCTCTCTGTATGAATCGGGCTAAGAAGACGTGGATTTTTTATTTTGCACTTTGATTATAGAGTACATAATTAAAGATTTTGCATCATTTTGCTCTAAGAAAGTATCATAAGTACTACCAAATAGGATATTATTATAACTTCTTTCAAAACTGACGTTAGCAATAATCAATACTACACTGTCAATTTTATCTTTCAATGACGATATCTGATAAAGTAAATAATTATATATAATAGTAATGTAATATAATAAACAATATTGGCTTAACTTTATGACTTACAAAATGATTCAAGCCGGTAGATCCAAAATAGATCTTACAGGTAAGATTTACTCTTAACAGATACTGGTTTATATAATCATGTAACATTTGATAGGTAAATATAATAAAAATAGCATTTAACATTGGTTACAAATTTTTAACAAGAATTTTGTCTTCGATTTAAGGTTTAAGTATTCTAGTAGGAATACTTAAACCCATGCTATAAGATAGAAAGTCTGTTGGTTATATCATCTCTTAGATTTTTTGACGACCCGATTGGCGCAGTGGTTCAGCAATGTTCTATTGCGCCGGAGGGTGTGGGTTCGATCCTCACGAGCAGAAAAGTATGATGTGATGAACATTGTAATTTTCTGCTGTCTGGGTATTAATTTATCTATAGTATGTATTTATTTACAAAGAAAAAGTATGTTTAAGTATATTTATCAGTTATCTAGTATCCATAGTACAAGCTTTGCTTAGTTTGGGACTAGATAGCGTTGTGTTAAATGTCCTGGAATATTTATGTATTTATTTATTTTAAATGTAAAGTAATTGTTTAGATTATTACCTTTTCTCTGTTCTACGGTTGTTACGCTCCTGCTCTTTTCTGTACCTTTTATTACATACAACACGATATCGTTCATGATGAATTAAAAGCTATTCAACTTTACAGAAATCCACAAAGAGACGCTTATAGAAAGAATATTTAAGTTGTTTGCAATATTAACACTTGTATTGTTCCCTTTCGCTATCATATTTTGCTTCAGGGTGAGTGTATAATGTAATATTATATAATGTTAATGTTAATCATATAGCCTATAGTTTTCCTCGATGGTCTATCTAACAAAAAAGATTTCTTCAAATCGAACCAGTAGTTCCGGAGATCACCGCGTTCAAACAACCAAACTTTTAATTTTATATTATTAGTAGTATCTATAAATTTTTGCATTTAATACTTATATGATTTTAATAGATAATTTATAAAAAAATAAATGGAAATGTCAATGGGTTTGCAGAAAAAGAAAATAAAAGTGTGATGTTGCCGTGAAATTTATAAAAAAAATAATGCTTTAGGGTATAGTTGTTTGTGTACAGTTATAAAGTGCACCAAATGTTGTTGAAAAAACCAAATTATTCATTTGATTCAACACCAATTTTGACCAAAACATTCCAATTTTAAGCTATTTTATTACAGGTTGTAAAACAGTACAAGAGAGCCGTCATACTCAGATTTGGTAGAGTCAGATGTGATTCTCCGGCAGGACCTGGCATCATTTGGCTTGTACCATGCACTGACAGCGTTGTTTTCATTGACATGAGGACGCAATCCTTTAATTTGCCGCCACAAGAAGTATTAATGCTGTTTCAATTAACATATATTTTATATTGTTACCTCTTAATGATATGCATTTTGATTTATGAACACAAGAAAACACATTACAGCGTTCCACTAAAAGTTTTTATTTTTTCGGTTGATGTCCGAAATTGGTCTAAATATTGATATTGTGAACAAATAATAACTAATGGCCGAACGCTGGGAAGTTAGTTCTCATGTGTTATCAGAACTCGTATTTTCTTCTCATGTACAATTTTATAGATAAATGAAATGTTAGTATACAAAATTATGTAGATACTAGTATATTTTGTAGCCTGCGGGTTAGTAACTGAATAGTAACTAAGACAAAAGTATTAATTGACATGATATCCTTAATGCAAGGTCTACGGTCTAGACTTTCCACTTCACTCCACATAACCACAAATAAGATCGAATTCAATTCAATTCTAGTAGACTCTTTTACTTTATTTTTATATTTTCAGATTCTTACAAAGGATTCGGTCACAGTTAGTGTTGATGCTGTTGTATACTTTCACGTCATGAATCCTTTGTGCAGTTTGCTGAATGTTCAATCACACAAGTAATTATTTCTAATAGCTTTATGACCTTTCATATTTACATTAAAATTATAAACCTACTACGGTTTTATCGTACTTCTTCTTTGTGAATTATTATAAACAATATAAAGAGTGAAAGCGTTTTCAAACCCCAAACGCACTATTATAAATATCTAGTACTAGGTACGAACATATAAGTCAAGTATACGCTTTAGGTATACGTACTCCTAATAATGACTCCCCGACAGATAGCGGTCATGGTGGCTAATCTCAACAGAGGTTAGCCAGGTACGCAGGAGATATTATAGTGTACAAGTGTGTCCGCAAACACACTCTATTTTCCTTCACTCTCATAATCCGATGAGAGGGCAGGCCGATACAACCCGAGAGCGATCAGACGCAGGACCAACGGCTTTTCGTGCTCTCCGAGACACGGGGGTGTTCCATACCTACATACACCTAGTACATAATGTCTTAGGTGGGTAGACGAAACATCAGGATGCATGAACTGAAAATTACAATTTCTTAATTTACAGGCGAGCGACTGAGTTACTAGCTGTGGCACTTCTAAGAAATATTACAGGACAATATACACTTTCAGATTTACTATCAAATCGAGTGCTTATTAGTGATGCTCTCAGAAAGGAGATAGATAAAGGAACATCAGATTGGGGCGTTGAAGTCGAGCGCGTAGAAATGTAATTTAATCTTTCACTAAATAATACTACTACTGCTTTGTTATTTTAATACATATCTTTATTAACATTATAAAGAGGAAGTATTTAATTTTTTCATTGTATTGCATGAGCTCCGAAACTAGTGGACCGATTTATAAAACCATTACAATTCTGATACCATTACAATTATAAATAAAAAAATTTATATACCTAAAAACTTACCATATATTTACAGCAAAGACGTAATACTACCTTTTGAATTACAAAAAGCTATGGCTGCGGAGGCTGAAGGAACTCGAATAGCAAAAGCAAAAATTATTGAAGCGGAAGGAGAAATTAAAGCCGCCGAAAATCTCAAGGAAGCGTCTCAAATAATGATGCAAAATCCTAAAGCAATGCTTGTAAGACTAAATCCATATTTTCATTATACAATATACGTGAACTACAAATAAATATACCGAATATATATTTTTCTTTTTTCAGCTCAGATATTTACAAACATTAAATTCTCTTGCTTCGCAACAAAGTACGACGATATTATTTCCATTCCCAATCGAACTTCCACATTAATTATACCAACACACTATTCTTCTTTATCGAAACCTCTTTTCTGAAACTTGTCAAAGATGTTATATTTTCTTATTGTCAAATAATCTCTCCAGTTTTATCATATTTCTCATGACCTCAAAAATTTCATACTAGTTTAATTTTTAAAATGCGACTATCCGGTGAACACGCCGAAAAAAATGTTAAAAAGGACAGCAATATTGATCCTTCTGCATCACCGCCCCCAAATCGAGACGTAGAAAAAAACTCTCCAAGAAGTCGCCGGCCACGCTTACAAGTCTACAAAGGTCACTAAATATTCATTTGAATTTAAGCAATTTCTATAACAAACCATAATATAAATTGTTGATTACAGGAAAGGATAAACTGATTGAAAAGTTTTTAATAATTTTGTCTATTATTCTCGTTGTTATTGCATTTCCGTTATCATTAATTTGCATTTTTGTTGTAAGTGCCCTTTTTTAACTAATTGCTGATACGAAAGTATTTGATTTCATTGCTAATTTTATGTATAATTTAAGGTCACCCGCCAGTTTGAGAGGGCTGTCATTCTTAGAAACGGGAAAGTGCATCAAAATCGAGCGTTTGGTCCTGGACTAATATTTTATCTGCCGTGTGTAGATTCGGTAAAGTTTATAGACCTCAGAACACTGTGTTATGAGGTAGATCCCCAAGAGGTAATTTGTCTAGTCGAAACCTTTATAAAAAATAAACTACATATCTTTAAAGTATGAACGATAATAAACATTAAGGTTTTTACGGACATATATTTTTAACATTTCAGGCTTTAACGAAAGACTCCTTAACGGTATCAGTACATGCAGTAGTTTTCTACAAAGTTGTTGAGCCTATTTGCGCTGTTATCAACGTGGCAAATTACAGGTACGATTCCATATATTCCATAATTTTAGATTTGAATAATATTATGGATGATGTGTAATTCTCATTAGGTTATTATTTAAGAGTTGCCACCCACTTCTTGGCTTCGACTACGCTCCGCAATGCTTTAGGGACCAAAAATCTCAGTGAACTGCTGGTTAATAGACCAGCAGTTAGTCGCCAAGTATTCGACCTGATGAAAAATACGACTAGAGAGTGGGGAGTCGAAGTTGTAAAAGTAGAAATGTAAGTTATGTAGCTTTCTCCCATGAAATGTATAAATATTTTTTGATATTTTCATTTTAGTTTTAAGTAGTCAATTGTTAAACCTTTTATTCAATTTAACTTCTTTTCCTTCGTAAAGTTATGGTTAGCCACAAAATAGAATGCAGAATGGACCGATAGCAAATTTTAAGAATTTCTTATTATTTCCCTATAGAAAGGATATAAGATTACCATTGCAATTGCAAAAAGCCATGGCAGCTGAAGCGGAATCGACCAGACTAGCAAACGCGAAAATTATAGTAGCAAAAGCTGAAATAGAATCCACGAAAAGTCTTCAACTTGCTACAACCATGTTAATGGATAATCCTATGTGTATACAAGTGGGTCTCTTCTTTATGTCTATAACGTTTTGTAGTGAAATGATTGTACAGATATTTAAAAGCGATGAGTGTAAAACCAATTTTATTGGGTAATTTGGTGGGTAAAATTCGAAATTTTACCACCCATGAAATCGGTTTCATCAACCTGTACTTATTACACTATATTTTTTATGATATTATGCGCATTGCGAGTTGCCTTAACTAAACTGTAACCTTTAAAATAAATTATTTGAACATCTCTCTTATGAGTCAAATACTAGATAGCTGACTTTGCGAATCTTTAAATCTTACGGTGATACCGTGATATGATTAACCAGGCTAATTATATTCAATTTAAACTTTTTTAAAAATCATTCCATTTATGTAAATCAACTATGGTTATTAAATTGCAATGTAATCTTTAACTTATAAATTTTCTTAATGTGAACATTTTTATTTTCAGCTCCGCTATTTACAATCCTTACAAATGATTGCGGGCGAGAGTACACATACTATTGTGTTTCCTTTTTCAATAGAAATGTTGCAGAAAATTTTCAAGTGATGAAATTCTATATTTATTATTACTTTTATATCATTTTGTTTATTAAATGAAATATTTCGTATTTTGTATTATTTTATTAAACAAATAAATAACAATATTTATAACTACTATCTAAGGCTAAATGTCGAGGTACGTTATAATAGTGAACTAGTAGTCGTTGTTTTCGTCTTCTCTTTGGTGCTGTGGGTAGTGGGCTTGTTGCGGTGCTGGGTGCGCCGCCTGCTGTTTGTGCACAGTCGCCTGAAAAACAAACATTCGTTAGTACGTAAGTTTGACTAAAATTTGAAGATTTGAGAAGATAAGAATCATTTTATAAGACAAGGATCAGTGCCCACTAGTTTTCCTGTAACGTAACGACCCTAATTTGTAGCAAAATTTACATATAGTTCAAGATAAAATGGAAACAAATTGAAATTACATTAATAATTGCATTCAACTGAATTCTATGCGTTTAGAGTCTTGGCGATGCTTAATGAAATCATATCGTAACTACAAGGGTTTTCTACTTATTTTAATTATTTTATATCATGATTGATAAAGTTACTTACTTTAAAACCATTTTTGGGGTCAGCAGTATATTTGACTAGTCTCAAAGAACCGTCAGGCTCAACCAGAGAGTACTCTCCGTGGACGACGTCGCCGTCGCGGTATTCCTTGTGGTTTTGCTGGTTGCCAGTATGCGGGTCTTCTACTCCATACGCGTAATGATAATCTGGTTTAGCCTGTGAAGTTGTGTTAAGAGAAACTACATAAAACTATGATCATTCTAAGAAAAAGGCCCTATCTTGCTTTTTTAATTTCTGAACGCTACGCGAACGTTCAGAAATTGGTTGGTTAGATCGTGAAGAAAATAGTATATTTATTTTTTCTTTCCGTAAGATCGTACCTAATCTTATATTTTTTACAGAATCAGGAATATGTAAAAAAAAAAAGAAGAACTTCCTTGAAGTCCTTCTTTATATTTAAAAATGTTTATAAAGTAATCATAGTAAAAATACAACTTGCCACATAGTCGACAGTTTTCAGTCTATCATATTTAGCAGTCTCTGGGTTGATCTTGCCGGTCTGATGGTCGTAGCCGTAGTCCGCATGTTGCTGAGCTGGTAACCCATGAGCAGCTGGTACTTGCACCTCGACAATTTGCCCGCTTACGGGACCACTGAAACGGTTGTAAGAGTACCCCGCTGGTGGGTGGTTCGCGTAGGCGGTCGAACAGAACGCGACAAAAGTTAATGTCTGCGAAGATAATTAAATAAAGTGCTGTGGAAACATTTCAATAAAATTATATTAGGATTAGAGAAGCGTTGCCTATCAGTATTGAATGAAAATGAACCGGGGGTACTATACAATTTAGATGGACATCTCGTTCCCACGCAATATTAAAACAAATAGTCATTCTAGAAATAAAAAATTACGGCATAAACATTTTTTATTTGCACTCTCCTCTGATGAAAACAATACAAACAAAGTACTCGTAGAAATTTGCTACACTTTCGTTCGATATCGTAACTGTCAATGTTCAACTGTAATGCCCAGAAGTGGGACGACCTTCACGGTCAGGTGGTCTATTACTAAATAGAAACAGTGACACTGAAAACTTTGAATAACTTCGCGCGCTTTTTTATTTGTTGACTTTATAATTGGTGAAGATGAAGTAACAACATTTTGATTGATAAATACAACATTATTAGATTATTTTAATCAGAAAAAATATTAATTAAATATAACGGATAATTAAAATGTTTGTTTTCAAATTTTAGAACCAATTATAAATCAATTGATTAAAAAAATACGAACATTATTAATAAAGATTAAAATATTTTATGTAAAAAATAAATACCTTGAAAAATAAAGCCATTTTGTTTTGGGTTTATTTTGTACTGTTTAGGTAAATATCTGCTTCAGAGCTGCGTGCGATACTGTAGCCAAAACTAAGGTCGATGCGGTTTTATAGCATTCGTTATTTAAGAAAGTATAGGCAATCGTGATCTTATTTGACTTGGTTGCAGAATCTATGAATCAATATTTTTAATATTTGTTTGTCATAGGCTGTTTATTGTTGCAGTAGGCAGTTTACGACAAGGTAGGCCTAGCTAAGAAATTGTACCAGTCAATGGATAGATTAAGAAAGTCTTAGTTTACAAATTCGTAAAACACAAAAAGTTTATGGACAATATATAAAACATGAACATGCGCCAATAGTAAACGTATATTATTTATCATATTGCATAAAAATTAAAAATATACTTTCAAAATTAACGTTAAAGTACCTATATCATTTGATATTGCAGTATTATAAATATGACATGTATGATTTGATTATTTGAACATTTGATTTAATCTTAAATTTTGTTCCTTAATAATGTTTAGGTTTAAGTGTTTCTCTTACTAGAAATATACACTACCCAATCGAGCGCTATCAAAGGGTCCGATTTTTTTCATGGGAGCAAGAACGCTCAGATCGCTGTAGATCACCCCTGTGCTGTGTAAAAGGCCCACTAAGTGTATAAGAAAAACTTTCATACATAACATTACCTTATCCTTTACAGACAACTCGCTGAACAAAGAATGTGCTGAAGTTCATTATAATTTGTAGAGGTTCCTTGAGCACAGTATAATATACGAGTATTTTCTGGATAAAACTTATCTAAAACTTATTAATACTAAGAATAGAATAAACCAATGGAATATTAGCCAGCTATTTCCTAATTAAAAATAAAAGTTAATATTTTAATTTAAAAAAGTCAAGTACCCTTATGACACCATCATCGTTTCATCTAGTGAATCTATGATCACAGATAATATAATACTATACTATGATCTATAAAAAATAAATAAAAATAATAACTGATAAAATTAAAATAGCAACACATGAGCACAAATAATTTGACTTTGACATGTTGACAACACTGATTGTTATATATCAAGTGATTTAAGAAAAAAGCGCGGGAAATTCAGAGAGGAGGGCGCGGGTTTCAAAAATAAT